>VWYP01004444.1:0-57650 GCA_013400435.1 Pycnonotus jocosus
AGCGCGCGGACGGACGCCGGCCACGCTCCCCTGCGCGCGCCCGCCGCGGTGCACCACGGGACGGCCCGGCGGCCCTTAAAGAGACAGCGACGCGCGGGAGCTGGATTGTGGGAGAGCTCTGGGATCGTTGCTGAAATACGAGAGATTCACTCTCAACATCAGGAAACATTGCGAGAGTGACCGAGCACCTACCAGCTTGCCCAAATAAGTGGTGGTGAGATCTCCATCTTTAATGATTTTAAAAAGCTGCCTGGACATGGTATTGGGCAACTGGCTCCAAGTGGCCCTGCACGTGGAGGCTACTACTAGGCAGCAGGGAGACAACAAAAAGAGCCATCTTCCAGGAATATCCCCATGTGCAAGACACAGACTAAAGCTGAGGCCTGGGTAACCAGGGAATGGTTCATTTCCCACACACCTACTGCACCCCGTTGCTAGGAAAATTAATCCAAGATGCCAGAGGATTATGTCCAAAAAGGAGGCAGAGGAGTCCTGTAACTTTATTCGAATAAAGGGAGAGGCTGTGGGGCATTTCCCATGGGATCTCTAAAATTGTTGTGGAATGCAGCCCCCTTTTTATCCCAAGTTCCCAACTGCATCACCCTCTTCCTTTTCCCCACTGGCTGAGGTATTTGGAAAGTATAGACTTCCCCAAATGCCTACTCTACACCCCTGTTTAATATGCACCCCTGTTTTGTTATTAAAGAAAAAGAAGCTATTCATAATTCCATTAGGTCTTTGTTCTTTTTTTCTAGGTTCAAGAATTTAACATGGCCTCAGCTGAGCAGCAGTCTGTGTTGACTAGTTACATTTTCTAGAACTAATATTTTCTTCTTCTTGTGTTACTTCCTCATGTATAAGTTCCTAGCCCTATCTGCAAGCAGATTCACACGGTCTGTTTGTAAAGATGTATTTGTCTTACTCCTTTCACCATCATTGGACCCATGGGTACAGTTTTTAGGCATCTCCATGGGGTGAAGACCAGTTCAGCCCATCGACTGATCCCAGAAGTTATGACGGAGTCTTCCCTAACTTCTCCTCATTCTTAACTCACTTTTATGTTATTTCTTTACATCTAGGTGGACCTTGAGTGACTTTAATCATACATCTTAGTCAGTGATGGGTGGTCACACCTTGGCAGACAGGTATCTCAGGATAGTATCTGAAATAACGTGGTGATGGGAACATGCGTCAGTCCAAGGCAAGTGATTTTGCCATGGTTGCTGATGCAACAGCAGCACATTTTCCTTTATCTCCCTTGGTTTTCAGCTGGTGTGCAGCTTATCACCTGGAAAGCACCACCAAATTCCCACCTCTGCAAGGGTTTTGACTGAGCCGGGCCGCGGGGTCTCCCCTCTGCTCCACCCTCCGTTTAGTCCCCTTTAGGTTGTATTGTGTGTGGGAGGTCGAGTGCGCCGACCGCGGTCCACCCGGCAGTAAGAACCGTGTTTTCACTTCGAACTTCCTCACTGTTACCTCTTTACCCCCCGTCATTTTCCCACGCCGCCCTCCAGCCGTTTCCGCCCTCCAGCCGTTCCCGCCCTTCAGCCGTTCCCGCCGTCCGCCGCGCGGGGGCGCTCGGGGCGCGCTTTTCTGGCCCCGCCCCGTTGGCGGCGCGGCCCCGCCCCGGAAGCGCAGCCGGAGCGGCCGCCGGCCCGGCTCTGTGGCGGCGGGGGGCGGGAGGCGGCAGCGGCCGAACGGGCACGGCCATGGAGCACATCCGCACCACCAAGGTACGCCAGGTGCTGCGGCACGGGAGAGGGGCCTCAGGGGAGCTAGGGTAACTGTGGCGCCGGGAGGGCCCGTCCAGCCCGGCGCGCCCGCTGCGGGCGAGGGCGTTGTTGTTTTCCCTCCCTGCTGCTGTTTTGTGGCTGGTGCCTCCCCGCCAGGCGCTCTGGAGCGGCCCGTGCCGCTGGAAGGGGTGCAGGGCTCTGGGCGTGCTGCTCTGGTGTGGCCCTATGCCTCTAATAAGGGGAAGACGCCAAAAATCCTGGTGTAGGGGTTCTTGTGGTGGAGTGCGGAGCAGGAGAAGCGAGCTGGGAGGGGATTGCAGTTGTTTTGTGTGCTCTGGATAGGATTCCATGCAGCTTTTTCTAGTTTTGGAGGCAGATCGGCTGTGAAAAAAGCTGATTTGTTTTCTCCTTTTTAAAGACTCCAGTGTGTATTGTTACATACGCAGGCCGTCAGTGCATGTGTAACGTGTTAGGTTATTAAAAAACACGTCAGCTAAGCTGTAGTTGATATTTTGGACTTCTCTGACTTTTATTTCCTATTGTTAGTGTGTTAGACCTTTTTATATAATGAAGGTGCCAAAGGAAGGTCTTTCTTTTTGTTGTGACTAATTTTAAAGTAAATTTTTAAGTCCCAGCTTCAATAGAACTGAATTTCTAACGGTACTTTTCTCACCTTCCTCGTCATCCCTGACTGCAGAGGTTGCTGAAAAGGCTTCCCCTGTCTGTTGGGTCCTGGAAATTGTTATTAATTTCTGAACCTGGTAGTCTGACTTTAAAGCAGATTTATAGATATGTTTAGAAAAGGGGCATTCATAGTTTGTGTCCAAGTAGTAGATTTATAATCAATAATTACATAAAGGAACAGGCTATTAATTTTTTTTATTACATAACTTTTATATAAATGTGAATAGCTGCTTTTATTTTTTATGTACATGTGTATATGTAAAACATGTACATGAAAGGAAGGTCTCTGATGAGACTACCATCAGTGACACTTTATTAGTCTTGCTCCAGGCTGACAGATTGGAGATAAAGTTTCTTTATCAGCCTGTTTATTTACAAACATGAAACTCCTTGTTTGGAAACTTAATATTGTATTGTTGTAGTCAGTAGCTGATTCCAAAATGAAAGCTAGACTAAAGCCAACCAGTTTTGATGATCAGAGTATCTCTTTAACTTTCAAACCTGAAATTGAGGATATAAAGGCTGCAGGTTGCTGCCTTCTTTGCATCTGCAGGTGATTATTTTTCTGCATTGTGTTTTTGGGGCGCTGCTGGGGAAAAAGGTACTTCATGTAGCAATATAACTGAAGTGAGAAATGAGCTCTGAACACAATTTGTAATGTAAAAGACTTACTACTTGAAACAATTATTTTTATAATTCATACCAAAAAAATTACACATTCTAGAAAATCAGTGTCATGGTAAGAAATAGTGTGATATTTCTTTTTGTTACAACTGTGCTGCTCACTTAGCTTTTTGTAAGCTGTTGGTTTATTGAATATCCAGATAGATTAAAATGCATATCGGCGAGCATTACAGGTATAGAAAGCAAGAAAAGTAAAGTACAACCTGCACTGTGGGTCTTGAAGGTTCAGTTTGTGTGTAGGTTCAAGCTGGACCTCATGCCAACTGTTCTGAGATATCCCTGCTTTTTCTAATCTGACAGCATTCCTGTTTTTTCAGTTTAGTTAGGTCATAGTGAAATAAACTTGAAATAACAGTGTGGCCTTACATAAATTAACTGCTGTGCAGGGCAGCTGCTGTCCCCAGGAGAAGGTGATGGAATAGGTTTTGCACCTCGTCCAACTTCAGTTTGCTGGGAATGTTGAAGTTAAAATTTCCTTAGAACTGTCAGCACAGCTACCTGAAATTGAGTATAGCTTTTTGTAAAATTAAACCATCCAACAGATTTTATACTGAATAAGGAAGTGAGGTCAACTTAAAAATCACTTCTGAGAGTTTTATATTTAAGTAGCACCAAATTATCAGACTCCATTTATTAAATTTGGTGATGAAATAAAGAATATGTGGTTTTATAATGAATCTTGATAGTATCCTTAAGGGTATTTTAAAACACAATGTGGTAGAAAAGACAGGAAATTCTTCAGTCAAACCTGTTTGCATATTTGAAGTCAAATCTGTACTAGTGAAAATACTGCTGGATTTTTCTCCTGCAGATGGAAAGTTTTGCTTAATTTGACTGCTAAATCAAACTAAACAGGAAAAGAAGAACATGTATAATAAGCTGAGTACCCATTTAAGCTGGTTTGAGTCAAGTTTAAATGAATGTGTCATCTGTGGAGGCTGAATCTAACTAACATTTCAGTTGTCTTCAAGAAAAGTTTATCTATGACTTCACTTTCAGAATTCTTGAAGACTTTACCTAAGTAAGTGGAAGTTGGAGAGCTAATGCATGTCCTCATCTAATGTAGAAATACAGCTTGGAGAAAAGCTGCCTTGTTACATGGAGGATAAGGAAACCTCACATGCCAGGATTTTGTAGATTGTGTTCCTGGAGCAAAGCTGGAGCAGTTTCTGTGCACTTCCCAATTTGCTGGGGAGGTGCAGTGCCTGGTACCTGAGCAATTATTGCTGCAGATTTGACCAGTATGAATTCTGTGTTTTGGCTGTGGTGTATTCACTTATGCTACTCTATACCTGAGGACTTGATGGTTTCAGCATAATGTATTTTGATGTACTGATGTGTGTAGTTTCCTTTTTTTTTTTTCTTTCTAAACAGAAATATAGAATATTAACATAGTGCTGACTTCTAGTATATATTTGTATCTCCTTAATTCTGTTTTGTATTCATTGAGTTGTGTTTTAACTTTCAAAAGCAAAATTAAGCCTTTCTAGATCATAAGTAATACCTAATTTTTTTCCCTGTTTTGTATGTGCTTTTAGTAGGTAAATACATCTGTATGTAGGAATTAAAAATGGCTTAACATCAGCACAGTAGATGTGGGCTCTCCTTGTCACTTTCTCTGGGTGCTGGTCTTGCTGGTGTGGAAGTTTTTGGAGTTCTGCCATGCATTTAGTGGTAGCACAGAGCTTTAACTTGGCATTAATGAGACAGTGCTGCCAAGAACTAGAGGAATGTGTGGAGATAAGCCATTTGCCACACTCCTTTCCTGTTTTTGCACACAAAGAATCGTGTAATACTTGTTTCAAATGGAGTACACTGTGGAGCCCAGAGTTAGGAGGAGCAGATTAAAAAAAAAAAGCAGGCTATCTAGAAATATTTTTTCTTTTGAAATATTTTCCACGGCATTGAGATAACAATGTTGATAGAAATCCAGAAGGAGTCGTTTGCCCTTGCAGGGCTCAAGCCTGAATTATCTGCTTCAAATGCCAGCAGTCCCTGAATTTCTAGGAGGTTTTTGTAATTATTAGTATAATGCTTACATTTCGTTACGAATGTATTTTGACTATGAGGCAAGGTTATAATAACTGAGATTTTTTTTAAGTTGGGGGATTTATAAAGGACAGTACATAGCTAAAATGGAAGTCAGGAGAGCATAGTATTTATGACTTTGAGTGTGCAGACAGCCAGTAAAGCATATTGCTGAGATCAGCTGCTAATTCAGTGGTGGCATCTCGATACCAGGAAATTGCTGGTGTGTGTTTGCTGTGTTTTGGAGAAGCAGTCCAAAAGCTTAGTAATTAATAATTGTTACTTTAAAAAACCCTGAAACTAAAAAAAGCTCAATACTTTTGTATTCAAACAGGATATTTGAATTAGTTGGTCTCAAAGCTTGTGACCACTCTAGTTTGGCCTGAATAACCTTGTGTGTGCTATGTTTCCTACCACTTTCAAAATTGTTGCACAAGCTAACAAAACCTTTGCTAAGTTAGAATTTAAATTTCTGCAGAAATTCAAAATTAAGTTTTATTCTCCCTTCCCCTTTTTTGTTACAGGTAGAGCAAGTGAAATTGCTGGATAGGTTCAGCACGAGCAATAAGTCACTGACGGGAACTCTCTACCTTACAGCAACTCATCTGTTATTCATAGATTCAAGCCAGAGAGAGACGTGGGTAAGGATGATGAATGCTTGTGGCTCAAAGGCATGGGTTCTCCAGATGCATTTCTCCTTCCTGATCTAAGGTTGAATTTGTTCACTAAAATGTTCTTAGCTGCTCTTTCTACTCTTCTCCTTCATGGTATCATAATAAGTTAATAATTCACAGGTTATGCTCTTGCGTGACACTGCTGTAGTTGAAATCAGGTCACGTTGAAAATTTTGGCTCTTCCTCAAGCTGCTGTAATTTCTTCTGTAGCCTTCACTTGTATTTCTGAATACATGTGTGGTGGTTTTCTTTAAATAACTGACTTGCACCATAATACTGAGGCAAGAGTGATACATAGGTTAAGCGTCAGGTTTAAAATTTCAGAGTTAACTTACCTTGTAATTAGATTCTGTCTAGGTTAAATGAGATAGCAAATATCCTAAGATGTCAGGTCTGGGGAATATTGAAGATAACATGCACTTTTTTAGAGCAGTAAGCAGCTGTTTCTTCACAGGTATTGATCTCTGGAATAAAAGGTTTCAGATGGGGCTGCAGCTTCTTGTTGACCAGTACCAGGGTTGTGCAGTCAAAGCTGGCTGGTACAGTACTTCCCATTAGTTTTTATGCTCAGTGCCCTGATGGCACACATATGGACATCAAGCTGTGGCTCCCATTGGAGCCCAGACACCTGACTTGAGTTAGTGCCTTCAGTCTTCCATCCTCCAGGATGAGATATCATCTCCCTGGCTGTCGTTAATTTTTTTTCTGTAGATGTATTTTCCTTGATTACCCTTAATCCTGTATCCTGGTTATTTGACTAAGTGCCTCATGATGCTTTCAAGAAAATTGGTTTTTCTATTATTTGTTCTTGAATACAATGTACAACTTTGTGCAAATCAAATGGTTACCCTTTCATACAAAATGGGTTTTTGGGGGGAGCATTCAGATTCAGAAGCATTACTTGCTTGCATCTCCCTGTGTGCTACATTAAAAGGTTTCATTTTGGGGAAATTGAACCTATACTCCACGTACTGCATTTCTGATGATAATGCAAGTACCAAGTATAATTATCATAATGTCTCCAAGGTAGTCTCTTTGTAAATGCACATTTGGCAGCATAGTTTTCAGATGCCTGTCAAACTCTGATCAATGTTTAAGAGGATTTGATTGCTTCCGTGAGATAATTGAAATTCTATCAAGAACATCTTGTTCAGTTGAGGTAACGTGCTTTTCTTCCCCACAGTTAAACAGCTGTTATTTTCTATGTATTTAGCTAAATCTTGTGTAGATTTGCCACACAGGTAAATCTGTGGAGGGCTTTTGTATGTCCATTGCTGTGACAGTGCTGTTAAAGTGGTCATAAACAGCTGAGAAGCTGTCATGTTTATCTAATACAGTAGGTATTATAGGAGATATTTTTCTTATCTCCTGTTCCTTCTGTACCTGTTAAATGCTGGAATGTTGAAATCTTCAGGATCTCCTGTATCTTTCATACATTGAATTATTTTCCCTTACTTCCTTTATTTTATCTGAAAATTCTGAAGTTTGTTTCTGTAAATCCTTAAAAAATGTAGATATTTTGTCTGGACACTGCCTAAGGAGATATAAGCCTGTCAGTTAACAAAGTTAAAAGAAAACTGAACAGCTACAGTGGAGTTTTACATCTCAGTTTTGCATTTAAAAGGACACTTCAAAATGACAGAAGAGAATAACTGAAGTTTCATACATTTCAGTTTCCTGATCAAAATGGCATTCTTGGATTTCTGCTTCTAAATGTGTTTCTTTTTATAACTGACTGACAAAATTAGTCAAAATCCATAATCAGCATTGCTTAGTGCATTGGCTTACATCTGCTGATCTAAATAATATGCTGTTCTTATTTTTCCTCAGCATGCTTACTCTGTGAGTTTTTGTGTGTCACAGATACTACATCATCACATTGCTGCAGTGGAAAAACTTCCTTTGACTACTTCTGGCTGCCCCCTTGTCATCCAGTGCAAGAACTTCAGGATAGTTCACTTTGTTGTACCCAGAGAGAGAGATTGTCATGACATTTATAATTCTTTACTTCAGCTCTCAAGAACAGGTAATACTTGTAGCTGTAAAAGACTTTGCAGTATATGCATGGATAACAAGTTGGGGGGAGTGGTGTGTGTAAACCATGTATCTTTTATTTATTTTTTTTAAACATGCATGATGTAAAGTCTCACATGGGTTTGGTATATAAGTAGGTTTTTTTATTAAATATTAATCTGCATAAAAATTCAGAAGCTGTGTTGTCTGGCTTTTGTATGTCACTGATGTTCCTTAACAGAATGAGAGATCCATTAATGGTTTTTAGCATTTCTAGTGTTGTTCTTGAAATGGTGAATCTAAATCTGTATAGCCTCTCTTAATTGTGTGTTCCACAGATTAAAAACTGACTAAGCAAATCAATTGTTACTAATTTAATGCAGTTTCAAAAATAAAGCTGAAATTTTGAGGGTAGAATAACGTCACCAATTCAGCTTTACAAGAGACTTCTGTCAGTATGGTCTTTTGCATTTTCTGCCTTGTGTTTAGGACAGTGCAAAATAAGTAAATAGCATACTAGGAAAAACAGGTTTTGAAAGCTTTCTTTTTGTAAGGGAAACTTTAAAACTTTTTTTTTTTTAAAGGTCAGTAGATGTAAATTTCAGTTCTCCCCTCCCAAAATAGTTATTCTTTCAGATGCTGTGAAGTCTTCTAATACTTCTACCTTTTGCCTTAAGTTTGTCAGTCTTCATTTTGTGACCCTTATGGCTTTAGAAATGTCTGCTCTGAAACAGGTCAAGCACACTCAGGAAAACTTTCATAACCTACTTCTGACTAAGTATCTGTAATTGTGTCAGTTAACTGTAGGATAGTTGTAGAATAGATATTTCAGGCATGTTAAGTATCTATTATTTAGTCTTGTTTCTGTGAATCTTGATACCTGAGACTTTTTCTCCAATACATATTCTTTACTTTTTAGCAAAATATGAAGAACTGTATGCCTTTTCTTATAATCCAAAACAAAATGAATCTGAGCAAGTCAAAGGTTGGCAGCTTATTGATCTAGCAGAAGAATATAAGAGAATGGGAGTGCCAAATGATTACTGGCAGTTATCTGATGCAAATCGTGATTACAAGGTAAGTGTTGTGACGGAAGCACGTTCTGCTCCGAATCTGTTTCTGATGAGGCCTATAGAAAACAGCTTACTGCTATAAAATCACTTGGCTTGCAATATAAGCAAAAACTTGTAGGTAGAAAGAATTTACTCCTTAATCAGTGTGCAATCTCACATCTTTCTTATTGAAGTATTTCTCAAGGCCTCAGTGAGAGACTGTGTGTACATGGATGTGTGGGATTGTTTTGAGAGATGCTTACCTGTTTGAAGCCCAGCCCCAGTGATAATGGTGCTCTGCAGCTTTGTGATGTCACTCTTAACTGAGCAGGATTCTACTTCAGCATTTTGCAGTGCTGCTTGTGGTGGTGTGGCTGATTTTGAGATTAGATTTCATCTTACTTTGTAGTCTGCAAGTATTAAAAATGAGGGAAATAATTTCAGTGTTTTATTTGAAACACATTTTTAGCATTTCTACTGCAGAGTTGCATTCTTGAGAGTGAATGCTGGTATGGTGATGCTTGGTTGTGTAACTTGGATACCAGTTTGTACTACTTTCATCCATGGCTTGTCTCCTTTGAGTTGTTTACATTTGTATAAAGAAACATGGTAGTGTTTATCTTTTGTGTCTTAATTCACCTTTGATCTTTCAAATTGCAGACAATAAAACTAGGTTAGGCTTTGTGTCTTGCCTATAAAATCCTTTCTGTCTATCTGTGTCTTCCAGATTTGTGAAACCTATCCTAGAGAACTTTATGTTCCCAGAACTGCAAGCAAGCCCATAATTGTTGGTAGCTCCAAGTTCAGGAGCAAAGGAAGATTCCCAGTGTTGTCATATTATCATAAAAATAAAGAGGTATAGTGTCACTTCCTTTCACTGTAAATGTGCTGAGAAGTGTTTCTCAACACTTAGCGGTAGTTCAAGGGTTGGTGAGGAGGTTCAAATACAGTGACTTGTATGGAAAGGGTGTGACTCAGGATAACCCTGAATACAGCTGACAGGAGTGGTGCCTAACAGGGTGTGGAGTAAGCCTGGCCATTTAAAAAGAAATCCTTAAATAATCAGTCGAATCTACTAAAGTTTTCAGAAACTAATGTTAAGGTAACTGAGGATAACTTTGTCTTGTGAGATCTGTCTTCTTTGATATATCAGAAATGAAACCTGTTAGGTCAAAATGGTAGGAAAAAACCTGAAACAGATGAACCAACAAAATAATAGAATTGGTTATTTGCAAGGTAAAAAAAAACCTCTACAGGGTGGGAAATAAGATTTTGCAGAGGGTGGTGTAAAGCAGCAAAAAACTGTCTCAGCTTTGGAAGGAGAGGAGTACAGTCACCTTGCTGAGTTAAAGAATTTGTCTGATGAATGTGGAGCCACTAGATGGATTTGAACATAATTACTTCGAAGATGTACCAGATACCTTCTGAAATACAAAATATCATTGAAAATTACATTACAAAAATTACATTAGATGATAAATTGCTCTTGCAATAATAAAATCATGCCTGCATTAGTAAAACCACACATAATTCATTCTGTATTAAGGGAGTACTTTGCTTTCCTAAAGTGTAATTTTTTCACCCTGTGCTTTTCCTAGTTTTTATGTCAATTATATGAAGTGATACCCATGAAGATGAACCTGAAAAACTGTTTTGATGAATCTTTAGATTTAAGTTGTAGGTACTGTGTTTCAGGGTTTCCAAGGGATGTGCTTAAAAAGTTGGAACACCTGAACTTTATTCAGTTTGCTGGTGCTGTCTACTGAATGAAACAATTTGTTTCAGTGTCTTGAGATTTTGCAAAGCACTTCAAGGTCATGTATTAAACTGATTTGTTCTGTATTGTCTCTGGTAGGCTGCAATTTGCAGATGCAGTCAACCTCTCTCAGGTTTCAGTGCCAGATGCCTGGAGGATGAGCACATGTTGCAAGCCATCAGTAAAGCAAATCCTTCAAATCGCTACATGTACGTCATGGACACCAGGCCAAAGGTACTTGGGGTGCTACAGACAAGCCTCTCCTCCTGAATATTAGAGTGCAGGGATACAATGTAATTCTGAAAAATTTGGAGCCAAGTATGAGTCCATCATAAGCAAAAATGTTTTAAAGATAAGGTTAGGCCTCTCTATTCAGGTGTTTAATTACTTGCTTTCTTAAAGAAGATGGATCTATCCCAGTACTCAGCTAGAATTCACAGAATATGCTGCTGAATTTGAGAGAGACATTTAAAAATATACTTAAGTCATAGTTAAGAAGTGAACAGTGGAGTGAGATACAGATAATTTTAACTGTTTGAAATGAAATTCATGAAATGATGAGCTGTGATGGGGTTTCTTTTGGAATGGGAGAGAGTACTAAATTCTGTGTTAATGATCTGTAGAAACTGTCTCAGAAAGGAGGAAGTGGAGGAAATTCTGTTCTGGCATTTTGAGATCATCATAGAATGGCTTGAGTTAAGTCTTTAACATCATCTCCAACCTCTCTGATGAGGTTGTTCAGAGCTCTATCCAATCTGGCTTTGAACACTTCCAGGATCCACAACTTCTCTGGGCAAAGTTTTCCAGTGCCTCATCATACTTCATCACTGTCCAATTAAATTGAACTGAGGTTTTTGTAGGTTGAATTATGTTGTGACCTCTGTGGCTAATTCTCACTCTTTAGACCCATCTTCATTTCAGTTAGTATTAATTTCACTGAAGTGTTTGAACACAAACTGAAAAT
This sequence comes from Pycnonotus jocosus, assembly GCA_013400435.1. Taxonomy (NCBI): domain Eukaryota; kingdom Metazoa; phylum Chordata; class Aves; order Passeriformes; family Pycnonotidae; genus Pycnonotus; species Pycnonotus jocosus. Next base: position 11,589 of record VWYP01004444.1, read on the forward strand.
ATCTGGGTCTTACTCTTTCCTTTGTAGGTGAGATGTTTGTAATGTCTTTAGTCAGAAATGTTTGGACACAAGTAAAGGCTTAATAGTTAGTAATATGGAGAAAAGAACAGGAATTATGAAATGCATTATTCAGATATGTCAGCTCTAAATATAGAATACTCTTTTTTAAACAATATGTATCCTTTTCTTAAACTTCAGGGCTTTCAAGCTGATTTGCCACAAACAATATTAGAATCTGTTTATACCATGTGCTCTTGTGGGTTTTTCCCCCAATTTATTCAATTGAAATTGCTTGACTTTTGTTTCTTAATTTGATGTTTTTATTCCAATAATGTTTTTTAGTATTTTTATTTTCCTCTTTTAAGCTTAATGCAATGGCTAACAGAGCTGCTGGGAAGGGCTATGAGAACGAAGACAACTACTCAAACATTAGGTTCCAGTTTGTTGGCATTGAAAACATTCATGTAATGAGATCTAGCTTGCAAAAACTCCTGGAAGGTATGTTTTAACTGTACTAAAACAGTGTCTTTGAAAACAGGGTGTTTTTCTGAAGTCTTTAATAATAGGTTACACACACTGCATCGACATTTCTATGGATTATTCCAGCTCTGTGTTTAATAGCAGTGTGATGTGCTTTGTGGTAATGAATTACCTTAAACCTTGACCTCCAAACTGTGAACCCAAATGAATGGAGTTACTTTGAAGAAAATTGAATGGCACATACATCTTTAGTGAGCTTTGTTAGTATGTCAATGAGAAAGACTGCTGTGTTTTCCAAGTGTGTGTCTGTAGATACATTTTCATTTACAGAGTATCAGTTCTCCAAGGAGTGTTTCCTTCCACAGAATTCACAATAAGCATATAGTCTGCACAAAACACCACTTGTGTGCTTGTAGGTGTTTATAGAGAAGGGGACAGGGGGAAATGTGAGCCTCTTCACCATACCACTGCCTGCCTCCTGGTGGTGAAAACGGAGAGGCAGAAGTGTATCATTCATAATTCTGTTAATATTTTACTTAAGTAGACAGCTGAGAGAAAATTTAAGAAAAAATGAAAAAAATTCTGAGATTAGAATGCAGTGGCGGAAGTGAGGCTTCCACACCTGACAGGCAATACATGTGCAAGTGCTTGGCTTCTAGAATTATGCAAGTCTTTCCAGAGACAGAGAAGGTTCACTCTTGTGTGGAAGCCTATTTTGAGGAAGACATGCTGTTACACTGATCAAGAAATCTTGCAGACTAGTGGTGTAGTCTTCATTTTCATTGATCCTTTGTGTGCTGCTGACCTATTCTTCAGGCACTGTGCATGCAATCCTGCTGAGCTTTGATAATATGGATCTTTCTGGTTATTCCTGCGTGTGTTTTTCCTAAAGGAAAAATGAGAAGCATGATCCTGAGCTTGAGTTTTTGGATTTGTCATAATCCCCCTTTCTCTTATTAATACATTCAATTCTAGAAAACTAGCTAATAAAACTTGATTGTCGTTTTAATTTTTTAAGGGGCCTCCTCCTATGTGATAATGTCTGATGCAGAAGTGTGTGCATCAGACAGTTAAGCTTCACAGACTTCATATTCCTTCCATTTGAATTGGCATCCCACCAGCCATACTTATTAAATACGTGTCTGTAACTTTCTTTAAGGATGGAATATGTTTTAGTTTTTTTCCTTGTGTAGAGAATTGGTTTGTTTAAACACTATTGAACAAAATCATGAGTGATCTCTATTGCTTGTTTTCCATATAGTTTTTTTTTTGGTAAATGAACACAGTTGTTTTACCTCTGGTCAGTCTGTATGATTCACTATAGTTTTGCTGAATGCCACTTTAGAAGTAAGAGCATCTTCAGGGGTAGGAAGGACCCTTAAAATGTAGGGATGTATGCAATAATTTACTCTTCAGCCCCTTGTAGAAATGTGCCATCAGTGGAATGATGGGGAAGAAAATGCCATGAGAATGGTTCATAACTTAAAATGAGGAAAATGACATTTAGCTTCTGCATACTCACTTCCCCTGAATGCGCAGAACTGAATGTTCTCAAATCAGAGTGTGATACCAGTGACACTGTTTGTTCAAGCACCACTGTAACTGGGACTGCCCTCAGCTCTTTGGGCTTTTGATAACAAACAACTGTTATTCATTGTTTGGTGTGTGTCCTGCTCCTTGGCTGTGTCTGTCTGCCTGATTTCCTTCAGAATCTAAAGATTCCACTGGAAAGCCAAATGTGAGACAGAATCCTTCCCAACATCCTTTTGTAATGGGACTACACCATGGAGTATGCTAGGGGGATTTACAGTGTATTCTTCATTTTGGATTCAGCTGTTACTTAAATATCTTGCATGCAGTGATTCAAAACTTTTCTAAAATAGTTTTCTTCAGCGTGAACATGATGACTCTATCGATGGTCAGACTACAACACTCATGGGAAAAACTTCGCACAGACTAAATTTGTAGCTGTGACATTAAGTACAAAGTTCAGTTTTTATATCTTTAAATTACAATATTGCACAGCAGAAAGGATTGAATTCTGATAAGCAAAAGGGTTTGGGGTATGTCAAGAGGGAGCATTTCTGCAGAAAATGGTTCTTTTAGAGAAAAGGCTCAACAGATGTTCAGTCTGTTGCATATGCTTTGGTGGTAGAAGCTTGTTAACTATGCTTCACTCTGCAGATCTAGTGACCTGAACTGCTGCCTGAGGCTTTGCTAGTGGTGTGAATGAGGACAGTCAAGCAAGGGCACATTGAGGGTTTGGGGTTCATGTTCATGTAGGGCTTGTGCTTTTTGTGGTGGGATCCATATAGGCAGAACTATTTTGAATCCTATTTATTGTGAAGTAGCTGAATTCTCTGAGTGGTACTATAAATGGTACCATAAATCATCTTTGACCTTTCAAAAGATCATAAGGAACTCGAAAATAACTTTTCTTTCAGCATATAAGAGTTGGAACAGTATCAATGCAATTAATATAATCACCAACCAGTATAAAAATGCCTGTGTTAATTCACAGAAATGGAAAGTAACTCTTGGGGTTCAACATATGTGTTCGTATCTCTGCCTTCTTTTATAAAAATATAGAAATCCAGCTAGAGAGAGGAAATACTGGTGGTGAAATATTTCTGCAAAGCTGAAAATTGTGATCAAAACCAGATTTTGACAGCAATGTCTGGGTGAAAACACAGGGCTGGAATCCTGTTTATTTTCTAGCTGGAAAGCACTATTTAAAGCACTTTCTTGTGCTTTAAATAATAAGTTACAGAGTGTGTAGGTGTGCTGCCATGAAGAATACCTCTAGACATGACTTTGTCTGTCCAGTTCCTTCTCTGCAGATGTTTGAATTTCCAGACACTTTACTATTCTCAGTTTCCTTCCTTTACCATAGAGTGGTGGATGTATTTGTGTACTGTTGTGACTGATCGAGTGTATGGAACCACTGGTATAGAGAATTACTTGATCCTTCCAGCTAGCTCACATTCTCATCTGATTTCCTCCATGTGCCAGATCTTTTGGAAGCAGGACTCTTGCTTAATGATGCCTCTCGAAGACAGGGAGAAGCTAGCTTGCTTTTACTTATTTTACTGATATTTACAGACTAACCTTTAAAAGTAGATCTTCTGTCCTGGGGTTTCTTGATGTTCTGTTACCTCATTGTGCTGTGGTTTGCTAGGTAGTTTTGCAGATGATGAAGATCTGTGGTTTTAGAAAAGGTGCTGCAATATTTATTTGGAAGCCTGTCATTCTTCTAGTATTCAGCAGCACTTGGCATTATGAATCTTCTGAACAATGGGCAGTGTAGCAAAACTTGTTTGACTGAAAGCTGTGAAAATCTAGTGCAGATATAGGAGAGCTCTTGGAGGCAGCAATCTGAGTTTATAGCCCTCATTACATCAAGGGGCTTGATTGAATATGAAGCTGCATCACAGAATGATTTGGTGAATTTTGTTCAGTGCTTTTGCTGCTGACTCATTTCCTTCCATGGCCAGAGATAAAGATGATTTTGCAGCTGTGGTATCCCTACTTTCATCTACAGAACCTTTTTACTTTCATCTGGGGCCCAATGTTTTAGAATCATAAAATTATCTAGTTTGAAAAAGACTTTTAAGTCAAGTCTAGATGTTAAGCTTAGTGGAAAGTAGGCTTCCACTGTAGAAGAGGCAGGTATTTTTGTAGCTAGCAGCCTTGGACATTTTCTCTTAGAATTATACATAGCTGAACTTATGTTAGCCAGCAGGTTTTTTTTATTTTTTTATAATGCCAGAAATTTGTCATGTTTGAACAGTAATGTAACTGTGTGAGTTACTACTCAAAATTGTGCAAGAACCAGGTTATCTGTCTTATGTGTGAATTGGTTCTGTGTGAGATCTTTCAATCTACCTCTGCATCTCTTGCTGCTACACTGCAAAGCATCTTTCCTTTGAGTTCTTCCTTGCTCTCTGAATTGACATTATTGTTACAGGATCCAGGGAAGAATGGTAGAGATCAGATATTAGTAAGAAATAAGATAAATCAGTCAGAAATGTAGTGTGTTGAGTGTGAAGATGGACAAAATTTCAATGGATTTTGTTCATTCCTGTATTCTTGTACTGCACTTCATTCTCCTGAGCAGGGTGGAGGTGACAAAACTCTGGCAGTGTGACTACTCTGAACTGTATATATTGTCTGGATGCAGCTACTTCCCTACTATTAGTACTAATTAAGTATTTCCAATGAGCCTTTGGCATTTGCATTGCCTTCCTTGGTGAGACAAGAATGGGGATAACCAGTGCATTTACTTGGAATGTTGTTTTGTCAAAAGACACAAAGATCTTACTCTTGCCACTCATGGTTATGTAGTTCTACAGAGTTGAATTGGCTGGAGAACATTTTGTAGTACCTTTCAGGAAACCACTACTCAACTTAGAACATAAGAAATAAGATAAAACATGCAATCTCTAGGTATTTTTGAAAACAGGGTGTAGGTAGCTACAACTGCTTAAGGCTTTTTAATTCTTTGTTTCTTTCAGTCAGTGGCACAAGGGGTTTGTCTGTCAATGACTTTTTGTCTGGTCTGGAGAATTCTGGATGGCTGCGTCACATCAAAGCTGTGTTGGATGCTGCTGTCTTCCTAGCCAAGGTAACTTGCATGTTCCTTCTTTATTTGATGGGAAGTTGACTTCCTACCAGAAAAATTATGCATAATATTATGTAATGTGTAAAATTCTACAATTGACCTTTTTGGAGATAATTGTTTAGTATATATACCAGTACATCTAATATGCTGGTTAAAGTATTATGTGTTTTTTTATGAGGGGAGATACTAAACATTCCAGCCTATGTTCTGGGATTTTTTGAATGCTATTTGGTCATCTCATTGGGAGACAAAGAGATTCTTATGCTTCCTGGTTCTCTAGGTATTTTTGAAAAGTGTCAAACGTTTGGTGGTGGATGGAGCAAATTTATTTAGTGTACTCTGAAAAATAGAACTGAGACAGTAATTGTAGAGCAGCCAAGGTGGCTATGCTGACTTCATTTGGCAAGGAAATAGGATTCTGTGAATAATTCAGAGGAGCAGTTGTCTTTGCCAAGTACTTATAAAGCCAAGGGCTTGATCTCATGGTAGTGGGTAAAGAAAAAGCCTGGATCTTTGTTTTTGCTAGGTGAAATGATAAGGAGTTATCTCAGTTAAAAGTGGGTGATTGTCCTAAAGATGACTCTCAAAACAAACAGGAGCTGATTTCTCAGCTGAAGCTAATAAGCATTTCCTAGGTCTTGACTATTATGTAGCATAATGATGAACAAGTGGTATCTTTAATGATGTGTTGATGTCGGGTTTTTTGTTTTTTTTTTTAAAATGTGTACTCAGTAATGTGTAATCTAACTATTGTTAGGTTTTCTTGTAAATTTAGTTTTATAAGGGGGAGAGAGAGAGCTGGGAACTGCTGTAGAGGTTATGCAAAGGTGGTAGTAGAATTTTTCTTCTTTTCAAGGAGTTTTCTATACTTCCATGGAGACAAGTTCCTACTTTCTGATACTATTAAATCTTTTCCTCTTAGTAAACATCTTTCTAGCTTTATTAAATAAGATGGCCTGTGCTATGAGTTGGAAAAAAGTTTAGGGTTTTTAAAATTTATTTACTAGTTTTTGACTTTTATCTAGAAAAGAACATTGATAAAGAAACAACTGTGTTTTGCAGGCAATAGCAGTTGAGAGTGCAAGTGTATTGGTGCACTGTTCAGATGGCTGGGATAGGACTTCCCAAGTTTGTTCCCTTGGAGCTCTCTTGCTGGATTCCTATTACAGAACAATCAAAGGATTCATGGTAAGCAGACCATTGCAATGTTGAGTTGTCCCTTGGTAAAGAAAGGGTGTAAAATGTTTGAGTGTGACAGGGAGCAAACTGGCCAGCATACTGGCTTTTTTTTTTTTTTTTTTTGTAGCTAGAAGTGTAAAATGAGATTTGCAGTATATTGATAAATATTTCATATAGAAATACTTTGCTACTTGAGAAAAATATTTAAAACCAAAAAACCTGAGATACAAATAGCAGATTGCTTTAGTCACCCTGAAGAAATGTTGCAATGATTGCCTTTTGCATCCAAACAAGTCCCTTATCTGTGGCATAGAAGGATTCCAAAGTGCTTATGTGAGGTAGCACACGTACTAAATTACAGCAGCTCTGTGCTGCTATAAAACAACATTTTTGTCTGTCTCCAAACCAACATTTTTAAAATCTAAAAGTGACAATTTCCACAGTGATAGAGACTTAGAGATGTCTACGCAATCTAAATTTCTTCATCTTTTTATAAAGAGAGAAGAATTTCAGTATGATTATTCCAAATTTTAGACTAGGAAAATCAACAGTGTTCTGCCATGGAAGGTGTTATGGGAACTCTTCAGTTCAGTGTATTGTTTAGAACTAACTGTCACAAATATTCCAAGCACTGAAAGTCAACTGGAGGAAGAATTAGAAGAGGATTAATTTGTTGTGAGAGTGTTTGTAGTAATCTTTAGGGAAGTAATTTAATCTTTTTGGGTTTTGATTCATCCTTGCTTTCAGTTGAGTTTCTGTGAAGGTCCTGTGTTCGTTTTGGTGCTTGATAGTGTGATTGAAGTGATAAAATAGTGTTCATATGAACAAACTTACTGCTGTAAATGTTAGAAAGAGTATATTATGTCGTTTTATGTAAACTATGATAGCAGGCATGCAGTATTAACATTTTTCTTATTCTTTGCCATAGAAAGTTGATAATCTACTAGTGAAGTCATGCAACATTTTTCTTAAAATTATCAGTTACCTGATTAGCAAGTTGCTTAATGTTTTTTAATAGTTTTTACAAATGTACTTTGAGAATCTCATGAAAAACTTCCAAGAAAATCAAGAAGCTACAAAGTGATAAACAGTTTTTTCTACTGTAACTTACTGTACTCAGATTTAAAGTATAATATGTCCATAACCTGTGGGGTTAATGCTGTAGGTGTAAGATTGAGTAATATTTTACATAAGATTTTGGTGTTTTTACCCTCCAGGTCTTGATAGAGAAAGACTGGATCTCCTTTGGGCACAAGTTCTCTGACAGGTAGTTCACTCATCTGATACAGTAAAGTGTATACAGCAAACTGAGCTAAGTATTCTTAAACAAAAGACAGCTAGTAGATGTTGCATTTCTAGCCACACTGCACCAGTTCAGCAGTGAGTAAGCTGTTTTCAGTAGACAAGGCACTTCTCTTGCTGCCTACAGTGTACTGTAGTTTATTTGAATACCTATTGGATAATTGATTTATATTGCAGATGTAAATTTTTAGTGCTGCTGGTGCCTTACTTGCAGAAGTTGATGACTGCAGCAAGCTCTGTATAGACAGAGCAAAACCAGTCTAAAGCTACGTCCCAGCTATTTAGGCAATATGAAACACATAGTTTTGGTATCTTTAAAGATAAGTTTGCATTTATGTTTACTTTGATGATGAAGTCACGCCTACCTTTAGAAGTCCTGTACGTTAAGAGTTCTGGTTTTGCCCTTGATCTGCCTGTTATCAGCTATGACAATAGCCTTGCTGCTATTTACTGCTTATTAATTTCCTTTTAGCTGGTGTACTCCACATGTTGACTGTGAGAGTATTAGACACAAAGGAACTTAACGGTCTTATTTTGTTATTTTGGTTTTCCTGCTCATCTCTTTTTTTTTATAAGTCAGAAAAACAGGTTAAATATAGACTTATTTCTATTCAAAAATTGCCCCAGTTCTTGAAGTTAGCTGCTCAATTTCCAAATCAAAGCTAGTGTCAAAATAAGGTGCTGTCATTTAAAAACAATTGCAGCTAAGACTTTCTTGATTTCTTCTAACTTAAACCAGTTTCAGTCTGTTTGTGGAATCTTTTTCAGATGTTGTCAGTTGGATGGTGATCCAAAGGAGATCTCACCAGTGTTCACTCAGTTTTTAGAAAGTGTGTGGAATCTGACCGAGCAGTTTCCGCAAGCCTTTGAGTACAATGAAGCTTTCCTCCTTCAAATCCATGAACATGTCCATTCATGCCAGTTTGGTAACTTCCTTGGAAACTGTCAAAAAGAACGAGAAGATCTAAAGTAAGCAGGTTCATTGTAATATGTCTTTTGTTTATTCAGGCAGACTAAGAACTTCCATGAATATTCTTCATTTTAGGCTCTGAATAGAGGAAGGGTTGGTAGTACTGAAACCTGTGTTGAACTGCATCAGGGAACAGTAGTCCTTCTTGTGCTTTTGTGTGCTGAAGACAGTCTTTCTAATTCTGGTAGATAATCTCATCTTTTTCATAGGGAAAGTTAAGGTTTTCCTGCTCATCTCTTTTTTTTTGGCTTTTTTCCCCCTCTAAAAGTAGTCAAGCTTAAGTTTGGCAGTATAATTTCCTCTCCCCATCTCTTTTTAGGTAACCTTAAAATCCTTGCCTGTTCAAGACTACTCATTTAGAAGTATTAGTAGGATATCTTCAGTGCTTTTAGCCGGAAAACTTCTATGAAGTTTTTATCAGTTCCTCTTGCATTGTATTTTAAAAGTATTTATTTCAAGTAGGCAGAACTTGGATACCATAAGCAGTATCTTCTGCTTGTTTGCTTTCAGTCAGTGTGTTGACCTCCATCTCTTTTTGCTTTAAGACTAAAAGAGAAGACCTATTCCTTGTGGCCGTTCCTTTTGGCTGAACAGAAGAAATACCAGAATCCTCTTTATAATCCAGACTTTTCTCCAGAGCTAACTCTTTTGGAGCCTAATACAGTATCATTCAATTTTAAGTAAGTTTAAATAAGATGCAGTATCTTTTCTTCAGCTCTGTCATCATCTTGCATAGTTAAAACTCTCTGTTGTGTGCAGGTTTTGGAGAAATATGTACCATCAGTTTGATCGAAGTATGCATCCCAGGCAGTCCATGTTCAACCTTATCATGAATACAAGTGAGCAAAATAAACAACTGGAGGAAGACATTAAAGAACTGGAAGCTGTAAGTAGTGCAAAATAAGTGTGTGTACTGTGACCTGTTCTTCAGATTTTAGTTGTTACAATGCTGCTGGCTTTCATGTGAATGTCACTGCTGTATTGCCTAGCACTCACTCTGTATAATGGCGACTTGGTCTTCCACTGCTTGTGATGAGTGCTCTAAGGCACTGTTTATTCTGCTTTATTTATGACCTCTATTATGTAAAAATGCCACTATCAAAGCCTTAATGAAGGTAAGTTTCAGAGAAACTTAACCTACATTAAACTATCTTGGATAAGAAGGTATCCATGCAGCTACAGCTGTGTTGCTAAACTAAGGAGACTGAAAATGTTTTATTTCTATTATAGCTACTAAAATGGAAGTAGTAAGTATTGTCCTTCTTTTAACTTCATATGCAGGTGCATGCTGTTGTAAGCCATCGTAATTATGGGTCATGTACATTCTAATGTTTTTATGAAGACAGGGCTTAATCCAGAGATCAAATGTCTATAATTGACTTCTGGTGCTGCAGTAAACAGCCAGGAAAAGCTGATTGATACTTCTGTTACAGTCAGTTAGGGTGCTGAAACTTCAGAATAATGCCTTTTTAGGAATGCAGAAGTCTTCTGATTATCAGTTTTAATACTTCTGTGTGGACAGAAATGGTAACACTACTCCTGTATATTATGTTGGGGGGGAGAGGGGGAGAGTACAGCTTTTCTAGGAGGAAAGATTTTTTTAGATTGATCCTACTGTAAAGTAATGAATACGGGACACTTAATCTGTTTCAAATCTTAATTTTATATTTTAAAAAAATTTCTACAATTGAAGCAGCAAGGTGAAGAAAACTCAAAAATGCAATCTAAAGAATAAGCAAGTGGGAAAGTGAAGCCTCAGCTTTGAATTTTCTAGAATCTCATTCCAAGATGCTAACTTCACCTGAGCCTATGTTTCTCACTTGAGTGATGACAAGTAGTTGTTTGAAATCCTGTTGCAGACTTTGCTACTGCTGTTTCCATCTGTAAAAAGTTGATGCCAAGAGACACCAATTTTGTGGTTTTAGTTTCAGTTCTAATAAGATACAAACGTATCAACAAACAAATCTGTTTAGTTAACTAGTGCAACCTCCCAGTTACTGGTGAGTGAGTTTGAATTAAAAACAAAAATGAGACAAGCAAACAACCCAAACCATGTAACTGAAAAATCCCTTAATCCTAGTCTTTCCCATTCTCTTGCTCGTGCTGGCAGGATACATCCTTTTCTCCTTGCCTGTTTTTCAGTTGATATTTTTTAGAGTATTCATGAATTTTAACAAACTGTATTGGCATTTTTTAGATCTAAAGGAAAAGTCTTTTAGAAGGTTTTTAGGAGGGATAGAGGGGCTTTAGATATGAAGTTGCTTTGTCATTAAGAGAACCATGGCCTTTAAAAGACTACAGGATCCCTGCTTGCTACAGTACCAAGGCCTGTCTTCTTCTGTTCTGCTCCAGAAAGTATTTCCATCTTGATAGCTACCAAACAAGGGGCAAGCCTGGAAGAACCTCTCCTTCTCTAGGGATATTAATAGGAATTCTTTGTCTTCTGCCCTTCTGCAAGTTTTAAACAAACAGTGCTTGTAGATTGTGCTGTAAACTGTGGGGAAGAACGTCATAAGGAAGTGCCAAACGTTTAACAATACTGTTAGGTACCTAAGCTAGAGTATGTAACAGAGTTCTTACAGACACTGAGTTGGCCAGTGAAAGAAGGGGATGCATTTCCTTTAAAAGCACAGTATCATCAATAAAGGGTCATGCCCGCTGTTAGTAACTGTGCTTTGTATTTCAGAAAATAAAGCAGAAAAACGGGCAGTCAGATGTGGTCCTTGAGAAGGAACAGGAGCAGACGGCTCATCCTGCCCCCGTGGCGCTGAAATCCCCTCCGTGCTTCCAGAAGGAGCAGCCGCCGATGCCAGTGAATGACGCCGTGCGAACCATAGAGGGCAGCAATACAGCAGACAATCGCTACAGCGAACTTGTGTCCGAGTTCTCCAAGGCTGAGCCTGCCGTGGTCAGCCTGGAGTACGGAGTGGCCAGGATGACCTGCTGATTGACATCTGGCACTGTGTTCTTCTGGACTGATTAAATGGAGAGATGGGTCATGTTCAGGATTGGTCTGTGCTGCATGACCAAAACATGATTTGTATATCAGCAAGTTTTGTTAATAGAGACTAGAACAGCATGCCGGTTGTCAAATGTTTGCTGTTCTTTTAAGGGGGGGAAAAAAGGTGTAGTTGTCTTTTTGAAAGAAATAGGGGCATTTGGTAAGTAGTGACTGAAAATCAAGGAATGCTATGTCTTTGGACTTAGGTCAGTTTGCACTAAATTGTTTTAAATAGTAATGTTACTTTATTCAGTGTAGGAAACCACAGGTGGTCTTTCACAAATCGGTTTTATTTGGACAACAAAACTTGAACTTTCTATTTTAAGAACTGAGGTTATGTGTATATATCTCACATTAATACATATTCCCATGCTTAGTGTCACTCAGTACTAACTTTCAGTGTATTAAGTGCCATGGAAAAGTATGACATATTTCAAATCATAAATAGTTGGCCTTAAACCTGTCAGATCAATAATTTTGTCCTTTACTACTGCAGTCTACCTGGCTCTGTTTACATTGTATTTGCTCAAATTTTTATGTCCTTAAAACAGGACTGAATATAAAGAATGAAGCATGCCTAAGCTGGCGCAGCCTTTCAGCAAATACCATATGAATGTTAACTTATCACTTGAGACTGTTTTTTCTTCCATTTGCTCTGTTGTTTAAAATATAATAGATTGACCTGATTTTCCTCTCTGGCAGCTCAGTAGATTGAGCATCATTAAAGCTGCAGGTTGTCTGACCTTAAGTGTTTTGATTTGTGGAAAGGTATTTAAGTGTAAAATAAGACATGTCACATAAGAAAACAAAACTAGCCAGTAATCAGGTTCATTCAGATTGTTTACTGTGTGCTGTGCAGTTGTTCAAGGTGCAAAAATCCAAGCAAAACTTTTGGAAATGTAGTCTACTGACGTTGTTCCCAAGTTAAAAACAGTCATGTGTCTGGAGCTCATGAGAAACTGAGTGCTTCCTCTATGTTTCATTAGAAGAAAACTTTGGTTATTTGTGAAAACCCTTCTCATCTTGTAAAAACTTGTCCAACCTGTGCATATTTGAAGTAATTTTAGTATGTGGTGATTTTTATGTATTTGGAGACAGGACAAAAACTTCTAGCAGGATGCAGTAGAGATCATGGAACATAAGAAAAATGGGAGAAACTTACAGTTTGTGTGTTTAACTATGTAATCTTCTGGTAAGGGAGAAGGTTTTTCTGAAGTTTGTCTCATGATAGATTTTCTGAGCGGGTAAGAGAATAAGGAATAAAAACGTTGGTGGTCAGTTCTTAAGTAGAAGCATGAATTATAACTTTGGGTATTAAGGTTCCTAATTATGTTAGATTAATGCTACTGACCTTTTACATCTTAATTTAAATAACTTTTGGTTTCAAATGAAAATAATTTCATTCTCATCCTAATCCCTGAAGTATGTTTTGTCACAATTACTGGTGTGCACAATTTGACATAGTTTGGCAGCATTTCCCTCTGCACCATATTGGATCCAGGACTCTTAGCAAGGCCAGTATAGGTCAAGATCAAAGTGCACTTGTGGAACTGTCTGGAGAAACCAGCTGGGACTCTTGTATTTGGCTATTAATTCACCCATTTCACTAATTTGATTTTTGAAACATAAGCATTTTTATTTTCAAAGATATAAGCATAGTGTCATATTTAAAATACATTATCTAGTTACTTAAGCACATTTAGAATGTCTCCAACTACAGATTTTGATAGTTTCATGTTTGCACAAGTGGTGCCTTACAGGGTTGCAGCAAGAGAGGTTTTTGTGCCTTGTTATTTATTGTCTCCCCTTCTCCCTCACCTTCTGTATTAACTCTGTTCTGTGGTTTTCCTTTGTAAAAACATCTTGTATATTAAGCTTGTATTATATCACAGTAGTGAAACAAACATATTGCTGACAATATAGGTAAGTGTTACAAATTTGTATTTGTTTTAATATTTAGCTGCTCTGGTGTGCCATGTACACTTTTCCTATTTATTGATTATAGATTCAAAAGATTATATTAAGCTTTTTTGCAAATATCATTGTATGTTGTTTTTGCTTTAACAGCCATCTGAGTGCCCCTGTATACAAGGCTTTTGCAGAGAAGATCTGTTCCCTTTCAGTACTGTTACAGTGAGTTTATTTCAGTCTTCAGGCCCCTTTTATTGGCAGAATTCACTTCTTAGGGAAAGGAACTGGAATGTGTTTTTATTTTAAATCAAGGTAGGCACCTTTAAAGTGCCCTAAAACTGTCTGCTCAGGCACTGAGCTTGTTTCTCGATCAAAAAATACATTACTTCCTGATCTGAAGTAAATATTTTACTCCAGTTAATATGTGAATAGAGTTTTATAAGGCTGTTTTGTAGAGCAACCACCTTGTAAGGTTCAGGTGGCTCTGCCAACTCAACCCCCAGGGTCACCAGAGAGGAAAGTTCCTGCAGAGAGGCATCTGTCTCTTCTCATTTGCTGTTTAGGCATAAGCCAAAACTACCTAAAGCACAGGGGACCTGTGGTGAAGTGAATAGATGGTAGTCAAGTGAGCTCAAACAGAAAGCTTGGCAGGACAGCCAGGACTCAGCACAGTGGGGCTGTTCTGTGTCCTTCAAGAAGGATTTTTTTTTTAAAAATCAGGCAAGTTGACTAAAAAAATGCTACAGAAGCCTAGAAAAAGAAAGAACTTGAATTCTAATTTCAGTGGATGAGTTTTTCTTCATCATGAATATGTTACTCCAAGAGCAGTTACATATTGAAAGGCAACTCATACAGATCAAAATAATGTGCAGAACTCTCTCTTTCAGGCTATGACTTTAGTTTGTGGTTGGTATGCTCACCAGTTGCTTGGGGATATAATGTCCCAGGTGGAAAGTTGGTACATTTGATTCTGCTCCATAGATTGCTGGACTTTGGCATCTATCAGTTCTGTGCTTTGTTGTAAAGGGGTCTTCTTAGGTGAAGTTTTTAGGTTTCTACATTCTGTGCTGTGCTTGATCTTTTTTCTTTTAATGAACCAAGCTGGTAGTCTCACCTGAGAAAACTGATTTCACTTTTGTACTCCAGGCAATTTAAAATATTTATTTCATTAGTACCGAAAGAGTTGGGCTTGTTTTTTGGGAGGCTTGCTAGTGTCATAAGGTATTCTTACATACAGTTTTAAGTATCCAACTGTTCTGTTTTGTAGGGCGACTGCCAAATCAACAGACTAAGAAATTAATTAGGCAACACTGAACTGAGCCTGTGCATTTTCTACACATGTCCAATTACTAGTGACCTAAATCTAGGGCAGAAGCCTGAAGTCTGGAGAGTCCTTTTACAGAACTGGAACAGCAGTCCTTCCATAAAACCACACATCCCTGTGTGGAACAAATGCCCTAATACAATGGTTTTGCAGAGGGAAAGCTAGCACATATCGAACTGTGACAGATTGATGTGTCTCCTCCTCAGGGTAAGCACAGTGGAGAATGCCTTGCTGGGACAGATGATGTGTTTTTTCCTCTCTAGTTGCTGTTTTCCTGAGGCCTTTTGGTAAAGTAACACATCAGCGAATCTCCAAGAACTTGCTCCTCCCGTTCTGGTAAACTGAGCACAGAACTGGCTGCACGGTTGGGCTCAAGTGGGGCTGGGTAGCTTGGCTGAACTGCTGTCCTCTTAAGGAAGTGATATAAATAATATAAGGAAACTCAATGTTAAAATAGCACAGGGCACATGCTGTCAACATCTGTTCTTCAGTGTGCTGCCCTGTTCTGGAGCAAGTGTGACAGGCATAAGGGCCTCTCGTAAGCATGATTGCTTTCTAGTTAGTTTAAAGATAATCTGATTTCAAACTAGATCATCCCCCCCAGTGATATTTATAGATCTTTAGGTCAGAAACTAAAGGTTGCTCTTAGAACTCTTGTTTATTTGCTAATAGTTTTAAACATGTGGCTGATCACAGGCTAAGTGTACTGGTTGTGAAACCTATATTAACCTTTAGGATTAGATCTTTAGATTGCAGTCTGCTTGGACTTGCTTTCACCATTTACGCCACACTTTCCTCCTAGTGTTGCTTATTGTGGTGCTTGACATCCGTCAGGTGTAACGGGCTTCTTAATGCGCTGGATGTTTCAATAACCTAAGAGCACTGTGGCTTTCTTCCATTGCTCCGAAGGCTCACATCAGCCTTGGTGAACAGTGTGAGTGAACTCATCTAGATCTAGTTAGCTTGACCTGCTTCCATATTAAATAACACTGAAAATCAACACAGCATCATCCTTCAGTGGTTCAGCTTCTGTACGCACAATAGGCTTAAGGACAGGGATGTAGCTGGGGACCTGTGTCACAGCATGTAGCAAGGAACAGGACACTGCAGGGCTATGACTCATAAAGTAGAAACAGTAAAGCTGTTCTGATATCCAGCAGCAACTCAGGGACTTGAGGTGGAAGGTCAGAGGCATACTGCATCTGAGATCAGTTTTCCAGGTCCCAGAGAATTCAGTGACCTGGTCTGTTCCGCTTACTGCTGAGCAGTTCTGAAGTGGCATTGAGGAGCAGAAAATATACATGAATCTGTGTTTCTTAATCTGCTGGCTTCATGTAATCAATGTCCTGATGGTGACGTTGAAATTGGAGCACAATATCTTGTATATTCTTGTTTGCATTTTAACTCTTGAGGTCAGTTGCATACTGTTTATAACTAAGTGGGATTATAGTTTTGGCGCACACTGTTTTCCATGTTAATGACAAGCACATACATATCTTGTGCTTTGTATCTCTGCGTATATTTCTGCTCAGTGCTTTTCTTGCAAGCAGACGGCCTTGTTGAAGTCCCATGATGCTGCTCCACCAAGCATTCCTTACCATTCCTAGTGTTACAGGGTGCTTTCCTTCCTCTGTCTTACTATTGCTCTTCAGCCTTACAGTTTACCTTTACATCTGTCTGTTGACAATGTCCTTTGACAAGCATCTTTCCATCAAAGAAAATGGGTTCAGCATTTTTCTGTCTTTCAGGGATTTTTATCCCTGAACTAGTGAACTTGAAAAATAGTGCTTACTCTCCCCTTTGGGGCTTCTGAGGGCCTGTTGACTTCCATGGTTGGTTTGGTTACACATTTTAAATTCAGACATGGCTATTTAAAATAACAAAATTAAATACTTAGTCAAATATTAGATGTGGTAAAGGGAAAGAGAACTTTTCATTGTAAAATATCTGGAAAGACTGGCTGTTTCACTAACATTTATTGCTCTATGTAATGCTTTCTGTAAAAGTCATTTATCTGTGTGCTGGGATCATGCTTGATGTATATTCCTGAAAAAACTTTAGCAAATGGAATTTTGTAAAGAGTATTTTATTTGTATGTGTTTTCAAAATCCATAAGGCTTAAAATAAAGTGATCTTAATATTGCAAACGGAACTGGGCATTAAATATTTATAATAATGTATATAAGCATTTATAATAACTGTGTGTTAACATTAAAATTTTCATTTTATGGATGAATCATACCTGATACAGAGGTTGACCTATTTATTAGGTTTTCAAATGCTTCTGTAGCTTTTAGATATGGGAGACTGGCTCAGCTTTGTGTTACTGACTCTTGACTACTGGCCTGTTAATTACAGGCACTGTTCTGAGATTAATTTAGGACATAGCTGTCAGGAGAGTACTGTATTTGCTTATTGTTACCACTACTGCATACTTGGTTATCCAGATAAGTGTTTTCAACAGCTACAGTAAATGTGGTTAGGAAATTGGAGTGATTTTCTCTTCTCAGTGACTTTCCCATTAACTATTAAAAACAGTTTTCTTTAATTCTTAATTCTGAGTCTTTTTAGGGTATTCCTCATTCCTTGCTGTATTCCTCATTTAGTAAAGATAGTACCATGGCAAAAATGGTTGCTAAAGCTCTCCTTAACTAGTACTTGCTACGGAGTGCTCAGGCTTCTTCCTACAGCTCATATTTACTTAAACCACATCCAGCTTCATCATGATCTGTGCTGAGAACATGGTTTTTGTGCATAGTACAGGTGGCAACTCATGCACTGGAGCATTGGAGCCTGCATTTTCTAGTCCATGTGATCTTTATTACAGAATGGGACCTGCCTGCTGTGGGTAGGTGCAACTTAAAGGGCTCTACTCCCTCAATCTGTTTTATTCGATGGCTTCCTTTCAGGTGAGGCAGACTAGCTGGTCAGAATACACTGTGGGAGAATCTGGCTGGTACCATTAGGGGAAAATGCCAAAACTCCTGCATAAGTGAGAACAGTATGATTTAAGCATGTGCCACAACAATGATAACATCTGCCAGCTGGTTCTCTGTCCAGTGGCACAGAGCACGAAGGGCATGAGCGTGTTCATCTGTATCTCCTCTCCATAGATGCTGCTGGCTGTGGTGGAAGCGCTGGTTCCGGATGTGCATACACAAGTGGGAGGAAAAGCTAAGCTTAACTTGCTCCAAGGATAACCAGGAGGCTGGCTGATTTATTTCACTTAGTCCAGGGTGCATCCATTGCCTCACTTGTCTGTGAGTGCAGCCTGCCAGAGTTCATACATTACTTGTAGAGTGCGTGTTCGGACCAAGGGCTGACAACATGTGTGAGACATGGCTGCTTACTGTGCAGAATGATTGAAGTGAATCAAGGGGGACATAAAAACTATATAAAGACTAAACAGACGTGGTTATGTCATTCTTCATCTTTGTGGTGGCCACACTGGGCTGTGGGAGGAGGAAGGGCTTGTATGCCAGTGGCTTGAGGGCTTCAATGCTGGCTGAGTTAATTTCCAGAATCTGACAAAAGGTTGAGTGATCCTAAAAATGCTGTCTGCTTTGTGTTTATTTTTCCGTCCCTGAAGCTGCCCTGGGTAACACATTTAAGATGGTTGCTTTTTTGCAAGAGTATGGCTTGGCAGAGGACAGGGCTGTTCTCTGAATATTCAGCAGCATGGATGTTGTTCAGATGTGTTCCTTGGCTCTGACACTGCTCAAGCTGAGTCCCTCTGTGAAAGCACAAGACTGCTGCAGCTTAGTGCTCTAAGATTCATGTGAGAATGCTTTAGAGGGGAAAATGCTGTCAGTGATTGGATCCCTCTTTATCTTCTAATCCCACTTTAAGCTTTTAGTAAACTTGTTCTCAGTAGTATACTGACAGAGGAAATGATTCTCGATAAACTGAATGGTTTTTGCTTGGTCGCTGGACTTTGCATATACAGTGGCTCTCTGCTTTATCTGGTGACGTGTCCCATTAGTCCACAATATATTCAAGAGATTAAAGTGTGTCTGCCAAGATAGAATAATAGCTTTGATTACTTTTTTCCTTGGATGTGATAAGGACAGCACGCTAGCAGGAAAAGTTGTTCTAATTGCTATTGTATCATTTACCTGAATGACTTTTAAATACTCATTGTGGGTACAGGAAACGTCAGAGGAGACTTACTTACAGCTATTATGACACATTCTGAAAGGAGTGGTTAGTGGATGAAAAAGAATTAATGTTTATGCCTATGTTAACTCTACATTTAAGGAGGGGTTTGTTTTGAAAATGCTGCTTCATAACTGATTTAGATTCCAGTGTGAATAGATCGAGAATGATAGAGGTGCATGGGCAGTAGACACAAAAGAGATGCATAAAAATTTCTAGTGCCTGGTGCTTTATCAAGACAGCTTTGTAAATACTATTCTAATGGTTCTTTTTAATATTATGGTAAGTTGAGTTTGGATGGTGAATGCATTTTGGGGCAGGAAAATGTAAATGGAGCACAGCTGAATGTAAGCATCACCATGAATTTTGGGAAATACGATGTAGAGGAGAGCGCTGAGGTTTTGGTAGCTGTAAAAACATTTAAGGCTGAATTGCACTAATCCTCAGTTATTCCTTTGCTGCTGCTTGTATCCCATACCACACAGGTCCATCCATGCTGCCAAAGGACAGCCTGGGAGAAGAGAGATAACTGATATCTGGCAACTTCCTGATACCAGCCAAGAAAAGGAAAGGAGTGCTGCTTCCCAAGCAGAGATCATGTGGAGGAGATTGCATACCAAGAGTGCATCACGTGATTATCAGAGGATGAATTCCTACTCGGACTATTGCAGGAGAAAGGCTGGTCAGCTGGAGTGGGGCAGTAGGGAAAGGATTAGGGTTAGCAATAAGAACAACTTTAACTTACTTTAATTGTTTTACTCACAATTATATAATAATTGAAGTATTATAATGTATAGAGCAATTGAGCTATTACTATTACCCTAAAGCTGAGTTATATATGGTTCTAAAAGTTCAAATTCCTGGGTCTCTATTTGGCTCGCTCTATTTTAGGAAGAGAATCCATATGTAAAATTCTGCTTTGCTATCCTAAAGTCCTGCCAAAAGTTTATTTAAAGAGTAAAACTTGGCAGAGACTGCTCTCTTATCTGCAGATTTGCCGTGAGTCCTCTATGCTCTCTTGTGGTTAAGTGCTCTTATGGCTATTCAATTTCTGGTAATTTCTGCTATTCTCTTGCTTTTCCTTTCTCTGTCTATAGTCAGTCAGACTCCAAGGCAAGTGAGGCCGAGGAGAGCTGTTCATATGTAGCTGCAGAGGTCAGCCAAGGGACAGTGGTTTACTACTGAGCTGCTCCTCTTGGTAGCAGCTATCCAAGTCAGCAAGGTGGAAAACCTCCACTGGGGATTTCTAGTAACAATGCACTGCAGTGGGTCTGAGCTGCAGCACAGTGCAGTAATTTGGTATTGGTATCTGCAGGTCTGCAGATTTCCTAATGGCCTGACCCCATTCTGAAAAGGACCATTAGGCAAGTGCTGCAAGAACAGCACTTCTGAGCAGCACTTGAGGATCTGAAGAGTGTGGTGCTCTTTCATTGGGAGGATTAGAGAGAGCTGCTCTGATTTCCTGCAATTAAAAGGCGTTCTGAAATTGTGCTGCTCGTGCTCAGTCTGTGGCTTTGAAGGCTTATTAGTGTAAGAGATAATGGGGGTGCCTTTGGTGTCGGCTGAGCAGGCAGTGTGAGTGCTGTGTGAGGATGTGCTCTTTCCCTGGCAAGGTGCTGAGAATTGGGAATCACAGCCTAGAAGGGACTAAGGAGTCTCAGGTCTTACCAGGTCAGGGGAACTTGATTTTCTAGCAGCATTTGGTCCATTGAACAGAACTACAAATACACACTCTGAGTGAGTGTCTACTGCTTCTAAATTAAGGAAAAGCTGCCCTCACAGCTCTCTGGTAGAGCTTGGGCTAAACTGAGTTTTTCACTTTAGATAACAAAGTTTATTTGTATTTGGCCAAAAATTACAGTTTGCTTTATAGGAGGAAAAAAAAATCCAGGATGAAACTGTGTCTGTTTAATTAGTTTTTCAATTAAATGTAGAAATTTAAAACTGGTGAGATTTTGTGTAAAACATCTTTTTAATCCATGTAGTTTTAGGAAAGAAAAAAACCAAAACAATGAAGATAGCTTTTGACTTAATTCTGAAAATAATATTGAGCATTTAGTAGAATTTTTCCATACTTTTCTTTGTAATGGATTCACACTCTCTGAAGTGGATAAGTAAAGTTTCTCTGAAGACAATATCTTGAGCACTGTGGCCTCGACATTTGATAACCACAATATTTCCCCAGTATTTTTCTAACTTTGTTAGGAATATGATGTTTTCCAGCATGCAAGGAGTGTTTCTAAGTGATCCATTGTCTTGAAGGTGTTCCTAGTCAGATGAAGGAGGAGTGACTTGTTTAGAGTGAAGAAAATGGTGTGTTCACAGATTCTCTTTTCCAAATATTTTTTACTTTGTGGAATATTTTATTATTATCCATCAAATAATGATGACATGTACTCCACAGTGCTTTAATTGCCCATTCTGGAGTGTTAGACTTCAAAGACACCAATGTTTAGTAGAGAGAGCTGTCAAGCCTTTGTACTCCAGTTTGTATTGACAAGCTAAGCAAAGTCTCGTTTCATTTTTAAACCCTCGTGGAGGGTGAAGGGCTCAGCACAGGAATGCGTTCATGACATCCTCATCCAGCTGCTTGCTCTGCTTTAGGGACCCTGACTCTCTGGACATAAAGTTAAACAGAACCAGGGCGGGGGAGAGGGGGAGAGAGGCAGCTTCTTCAGAAAAAGTTTATCAAAGCTAAGTATGCCTTGTTATTAGAACATAAAATAGAACCAGACTGGAACCAGTCTTTATGGTGACTTGAAAAATGAAATATTAGCTGCTGTCAGTGTGGCTTTGAGAGGCAGCTTTCCATGCTGTTTAGTTCCTTGTTTTTCCTGCCATTCTAATGACAATGTGGCTGGAGCCATGCAGCCATCGCCAGCCTTGTCCGATGAGCTTTTATGTGTCATCTGGGCTGAGCTAGAACTATGGAAAGAGCCTGGGGGTACTTACATAATGCAGTTATGTTGCTGTGACATTATCATTTTCAGCTATAATTTGATTTATTGCTCCTTTAAGCATTATTCTTTCCCTCTCTGTACTATAAAGATAATAGCAACTGCCCTCTCTCTTTCTGCCTTTTTTTGTAGGCATTGATATGTAGTTGGTTATGTTTTATCAGACTTATTTAGTTGGAAAAGTTTGATTTTTGAAAAACAGATTTTATTTAAAAATGAAAGCTACAAATACAGCGGGGAAAGACACCTGTATAACCTCCAAGGGAAGATGCTTACTAATTACTACTTTTATCAAGTCCTCTAAGACTACAAATAGGAATGAAAACTCAGGATAATGATGAGGTTCCTGAGCAATTCATCAATCCTGGAATTCTCAGTTGTTTCAAGAATAATACGTTTAGCTGGTTGGAAGAGTTAGGTTGAATGCAAGTGAATTTCATATGAGACCCTGAGCAAGCAGGTCATTTTAGGTAAGCTGTGCAAATTATTTAAAAGTTGCCTCAAGAGATCCCAGCACTAATTTAATAAAACAGGAGCAATGCAGAAATACATGTCAAAGCTGTAAATCATGCACAAGCAATGGAGAGATGAAATTACTCTGCCCGCTTCAGCCAGTATCCATGTAAATTATCAAAATCCTTGGGCACTCTTCCCAGCAGACCTGAAGGAGGAATCTCAAGCTGCTGGCACGTACTCAGATCCCAGTGGCACCCTGTGGGATTCATCCCCAGCTTTATGTGCCCACTTCTGTGCAGACATGACCTCTGAGCTGGTCACCCTTGGCTTCCTGCACAGAACAACAGCTGCTTCTGGTGCACAGCTGCCCTGGGGACAGTGCATGTCTGAAATGGGTCACAGGAACCACACGGTGCAAGTGCCTGTTCCTGTCATTTCACTGCAGGGAGCCCCAGGTGATCTCCTCTGTTGTGCCAAGCGAGGTGCCTGGAGTCTCATTCCTGCTGCTTTTACAGGTGAAAGGGCTGGAATTTGGAGTAGCTCAGAAACATGCCTGGGAAAGTAAGGGCTGCTGGAGGAGCAGAGTGCCTGGAGGTTGAACACTGCAGTGGGTTATTGGATGGAGCACTTCTGGCAGTGGCCTCCAGAGCAGCACTGGGGGGCATTGCAAGGCATCTTGTGCTGTTTGTGGGGAGTTGGGGGACTCATAGGATGCTATTTATAGACATAGGAGCCTGAAGTCTCATCCCACTGGTAGTAAAGCTTTATCTGCAGCCCAGAGATGGGTTTGTCTTGCTGGCAAGAGACACTGAAGAATAGGATTCAAAACACTGATGTGAAGAGCAGGGAGCTGGTTAAGAGACTGCCAGCAAGGGATGTTGGTGCTTGGTGAAAGAGGCAAAGAAGGTCAGGTCCCAAATCCTCCCA
Organism: Pycnonotus jocosus; assembly: GCA_013400435.1. Taxonomy (NCBI): domain Eukaryota; kingdom Metazoa; phylum Chordata; class Aves; order Passeriformes; family Pycnonotidae; genus Pycnonotus; species Pycnonotus jocosus. The sequence goes on from VWYP01004444.1 coordinate 34,872, forward strand.
TTGCTCAGCTGCATTTTAGCTATTAATGTAGTGGTTTATAGAGTTGCACACGAAAAGAGAGGCTCTAGTTCATTTTCTGGCAAACCTGGGTGGGTTCAGGCAGACACCTCTCACTCATGGCTGGGCTGAGCAGGGTTGCAGTGCAGCAGAAACCCTGAGAGAGCATCCTCTCTCTCACCTTTGGTCTCTCCTGGGGCCTCTCTGGGATGACTACAGCTTGCCATGGAGCACCAGAGGGCTTTCTAGCCCCCAGGGAAGCAAGGCTGGCCTCCAGATCACTAAACAAGACACATGCATTAAGGAAAAAGAAAGGGGTATAAGAGGGAGTACAACTCTGTGTGTACTCATCTAAGATCACTGTAACCCTGGTATTCATCTTCCTGGCCATGTGCTCTGGGACTCCTTGGGGCTCAGAACTTGCCCTGAGATCAGCTTGGATAAGGAGAAGGCTTTGAACCACAGTCCCTGTCCCAGGTAGGAAGATTTGAGCCTAACAGGCCAGAGGAGACTTTTAAACAGATGAGTCAGCTCTGAGAGGGGGAATGTCTGAAGTGGTCTGGGCTGTAAAGTAGAGTGCTAAGAAAGCCAGCCTAGAACCAAAAAGCAGATTTCTGCAGAACTTTGCAATGCTGAAAGGAGATGTACTTTGTGTGATTAAACTGGGATGTCCCCAAGGAATATCGCTGTCCCCCTAGTCATGTACTTCCCAAAGGGCTCACTGGTACTAGTGTTGGATCCTCCTCATTTCCAAGGCATGTTCACGGTACCATGAGTCTACCAAGGTCTGAGGATGAGAAGTGATGCCTGTAGTTGAACACAATTATGTGGAAGAGGAAGAGCTGGGTCTGTAGTGCTGAACAGAGTGAGGTGCTCCTCACTGGGGATGAAGCCCCAGGTGCTGTGTAGAGGTGAAGCTTTCATTCCCTTGGACATGTAGGAAGTTCTACTCTCTTTTCTCTCTGAAAATGCAGAGTTTAAACACAAGATATAAATTCCCAACTGTGAAGTGCAATTGTACAGTATAGTGAAGATATTAATTTGTTACCTCTTAGTTTTGGTCTCTCTGAAGGAGATTCACTTCAATATAAATGGGAAATAATGTAGCAATTGCTACAGAAAGCAATATTTACTTTCCATGTGGCAAGTCTAACAAAACAGATGATGTGAATTATGCAACTTGCTTTCACCAAAGCATCTTAGATACTTTGTAAATATTTCTATATTCCACATTCTTTAGGTAGAACAAACAAAAAACCTTTGATTTTACCTTTTCTCTCTTGAAAAACACCTAATTACTAACAGATACATGATGCAAAGAAAGCAATTTTATTTCTCTTAGAGACATTGTAATAATTTCCAGACAGTAATAAACCAAGATTTAATTCTCCAGCTTTTAAAATTATCTTGTTTATGAGAGTAGGAAGATGGCTTCATAGTTAAATGTGGAACTCTAAGAGATGTGAATTGAATGGCAGGGTCTGCTGCAGGCTGTCTCTGACCTCAGATAAGTAATTTAATCTCAGTCTTACTCCTGTTTGCCATGGAAAACTATGATAATATCCTCTTTTCATCAGTTCTCCCTTTGGTTTCCTTAGATTGCAATCTATTCAGGTTAAAGATTTAGCCTTATCTTATTCATATGGACCAATTTCACTGGGCCTGAGGGCCCTGAGGCTGGATCTACAGATAATTCTATTTTCTAATAATGTTATCTGGAAAATATCTACAATTAATCTATGAATCCAGTAAAATCACACTGAATAACAATTCCTCCCAAAATGCTTAGAACTTCTATCAAATTGCAGAATGGCAATATTATATCTAGATGACTGGAACAACAGCATAAAACTGCCATGGGAAGATCCCCAGTGTTGGCACAGTCTGAATATTTTATGCTAAAGTGCTGTTCTTAATCTAAGATGACTGGCATTTGCATAATGTCATAAAAACTTGTAAAGGAGAAAAAGTAAGTTCTGCAGAAGTCAGACAGTAGCAATTCCCCTTATTACCAGTTGCAACAGATCTATTGGGCAAGAAAAAGTACTAAAGATAAGTACCAGTGAAAATGAAGACAGTAAATTTTTCTTTTCCATTAGCTTGTGAGGCAAAACTGAGGAAGAATAAGAACAACTTAAGAACAACATGCAAAATGAAAATCTGGAATTACTTGTTTGAATGCATCAGCTTTCCTCTGTAAAGGGAAGAATTGAAATTGCTACATCTAGAGGCCTTGAAAAATTGGGGAGCACAGATTTAAGCAACAGCTAATGAAGATGTGAATAACAAAAAATCTTTCCATAAAGCTGTTCAGAATCAGATAAATAACATCAAAGGTCCAGATTTTCTTGCCTTTGGTGAAGCAGGTCCAAAACCTCTGAATTCAGGACTACCCTGCTCATGGGAGCTGCCAGCTCCTCCTGGTGGGCTGAGTCCTTCGCTCTCCTGTCAGCATGGCTTCAGTTGTCCCTCCTGGATGGCATGCAGGAGCTGGGACAAGGCTGCAGAGTCTGAGTGCTTATGTCCAGGTGTTAGGTGACAGCATTTGAACCTCCTCTGGACTCCCTTGAAGACAATGGAGTGAAAGATGTTTCTGGGCAGCCATCCATGTATCCTATTTTAGACCTCTAACTCCAGGTTTCTCTTGCCTGACGAATCCTGTCTGAAATAGGACACGTATAGGATGAATCGTGTCTGAAATAACTTTTCTTCCCCTCTGTAGGATAAGTGTGGCACTGCTGGATCCCCGGGGGCTAGACCAGCTGCAGGCTCCTCTGCTGTGACCTGGAGGGCAGCACAAAATCCGTGTCCAGGCTGTGGCTTGGGTTGATGCCTGCCTTGACTGACCGCCTGAGTAATTCCACCTTTGCTTTTCCTGCAGGGGCATCTCCAACCTGCCGTTACTGCCATGGCCTGGGACTCTGTCTGTTTGTGGGAAAGGCCAAGGGGGCTCTCAAGCCAAAGGGGCTTTGGGGAACTGGGCTGAGTCCTGGACACTGTGAAACCCATGGTTTGAGTTTATATGGCAAATAAACCTTTATCTGTACTGGAAAGCTTTAGGCAGAAACATACACAGGGATGCAGGCTGGGACTTCAGTGGTAGCTTTTTTCAGGAGTCCTTTCTCATATAGTGAAAGAAAAGGGATTTAGAAATAAATTAATTCATTTTAAAAAAGGAGGAAGAAACCACAGAATATTCTGAGTTGGAAGGGACCCACAAGGATCATCAAGACCAACTCCAAGGTTCATGGCCCATACAGGGACCAAACCCACAACCCTGGAATTATTAGCACTATGCCCTGAACAACAGAGCTAATCTCATATAATGACTTATGGATAAATCTGCCCAGTCTCTGCTCTCCCTTCCTTCCAGATATTGTCTGTTTCCAAGGCAATATACATTATAATAATGTCTAACCTTAAAATTCTTGCTTTACCACAGATAGAAGTGAGTGTTGCAGTCTTACTGCCTTTTGACTACTTGCAAAAACTTCAGTTCCTCTGTGACATGCTTACTCAGGAGAGGTCCCGGTAGTAACATGCTGGGCTGGGGGGCGTGTTTCTTAAAATCTTCACTGCTTTTAACAAGAATTATTGCCTCCTTGCTTGTGTAAGTGGACAGAGTCACAAGAGAGGGGTCTAAGGCAGCGAGAACTTTGAAGTTTCAAACTGCACACTTCACTGAAATGTGTAACTCATAGTCATGAGAATTGTGTACAAATACTTGGTGCATTGTACAATTTCTGCAGATGATTTCCTGTAGTTCTTCACTGGATGTCTTCATTATTTTTCTTAATTAAAAACTGGGGGAAAAAAGCTTTTTGGTTCTCTCACTTTCCTAGAATTCACCAATTGTTTGTAATTGGAGTTGTCTTGCATATCATGTTCCCTGTTCCTTGCTAGATGGAACATGCCTGAATTGGGAGTGTGAACAATTATCGTCTCAGGGTGTAAGAGTTAATGGAAAAACGCCCAAATTCTTCACATGTGGCAATGCTTGTTGTGCCTAATGGCTATGGATTTATAGCTGTGGTCCTACAGCTGATGTCCTGCTGCTCCCAGCACCAGTTTAATAATCTTAAACACTGTTGGTTACCGTAGTGGTTTGGAGAGGCTGTAAAACACAGCACACCTACAAAAACTGAGCCTTCTAAGGAAAATAAACATGTACTTGACTACCACTCTTCAATTTATATGACAGCTAATATTTTTTCTACTTTTTTTCAAGAGCCAGCAACCTTACATTTTTGCCTCCATAGCCTCTAATTAATGCACTTTACATCTCTTCTTTATGTAGTATCTACACATGATCTCTGTTTTTCATGTCAACAACTGAGTTTCTCATTCATGTCATGTATAAACACATGCAGCTTGAGTCTCTGGTGTTTTCATCAGCAGCTTACGCTATACTGTGCCATTTCCTAATATCCTTAATCTCGGCTTCTGGAAAATAAAATAGTGACCTACTTTATTTTCTGCCTTCAGAGGAAAAACAAAGTGCACGTGGTGGAGCAGCAGCTGCTGTTTCCTGACAGCGAGTGAAGAGCTGTAGTGCCCCTGATTCAGAGCTTGGCTAAACCCATTCCTGTTTTCACATCCTCCTCTCCCTTCTCCCAGTGTGTGGGCACTGGCTGCAATCCTGTCTCTGGTGCTCGCATGCCATCACTCAGGTCTGGACAAACCAGAAGGGATTGTCTCCCCACAAGAATGGGTTAATTACAAGGAAAGTGGACTTATTGGCTGCAGCCCCCTCTGTGCAGCGATGACTCCTGCTCACAGAGCTGGAAACATGCCCACAGCTGATGGATGTGTGCTGTGTATCCTGTTCCTGCTCTCTGACCCCTGCCTATAATAGCCGTGCCACCAGCTATTTGGAAAACATGGGAATAGGGGCCATTGCCCTGCTTCCACTTTGCAACTTCGGGGGAGGGGGTCTCCTTCACGTGGTTTTCTCCCTCCCTTTCTGCAGTGGGTGATGGTGCCAGTGTTGACTCATCACCTGCTTGCTTCCCAGACCTTTCCCAGCATCTCCAGAAGCTCTGGTGCTTCACAAGACTGTCATACAGTGATGAGAGCTAAGCACCAAAATAGAAAATCAATAGTATGCAAGCAGTCTCCTCCCACATGTGCTTTTGAAAATCTCCCCCACAACCTTTTGCATCAACACTAACCAGATTTCACCTATAAATCTGCTGCACTTAATCTCTCTAAGTACCTCTCCAGCACTCGTCTCTCATCCCCAACTTAAGCTCCCTTATTGACAGATGCACACACACACACACAAACAACTTATTTTTCCCCCCTCTCAATCCTCCATTGTTCAAAACCAACATAGGACAACTGCTCTGGCAAGGCTGTGTCCGTCCTGTCTGCACTCAAAGTAGTGACCAGTTCAGACTGGGAGGAGGGAGCTTTGCTCTGGCCTGGCTTTTGTGGAGCTCCTTGTGAGAGGCAGCCAATCAACCCCTGATCTCAAATTTGGAGACTTCTGTGCCCATCTCCAGGTTTCCTGCAAAGCCACAGCATAGTCTAGCATAATTGCACAGTAGTGGCTGGATGTTTTACCCTTGGCTGGCTTTAATGCTGTCTTCAAGTTATTGTTCCAGAACTGCCTGATGCAACATCAAAGCAGCAGCCCAGACAAAGCACATTCAGGCTGGGAGCTGGGGTGGAAAGAGGGAAACTTTGCAGCAGAGCAGTCATGCTGGCTGTTTTTACTTTTGCGTCAGTGGGAGTGAACTGCTAGTGGAAGAAATTTTATAGATGGGAGCTTGGCTAGAGGGAAAATTCAACACACCTCAGAATGCTTGGGGGGGGGTTGGTTTTTGTTGTTTTTTCTACATATTGATTGGAAGTGTTGGAATATTTGGACTAGGGCAAAAGCATGAAGAGTTAACATATTGTCTGAGATAAATGCATTGGCTTTTTAGTGTAGTAAAAAGAGATGACTAAGCTGAGAATTCTAGCAAGAGCTAATCTCCATTTCAGATCTTGTTTAAGAGATTAATTATGGAATATTTTAGACCTAATTAAACACAAAATCAAGGGCAAATAGGCACAACCTTACACCAACTAACAGAAACATAAAAATTCTGCTTGGAGAGCAAGAAACTACCACAGCCTCTTACAGCTCTCACATAGATAATAAAAGCAAGAAAAAAGATCGTGATACATTAGTTGACAAATTTTCTATTGAAGAGAGTAATGACCTAATGACCTTCTATAACCACAATTGCAGTCAATTTTGTAGATATTAGGAAATCTCATGATAATTATTTTCCACTTGCACAGCATCCTAAATTTAAGGAATCTAAATTAACATTAAAACATTATCTCACCATATTACTAATCTGTTGAATAGCTGGAGAAACAGAAACCTAGTTACTAAAATGATGTGCCTGTAATCTTGCACAAAACTGGTGAGAGGAGAGTCTTGGCATTCAGCTGTTGTGTCAAGATTTAAGGATTTTAGGAATTTATGTGTAAACATACCAAAAAAAAAAAAAAAAAAGCCACCCTGGAGGAAGTGAAATCACAAATTTAACTAATTGAGACAAGTAATTCCAGGCTGCTCTTGTCAGCTGGGTGCTCTTGGGTTTGAGGGTTCATTTTTCACTGAACTCTTGTGAAGAATCCCTTGTAGTCTCTCCAAGTCTTTGCCACTTAGAAAAACTGGCAATTCTGGGTTTTGGGGTTTTTTTTTAATTAAATTGTCTGTCACAGACACATTGATTTGACTGTCTGAATTCTGCAGTTACTCGAATCACACATGTCCATTGCCTCAATGGTCCCCTTAAGTAAGGGAGGTACACAAATCAGTGAATCTGTGTGTGTCACATGTGAGCTATTTCTTTTCAGAGGGGCTTTGATGCCCTTTTCAGCACCAGAGAGCACTGGTTTGGCTGCCTTGGCAGTGTGGACATGGTGGTGCTGGTGGCTTTTCTGTGACTGTGTCCTGGCTTTGCCTGCAGATGTCCTGGCTCCTCTCCTTTGAGTGGCCCCAGCCACCAGGGCATGTCTCAGGATACAGCACTGCAGAGTGGATATTTTGGCCTCTCATTTGGCTTTCCAGTCTCTCTGTTTTTTGTGCCTTTCATCAGGCCCAGCAAGAATCTGGTCAGATTCCTGTTGCACACCAGCTTGTTCTCCCCTGCTCTTCGTTTGTTACTCCTGTTTTTCCTTGCTCTTGTTTCTTTTCTATAACTGGCCCATTTTGGGCACTGTATTTTGCCCTCTGGTCCTGGAGGTGGCCCTCAAAAAGCCTTGTCCTTCCCTGTTTTTTCTTTACTACCTCAAAGCAACAAAGAACGGAATGTGTGTGCTGCTTTTGAGGACAAGAATATGAAGTGTCTGTTTGAAAGTATTGTTGAACACAATGTCTCTCATCTGCATGCATGGGAAGAAAAGAAGAGAACAAATCACCTGTGTAACATTCAACCTTTGAAGGGTATCAAGGATAACCCCAATTCCATAGGGTATACGTTTCCCTCAAGGGATTTGTAAAGGACACAGCTGAAAAATGGCTGGAAATAAGTGATCAGAAACAGAATTTAGATTGAGGGATTTTGCCTGGGACCTCTTATGAAGCTAAGCCACTTCCCACACTGCCACATTCCTCTCTTGAGCATGTTGCCCTTTAACAGTGAGAGGAAACTACGTGAAGAAGATCTGGAAGGGCCAGAAGATCAGTGGCTGGTGAGTTGAACTCGCTCACACCAGCAATGATGCCTTTGTGGTCAGACACCACAAAAAGGATGCCAGCTGAAATTTGGCTCATGGCAGACAAACCCAGCAACCTTTTGGGTGTTACAGAGACCTCAAATAGTCACAGTTCATGCAAAAGTAGGTATATTCCTCACGTTTAATTCAGTTATAAAACTACAGTCTTGGCCAGATCTGTTTGCCCTTGCCTGGAAAGGACAAAAGAGAAAGGCATGTGTATTTTTTCCTTCCTCTTATCTCTATGCAACACAGCCTGCAAGTTCAGGGATATTTAATTTCCTTGGTTTTCAGTCATGTATGGAAATGGGGGTGAAGCAAGGGTCTCAGTAACTTCCCACAGGACAAACTAGCCTGAAGGGTCCTCTCCACCAGCCATGCAGCAGGTGGCTCCTCTGTCTGGAAAGCAGCAGAGGATGGGCAGTATCTCCAGCCAGGAGGGCCCTGTGTGACCATCTGTGGTTGTTCACTCCTTGTCTGTCCCACCAGGTCCCACCTGGGTCAGTTTTGGTGATGCAGCTCCGCAGCAACCAGGTTTGGGGTTGACTCTCTGTTTCAGCACTCATGGTTGTTCCATCCTCCAAAACAAGGTGTTGGAGTGCTGGCTGCTCTGTCAGCCAGTATTGCACTCCAACCATGTCCCCAGCTTTGCTTTTCAGCAGATTGCTTTTCAGAGCAGCTGATACTCTGACATCATCACAGAAATGCCAGCTCTAGGATCTGCTGGTGCCTGGGATCTGCTCCTGGGCATTGCTTCCACATGTGCTAGCCTCTGTGTCCTTGTGCTGCAGCAGCCCAGGGTATTTCCCAGCTGAACTGCTCTGTGTTATATGTTAGAGACAGAAGACAAGGTCTGCATGCTGTATTTTCTGTATGGCATGGCCTTAAAATTTTTCTGTCCTCATGTCTTGCTGCTTTTTAAACAATTCTCCATTCCTTAGCACCGCTGCTCTCCAGAGTGTGGGGCTATATCCACCCACATGGACCAACCCCAGCATGGACCAGCTCCTTCTGCTTTACAAGATGTCAGGAGAGATTACTGTCCACCCCAGATTTCAACAAAGTTATTTCCATATTTATGGAAAAAAAAAAATCACAGCATCACAAAGTATAAGCTGAGTTGGAAGGGGCCCACAAGGATCATCAAATCCAGCTCCTGGCCTTGCATAGCCATTTCTATTTTGATAACAGTGATCCATGACACACTTTGTGTTCCAGAGGACCCACAGAAGGAGCTTCAAAATTCTGCAGTTCCCTGGTGCAAAACCTCAAGAAATGTGCTCAAAACCAAAACTGTTTCATAAACATGAGCTCCCATTTGTCCAGCTGAACAGGGACTGGGGAAAAGTGAAGGTTTGTAAATCTTTCTTTAAATCCTGCTAAAAATATTTTTGTCTTGATAGGAAGGACTGTAATCCACATATGCTGTAATGCTGGTTACAAATTAAATCATTCTGAGGCTTAACAATGCAGATAAAGCAAGAAGGAATTAAACTGGTAGTTTTAGTATCTTTCAGAAATTCCCAGTTGAATTTTACAGAAGACTGCTTAAGTGAGCACAGGGACAGGAAAAAAAAAACTTTTTGACAATTACTATCTACTGTATGGAGCCTGTACATCTCTAATAGTGGCGTCTTTGCAAACATTAAGAGAAAAGATGTTGTGATACATATGAGATCAGTACTTTCTACAATTCACTAATATCCAGTCTTTTTTCATGTGTGAGACAAACCTATTCTTCATCCTGGGGTGAAGATCCAAAACTGATGAGTGTGAGGTGTATCAAACATGGCCTGGGAGGCTCTTGGAGGCATTGTGTGTAACTTGGGCACATTGTGCCTTTCTAGGAAGGATGTACTTGGCATTGCCCTTCATGCTGTCCACAGTTCTCCTCTGCCCATGACTCCTTCCCCAGGAGGTGCTCCTCTCCCCTTGGAGAGGGTCTGAGTTGGAATTAGAAGCTTTTTATTTTCCTGCAGTCCTCATGAGATCTATGGAAAAGGGAAATCCTCTTCTGGCTCCGTGTGACACCTCCAACCCCACATTTCCCTGACTCTGGGCTAGAGTAATCTCCTTGCTGTTCCTCAGGTGTCTCCAGACCCAGGAAATGGGAGCAGCAAGGAACCAGGATTTTGGGAGCCTTACTGACCCCAGGGCTGGCCCCAGTGCATCCAGCTGCTATCTCCAGCATCCTCACACCTAACCCTGGAGCCTCACTGCTCTGCTTGGTCTTTGGCTCAGGTTTTGCAGGTTCTGGCTGAGCTCTGAGTTAAGTCAGCTGCTATTCTTGCATTACTTTGATTTTTGGTACTTTAATTTGGCTGTGTTAAGATGCTTAAATGCCAATGTAGGTGCTCAGGTTATGATTTATACAATGTCTAGATCTGTACTTCTCACTTGGAAATGTGTTTATGTAAATTACTGGCAAGTGCAGCTTTTTACATCTCTGATAGCACTGCCTTACACAACCAGGACCCCAGGGTTCTGCTTGATCCTGGTGTTAGAGCTGTGGTGTAAAAATAACTGCACTTTGGAGCCCTGCCTTTGTAATTTAGTCCAGTAGTCTGATTGTCCAGCTAAGGTTTATAGCAGGAAACCTCCAGTAAATAACACACTGGACAGAGACTTGTAGTGGCATGCTGTAGTACTCTCTCTTTCCAAGAAAGAGAGAGAAAAACATGTTACAGTGTGAAATGAAGGTGGATAAAAGTTTTTGATTATTGCTTCGTGCTATTTTAGGAGTGTCCTGTGCCATTCTTGTTCTTTTCAATTCTTATTAAGTGTAAAAGCAACACAACCAACTATGCACAAACACTGTGTTACAACATAATAACTTGTCATCTGATGCTACTTAGAATTTTCAAGGACCTCTTGAAAATATTAGCAGGTTAATGTATTTCCTTTGTGGAAATGACTTTTCACTTTTGATGTTAAGAGAAACTTCTCTGAAAATCTTTCTCCTAAGCTAGAAGCAAATTGTTTGCAAGGCTTTAATATAATTGAACATCCATAAACCTCAGTGTATGAAAAAAAATACTCTTAAGAGAAGCTATTGATACTATAAATGATTAATAGGAAAAGCATCATTCCCTTTAAATGTTTCACCATATTGGAAGTGCAAAAGGCAAGTCAGATGCTGGACTCACATCAAATTTACATTAGGGCTCTGTGCTAATGTTATCTGTTCATTATTATTATTATTATTTTATATGCCTTCCTATCACTAAGTGCTTTCCAATTGTTTAGTAAGGGAGCTAATTGGTATTATTTAGTCTTTTTCCTACCCTTTCTCTTTTATTGGTGCAGCTGAGTGTTTTGGTAAGGTTGGTTTTCTTTGGGATAAACAAACCTATCTATAATGCGAAAACAGGGAGAGAAAGTGTACCTTGTCTTTGGGACTGAGAGGGGAAAGGCTGAATATCTCCACCTCCTGTGAGACTCCATTCCCAGAGCAAACGCACTCAGTGATCTCCAAAGGCACTGAGTTGAGCCATTTCTGGGAGCCACTGTGGGCCACAGCCACAGCCACATTTCACTGTGGGCCACAGCCACAGCCACATTTCACTGTGGGCCACCACAGTGAACTTCCCACGCGCCTCTAACAATCAACCAGCCCAAACCCTCCTGCTCCTGGGAGATAGCATCCCACCTCTGCAGCTAAAATCTTCCCGCGGAACTGAAGGAGCACAGATTTAAGCCGATTCCGGGCAGCTTTAATTAAACCTCCGTTAAATTGGTTCACATTTAAATATCCAGTGGATACATGCACTATCCACACTTAGTTACCGCAGCCCAGCCTAATGCCCTCTCCTGTGCCCACGGCGGGGGGGGCCTCATGCTCGGGGGCTGCTGGGGAGGGTGCAGAGCTCTGTGGGGCTGCTCCAGCCCCCTACTCCCAGCTTACCCACCACTCCCCAGCCCTCTGTACCCTGTCCCCACACCCTGGTGAGCCCGGTGGCCCCGGGCAAGCAGCTGCAGAGCGTAGGGAGGGCGGGCGGGAAGCCCAGGGCCACCCCAGCACGCCCCTGCCCTGCTGCCGAGGAGAAGCTGCTTGTATGGTCACAGGAGCGATGGAGGCTGGGGGTGCCCGGCACTGCCTGCAGCCATATGGCTGCTCCAGGGGCTTCCTGGCACAGCCCCCAGCAAATCCTCTTAGTTCAGCTTCACCCTCTTTCTTGCCTCTTTGATGTTTGTCCTGCCTTGGTCCCTGCTCCAGTCCCAATTCCCACTGCAAGCTCTCATGGTCAGGCTGTTGTTGATGTCCCGTCAGTCTCACGGCCCTACCATAGCTCAAGGAAGGGACATCAAGGTTATATCTGCTCTCTGCACAGGGTTCTGTCTGGTAGTGAGACACCAGGCACAAAACAGCCCACATTCATGCCACTAAACCATCTTGCCCCTCAGACCCAGTGGCTGTATCCAAACTACCTTGCCTGCTGCTCTGGTAGCTGTCACGGGCACCTAACAGAGATGCACAAGCCCAAGGACAGCAAAAGTGTATTCTGTGATGGGGGCGCTGCCTGTCAGCAAAGACCAGGAATGAAGAACTTAAATTTGCTGCTAATTCTCTGCTTTGATACTTTGCTAAGTTATCTGTTCATCTCCCTGTGTCACAGGCAGGCAGTAAATGCAAACCTACTTTCCTATAGCTGTTATGAGGATTCTCGTTGAAAATTAGATCAAGAAAGTGAAAAGCAGTAATTAAAATGTTCTTATATAGAGTGGAAGTAGGTACTGAGTGTTATGTATCAGGAAGGGTGAGTTCACATTAGCAACGGACCATTGCAATTTATTCTGTTCCTCAAAATCTAGGTAAGAAAACAAAAATGCCTGCTGATCTCTTTTTCAGTTTTGAAACAGCATAATCAAAAAAACATCTGCTAAAGCTAATGACTGCATTTGCATAGATTACATGTGACAATCCAGCACACAACAGGGTGTCCTGCCATGCAGACAACAAGCCACAAGGGTGATGCACTTCTTTGGCATTTGTTGCCATAAGTCAGCTACACTTCTACGATAATAGCATCAGCCACTTTCCAGGAGGGCTTTGGCGAACAGTGCCAGAGAAAATTACTGGCTCCCTCTTGCTTTTCAAGATGAAAGGTGTAGGGCTCTCTCCTGCCAAGGGTAGAGGAGCAGTGGAGGAGGGGAAACAGCTTTCATGGAGGCACCCAGCAAAGCCCCTTGTCTCTGGAGTGGTGGGGGGAAGCCCAGCTGTGCTGGGCTCAGGCTGAGGGAGGCTGAGCCCTGGAGCCCAGCAGCAGGGACACGGGGCTGGCCACAGAGAGCACTGGGCACAGCCCTGCCATCAGCCAGGCCTGCCATGGGGCAGCATGGCTGGATGCCATCAAGAGTTGGAGGGGAAAAAATGGCTCCTTTGTGTTTTCAGCACAGTGGTTGAGTTTTATGGCATCGCTTTGTTATTCTTGCAGCATTGGCTACGAACAAATAAAAAACGACAATTTATATCCTAAGGCAAACTGGCTCTGATACGGGGTTATTCCTTTTTGCTTTGCTTAATTGGGCTAACAGAAAAAGACAACAGCTGCAATGGTGGGAATGAAAAATGCCTTTGCTTGTCCTGGTTTTGACAGCAATCAGCCCGACAAGGGATTATCAATTGATCTGAGATAAATGTTAGTGAACGATGCAGATTGCTGTCTGTTTATCCCCTTTACTATTTCATAGATACAATTACAGATAAAAAAACTAATACTGAGAGTTACTTTGAGGGAGAGAAAACTGTTAGACATGTTTAAGACTGGCGTGAAAAGGAGAGGAATCTCTCTGAAAAAATGCTCTGGGACTTCTGTGTGTCTAGATATGCACATATCTATGAGTGCATGTATGTTATGAAGCAAGAAAGTTGAAAGAGAGAGAGGCCATAGTCATGTGTTTTCGAAAAAAATCAGGTCATTTTCTTCGGTTTGTTTCTTCTAAGTCTGCAGATCTAGCAGCCACAGGATGCTTCCTTCTGTCCTGGTAATACATGAGTTCAGGCGAGGCTCTGTGACCACCTGTCAGCCTATTTTTGTGAATCTCCATGGAAAAACTCCACAAAAATGAGTGGATGATCTTGACTGTCCTATTTGATAGATATAACACCTTTTGCATTGGTGCATAATTTTCCCACTGGGTTTTCCTGGAAGCAGGAGATGATATGCCCTGGCCAGGTATCAACAGAAATGGGCTATTTCCAATCAGCCAGAGACACCAGGCAAACTGGTGCTACTGGTTTCCAGTTTGCTTGCCCCTAGCCCTGATGTGAAACTGTGGAGTTTGGTGGGAGTTTTGCAGTTGCCATCCTTGGTAGATTCTGAATCCAGCTATTGTGTGTGGAAACACCACGGAGGAGAGACTTTCACATTCCTAGAGACTGGTGTATGCTTGCTCTGCCTACCAGGTACCCTACCAGCCAACCCAGAGGGCCTAATCCTATGTTTCTTACATGGTCCTTGTTCTAACAGTGCTTCTCTGGAAACCTGTTTTGTCCAAGCAAAAAAAAGAGTAGGAGTGTGGGAGCCCCAGTGATTATTCCTCTTGGTACTAATCTATTCTTAAACTGCACTGTACTCCTTAGATATTTCAGTGAAACTGTCATAAATCAACACCCACTGCTTCGTTTTTCTTAGTGGTGAAAAAAAAAGAAAAAGCAAAAAGAGACAACTGCAAAGCCGTCCTTTAGCTGACATTCAGTTAGAATTGATCGAGCGATCTGCTGTCAAAGCAACAGCACTTGTCAAAAATAGCCCCATGGAAAAAAACCTCTGGTGTTATTTGTGTAGTGTGTCCCACACAATGCTCCTTGGTGAGAGCAGCGCGGCAGGGACCGGCATGGAAACGGGATCAGGGGAAGTGCTGTGTGTGAAATTATCCATGCGCTGCTCCATGATCCACCAGCATCCCTGCTGCTGCCTCCAGCTGAGGGGCTCACCCATGGGCACCAAGGCAGAGTTTCTTGAAAGAACACGTGGGGTCAGATTTCTTTAGAAACCCTCACAGCTCTGAGGGACCAGCACAACCAAAACCCAGGCTGCACCAAGCCTTTCTCATGGTGTGACCTTGGCCAGAGCCCCAGTCCTGCAAACTCGTGACCATCTTAGCAGCTCCTCTAGTGCAAGGAGAAGGCACTGCCATGTGCATATACACTGAGCCATGCACATGCTTGCTTTAGAGATGATGGAAAACATTTTATTTCTGTGTAACGATGTCTTTCCCAAAGAGAAAATCTGAAAGCTGAAAAATGTCGGTTGATATTTTTGGAAAAGTGAGGAAAAAACTTAAACACTACAAGTATCAAAACATTTAGAGATGGGCTGCTTTGAGCAAACTTAGGTGTTTTTCTCTGAGCATTTAACTCGAGCTCAGAGCTTTAGGAATAGGATTTAGCCCATCCACCCATAAACTGGCCTGTAAAACATGTCAAAGAAACTGCACCCTAGGAATAGTTGCCTTTTGCCACGTTAAAAAAGGGGATTTAAGCTAACTAGCTGACATGCAGCTGTTTACTCTGCAGCTGGTTAAAACATGGGGAGACAAAACCTACCTTTTGGTTTGAGACAGATGGAAGCCAATGGTTCCTACAAGTTTGCAAGGCTCAGCCCAGTTTTGTGTGGCATCTTATAGCCAACCATTTTGGAAGCTACTGAGGCATGCCCTGTGTCAAATACAAAACAAGTAGTATTTATAACTGCATACAGGAATAGTTGCAGTTTTGGGGCTCCTAAAAAAATCCTGTGACTGAATTTTGTCACTAGTTTTGAAAATCTGTCATAATAAAAATTACAATTCTTTCTCTCCTTTCCGACCATGTCCCAAGACATAGATTTGGTCCCAAAGCTTTTCAGTAATTCACTTGCAGCCTGTGTATTTAACACGTGCTCAGGTGTCTTTTTCCTCTTTCATATTTGGCCTCTGAGTCCTTTCATATGACCCCAAAGATTTCCACATTTTACCATGGTGCTGGCACCCAACTGCTCTGACCCATGTTCTGCCCAGGGCCTGGTTACTTTATAAAAGATGAAATTAGGGAAGAGGAGGAAAGGGAGACAGAGCACTCCTCAAATCAAACTAATAATAAATCCATCAATAATTGTAATGAAAGGACTTTTTTTAAAAAGGTATCTGTGTCAACTTGCAAAATCTCACAAAAGCCTTGTTAGCAAATTGGGTATTTCTTATTTTTTTAAAAAAAGACAGATCACATCCATCTGGGTATCCCATTTAGGGAGGTTGAATCTTTAATTAAGGTCCCAATTCTTTTACATCTACTGACACTAATCAGAAGTACTTCTGCTCAAGTCAATGGAAGGGTCAGAGATAGTACAAAGGTAAAGAAAAACCTCAGGCATCCCCAATGTGATTAAATGTCTCAGCAGAGCTGTTCTCCAAAAATCACGCTCAATTGCATCTCAACTGTTTGAAAAACATATTCTGACCCAGTATTCCCCATGGTCCCCCTAATCTGCTTACACTCCTGTTTGGGCTTTAATTAAAAGATAGTGGGGAAGACCCATCCCTCCTGTGGTACTATTGTCTGTCAGGTCTGCTGAGTCTGCACAGCCAAGATTTTACTTTCATTTATTTTTGAAGTAGAAAATCTTAACTAGCAGAATTAAAGATAAAATTTAAATTTTTATTGTGTCTCAGGTACTGCAAACATCCAAAGAAAAATGGCAGCACATCCATCTAAAAAAATATATTAATTCGAATTTTCATTAACCTTCCTCTTTTCAGTTCAGTATATGGAAGAAAATAAACTCTAAACATTTCCAGTAATTACAGTGCAAGTAAAGCTGGGATTGGACTGGGTTAATTCTTAGAGGTTTGAGCTATACTGTTCCAGCAGGATTAAACGGTTTTGGGTTTTTAATGCAGAGGGCTAGGACACTGACATATTATTAATTAGAAGTAAATCTGTCCCTTGGGGGACTACATACACTGCCTTCATTTTTAATTTGTATTTAGCTTTAAGACAAATGACGAATATTTCCCCTTTCTCGGTTTCTCAGTTGTTTCCTTATTTTGCTGTAATCCTTTTGTTTTGCTTTGGGAAGAACAGTTGGTTAACACAGAAATGAAGAAAATTGATGTTTTTCAGTCTGTTGACTGAACTGGAAAATGCTGAATAATTTTCTTTGGGGTCTGGATCATGTTTTGTTTCATTTTGGGAGGGTTGCTATTAGTTTCCTATTTTGATCTTTGAAACAGCAAAATGCAAGCCATTTATACAGAAATGTTGTTTTGACAACAAAAACTCTACAAAAATCTTGGATGAGCTTCTGTATCCTCATCCTTTCTCAGTTCAGGTGGCTTACTTGATTTCAGAAACTCCCTCCATGATTGTTTTGTTCAACCTGAACATCCATTCCTTGCTGAACTTTTTTTTCTCTCTGGAGTTGCAACCAGAAGGGATGTTGGGGCTGAGGGACAAAACACAGTAAATAGAGAAAACCTCACAGTGGCCACAGGATTCCTTTCACCTGCAGAGGAGTTGGTGGCCTTTACTGCAAGGATGTTACAAGTGAGGACAAGTATTCCTTCCCATTAAGTCCTCACTAGGAGGTCTCAGGTCTAGCATACAGCCTGCCAGGCTCGTGAAATGAGGCTTCTTCCCATTTTGGCTAGACTGGGCCAGTGTTTAAACACATGAAAAGTTAGCGGCTGTTTTCATCTTTCCTCTGTATTTATGCTGTGGAAGGGCATGGTTGTTACCTGTTCAAGATTCTGTACTTTGGCTCTTGATTAGTGTGGTTTCTTGGAGATTTGGAGGACGTTGTGGTTTACTTAAATTATACAGCTTTGCAGTGGGCACTTTCAAATTCTATAAATTTGTTGAGTTTAGACATAATTTTCTGAAAATAGAGTCCAGGTTTCTATTTTGAGAAACAGGTCTTGTTCTGCTCAGTGAACACTTCCCAGTACTGCAGCTCTTCAGCCAATAAAACACAGCAATGACAGTTTATTATCTCCCTGGAGACTGGAGATATGCTGTACAGGGACATGCACATCTCCTAGTCATGATGAACTTTGCTATCTATACATTGCACTGATAACAGATTTTGCTGGTGACAGTTTTCCATGTGTTATTCAGGCATTTTCTGGTGAGCCTGCGTGGAGATGACAGTCTGATAGAGTTTCCTCACTTTATCCCTCATCTTCTACGTGCCACTCTTTAGTCTTCCTTCCATATACTGCATTTTTTAGATTCCCTTTGGAAATTTTTCCCTGTCACGTCCCTAAATCTGAGCTGCCAGTGAGCAAGAGTCAGCCAGGCTCTGGTCATGCTGAACTGCACACCTCTGGTCTTTATGTCTCTGCAGCTGAGGAAAGTTTGGTTTGAGGAAAGGATATAGAAAATGGTCTGGCCTGGGAAAATAGACATTGAAGTAAAATGATCCCAAAGAGGTGTTAGCTGCTGCTGAATGGGCTGGAGAGAGAAGAAGGAAATATGTAGTATTAGGGGATATTGATCCATTGGGAAACAAATGCAAACAAGTGGCAAATATAGGAAACCCAGACACTTTTCTCCTTTACCTGTATGAATAGATACTTGCCACTGATATGTGTTACAGCAAGAAATGCTCACATGGAAAATAAGAGGTATTCTGTAATTCCTCAATTATTTTTCTGAATTTTTTTTGTTGGCTTTAACTGTTCTCTTTTTCTACTCCCAGTGGCTCCCTAAGCAGATTAACCAAAATCAGTAGAGATCTGACACTACTTATGTCTCTCTTAATGAGCCCATTGATTTAGTAATCCAGCAAACAGCACCTCTCCCCGTTTCCTGGTATTGTAATGCACTGAGGAGTTTAACTCTGCAGTAGCAGACCTATTCATGTGAAAAGAAACTACCGTGTTGAAAGTAACTTTTCGGGTAGTGGGCCTGTTTTCCCTGTGGACATGTTATTGCTCTGGGCCTCCCTGCACTCATTCTTAAATTCTAGATGCTGGCAAGGTAATTATCTATTGCTTCCTAAAAGCCCTGCTGACTTTCTCCCATTACCAGCTGGGGCCTAGATGCAGGCACTGTGCCAGCCAAAGTTTGCAATTCACATTCTGTGATTTAGATTCACTGCTTACCATTAAGAAGACCTACAAGTTTTAAATTGATGTACCATCTTTGAGCCCCATGAATTATATATGCATATGTACAATGAACAGTGGTACTCAATGGTCTTAAAGGTCTTTTCTGACCTGAACAATTCTGTGAGCCTGTAGTATATATGATGGGTGAAGTACAACCATAGAGAATGCTAACAAAAAAAACCAAAAAATAAAAAACCCAAAACAAACAAACAAACAAAATAAAGAACTTCAGCAAAAACCAGGCAATTTTCTGTCGGTTTTCTGGCTTAAAACTGAGCATATCCTGCTTATGTTGGGAGGGCTATTCCTGACTCCCTGGAGTCACTGAAGCTTCACCGGAATGAAGCATGAAGTTAAAAACTCCTGCAGAGATGTTCAAACATCTCTGTCCTCTCACCCTGAGCCCAGTGCTCCCATTCAGCACGAGGCAACCTTGAAATACCAAAAACTGGAGCTTCTGTCAAAATGAGGTACAAGATGGTTTGCTACCTGTCACTCCCATCACTAATTCATACATGATGAAGCCTAGGATGTTATTCAGTGTTCATTCTGTGCCACAGACCGCAACGGAGAGCACTGCCTGCTGTAATGGCTGGGGAGAAAGCCGGGTGAGGCTCTGCAGCTGGTTTGTAATTCCCGCCCATCCTGCTGTTCCGCCTGATGGCTCCAGCTGCGGGGATGGCCCTGCGGCTCCGCCGCTCCGTAGGGATCGAGGCTGGGACAGGGTGGTGGCGCCAGTGGGTCACTGGAGAAGGCACCGTGGTGGGAAACGAGCAAAGCCCTGGCTTCCTGAGGATCACTGCACAAGTCAGTAGTGGAGCCAAGGATGAGAGCTGGACCAGCAGTCTGTGACTGTAACCTTTAAGAAGCAGCCCAAAATAGCTGTAGGGTATGTGCAGGAAACAAGGAGAGGATTTGAAAAATGTATACCTATAAATGCTACATTTTTTACATTACCCTTTTTTGAATAATTTTTAAATAGTCTCTCTTGTCTTCATACTCAATCTAAACATGAAAAAAATCCACCTTAGAGAAGAGACCCTTTTTGATATCCCCTTCAGCTAGAATAAACCTGCTGGTGTGGCCGTGCCATAGAGCTCAGCATGGAAGCCCTAACACCACATCAGATGCCCCTCAGGCTAAGCCAGGTCATGGGGAATGCAGTAGGAACAGCTGTCCCATCAACAGCGGCTCAGCTGCCCCTCGTCTGCATGTCATCAGGAACTCCCTGCTGGCTCCCAGTCTCTCTGTGCTTTTAAATTAGAGCTCCTCATTTGTTTTCACTTTGCAAGGTGTCTGTCAGTCGTTCTTCCCCCTTGCCAAGCATGCAGAGTTATGACATTTTTCACTGTCAGAAGCAGATTTCCATTTCAGACCTACAGAGATGAAGGGAAGCCATAAAGAATTCCCTGCCACAATTCAGGGGACTGAAAAGCATGTCATAAGTTCATGATAAATCTGTAGATGTCTTCAGGTTAAAACAAAAGGATAAAAGAAAAAATGGGAATATTTCATTTGTCACTTTCAAAATTCGGTGCCTTACCATTTCCTTTTTGGTACTTCAATATTATTTAAATAATGTTTTTTAAAGTAAAAAAGTATTGAAACCAAGTGTACAGAAAAAAATCAATTTGTCAAAACATCTCCCAAGTAGTAATTTCAGGTTGACTTCAAGTCACTTTCCTCCACTAACAGTTGGATTTTAAGCTGGCTGAAAAACAAGCTGAAAGTCCACTCTTTCTGTCATAGCCACAAATATTGACACAAAAAGAAGGCACAATAAGTTGTCTGTTCCATACAGCTGTGAAGCATTGAGTCACCTCTCCTCTGTCTTTTGTATCTCTGAGCCTCCTTCCATTGGACCCAATGCTCGTAAGAAGAACTGATGAAATATAAAGGGTTGGTGAAATGTAGCAAAGAACCGGGATGAAAGTGCAAAAACTGAGAATTGCAGTCAGGTGACCAAGTCTTACTTGTTAGCATTTTTATCCTTCCCCCCCCCCCCAAGATACGTGATCAGGGTTTGTTCTTTCAAATTTTGAAAGTATGCCTGGCTCTTTGTATTTGCATTTTCTCAAGAGCATTTGGTATTCTCTCTCTTTTATCAAGTTTCCTTCATCTGTGTAAAGAGCAGAAATATGACCAAGTAATGTGGAAATTCATGACAATTGATGGAGGCACAGCCGAGGTGAGCACCTCTAGGTCAGGGTTCTGGTCTGTCTCCTGTCTCTGTGGCTCCTGGGTGCTGGCAACGTTTACAAACTGTACTCTGTAAAATGTAACTCACTCCTCCTCCAGACAATATCTTTTTTTCTGCCTCATCTGTCCTTTCCTCTGTCTCTGCCAGAAGACAGAAGAGACCTGTAAGTTGAATGATGTGCTCGAGATATTGCTCTTATTGAACACTCCTAATTCCAAATGCAAATGGCACTTTTATATGAACAGGACTAAATTCACTAGATAAATTATTCACAACAGACAATTCACTCTCATGGGAGAGTGCAATGAAAGTCTGATGATGTTAAAAAAAACACCCAAACCCACAACTAATTCTTCCGGCCAATGAAGTCAATGTCAAAGCCTTTTATTGACTTCAAAGGGAGCTCCATGCCAGTGGGCCCACACACGATTTCTCTTTAGTGGTACTCACTTGCATTTGGAGTTTAAACCCAGACAAGTGTTTCTCTTTTGAGGAGCCCAGACTGGTGCTGTATGGCACAGCTGGGCTGCCAGGGCACAATTACAGCTCTGGGTGGAAGCAGGTCTGCCCCAAGCTGAAAGAACCCAGCTGAGAGTTCCACACGCCTGGAGCCCAGGACCAGTTACTTTGGTCAGGGTTGTCTAGTTTAGAGAAAATGAGACTAAGAGGTGACCTCTCTGTTTTCCACAGCATCCTGAGAAGGGGAAGTGAAGAGGGAGGTGTTGAGCTTTTTTTCCCTGGTATCCAGAAACAGGATGCATGGAAATGATTCAAAGCTGCACCAGGGGAGGTTTAGACTGGACATTAGGAAGCATTTCTTTACTGAGAGAGCAGTAAACACTCAAACAGGCTTTCTAAAGAGGTGGTTGATGCCCCAAGTCTGCCAGGGTTTAAGAGGCATTTGGACAATACCCATAAGAACGTGCCTTAAGCTGTTATGTCAGGCAGTTGGACTGGATGATTGCTGTAGGTTCCTCCCAACTGCTCTGCGCTATTCTATTCTGTTCTATTCGCACCTGGGATAGATTTGCAGCCAGTCAGGAGTTTCGTGGTCAGGGTGACACCAGCCCCCTGATGTGACTGGACATCTGGCCATCATGCCTAGTGGCAATTCGACATGGACATGACTGGGTGCCATGACTGTGCACAGTGCATGCAGGGGCCGGGAAAAGGTTTATGTGGGGGCTGCCACCGCTCTCCCCCTCCATGGCAGGGGAGGGATAAGGGAGAAGGCTGGGCTGTGCCTCCGTTTGTACCACCGCTCCGCTCTGGTCGTCGGCAGTGGGCACATGTGGCCTCGGGCACTGCGGAGAAAGAGGGACAGGGGGACGGTGCGTGTCGTCCTGGTGAGGTGGGAGATGGGAAAGCAAGGGGAGAGGGGAGAACTTAACATCCTTTTCCTCTGTCCCCGGGAGCATTTACGTACCGGGTTCGGTCTGTGTGTCCCATTTTCCCACCCGTGTGTCCCTGCCGTGTGGTGCACCGGCACCTGCAGACCCCGACCCCCTATTTCTGTGGGCTCTGCGAGCGCTTCGCTGCATCCCCCAGCCCACGGCTTCAGTCACGCAATGCCCGCGGTCCAGAGCGCGGTGTGAGCGTGCCCGCAGGTCACAGCGGCGGCGCAAAACGCTCTCGCAAATAAGAGCCCAGCTGTGCTCGCCTGGGCGCGGCACCCTCCCGGGGCACCCGAGAGCCCGGCGGTGCTTGGGAGAGGCGGCGTGGGGCGGCGTGGGGCGGCGGGCAGGGGCCGCGTTATGTAAGGGCGGCGGGGC
>VWYP01004444.1:58286-103460 GCA_013400435.1 Pycnonotus jocosus
GCGGGAGAAGCGCAGCGGCGAGGAGCCCGCCGCGGCCGAGCAGCCCGAAGCGGGCGGCGCGGAGCCGAGGGCCAGCAGCCCCCCGGCCCGGGAGGAGCCGCCCGCCGCCGTGCGGCCACCCGAGGAGCTCAGCCACCAGCGACCCGAGCCGGCCGCCGGAGAGGCTGGGAGTGCGAAGGATGCGGCGATAACAGGTGACATTCCAATAACGACTATCCCCCCTGTTGAACCTCACTGTGATAGCGGTCAAGAGACGGCAGCCGCCCCTGACCCTTCCTCTGTTGATCCACCCTCAGAGCAATCGATTGATCGTATTTGTTTGATGTTTGCTGACGTGACTTCACTGAAAAGCTTTGACTCTCTTACAGGCTGCGGAGATATTATTGCGGACCATGAGGAGGATGTGGGCGGCGGGAGTGGCGTCTGCGAGAAGAGCACCCCCGGGCCCAGCAAGCTGGGTGCCACCAAGAAGCACCCCACCATGGTGGCCTACCAGGGAGGAGGGGAGGAGATGGCCAGCCCCGACCAGGTGGATGACACCTGCCTGCAGGAGTTCTGGGATATGCTGTCACAGACAGACGAGACTCAGGCACAAGGAGCAGGAAGCGGAGGAGGGACAAAGAAGCCCGAGGGGTTGAAGGAAAGCCGAGGTACAGAGGGGGCCCAGAATAGGGTGGTGGTGAAACGTGGCGGCCTCCACCAAATTGCCATTCACCTGAACCACAAAGAGGAGCAGAAGAGCAGGGAAAAGGAGCAGCACGAGGGCGTCCCAAACAGCGATGAGGGCTACTGGGATTCCACCACCCCTGGTCCCGAGGAAGATAGTTCCACGAGCATTCAGAAGGAAACCCTTCCCAGGGATAGCTACAGTGGGGATGCTCTCTATGACCTTTATGCTGAGCCAGATGAGAACCCACCAGCAGGGCCTACAAACGAGGAAGTGCCCAGTGTGCCACGCGCCAAGCCCGTGTCTCCAATAACGACCGTGAGCGCACTGAAAACACCCTCAAGCACAGCAAAGGACTCCAAGATTCCCATCAGCATTAAACACCTTTCCTCGCATCCTGCCAGCCATGGAGCAGATGCCAGCAACAGCCATCACGTTGCACACCATCACCTG
The DNA here is from genome assembly GCA_013400435.1 of Pycnonotus jocosus. Classification (NCBI taxonomy): domain Eukaryota; kingdom Metazoa; phylum Chordata; class Aves; order Passeriformes; family Pycnonotidae; genus Pycnonotus; species Pycnonotus jocosus. The sequence goes on from VWYP01004444.1 coordinate 59,407, forward strand.
GCCAAAAGTGAGATGCACAGAACAAAAATCCCCGTCTCCAAAGTCCTGGTACGCCGCGTCAGTAACAGGGGCGTAGCTGGGACAACAGTGAAATCTGCCACATACCAGGACAGCGCCAAAAAGTAGTTGGGTAAGAGGTGGAGACGAAGACAGAGAACGCAGTCCGTGTGGGAAAGTCTGCATAGGAGACCACAGATAATGGATTTGTTTTGCATCACCTGAAGAAAGTCACCTAAAAGGTTTCCTTCACTGTACTCCGTGGGCCTGCACTTCTGAGTCTCTTCTTACTGGACTGTATGGCTGAATACAAAAAGTCAACTTCTTTTTGAGCACTTTTTTTTTACGTTTGTATCTTTTTTCTGCAACACTAAACACTGAGGAGGTCCATTTTTACTTGCCTTTCTGGAAGCAGGACTTGGATTACGACCATCCTTCCTCCTGCACAGCAGTGTCATGAGTTCTTCAAGAGAGCAGAGTTACAAAAGGAGCAACGTGAGAGGTTCTTTAATATACTTATCTTTTAATCATTTCTTGAGGAGGAGTAGAGGCTGAGTGCCTGGCTGGCTCTGGAAATGATGTTTGCTCCACAAGATGTTGGAAAAAATGCCAAGCAGAAATCAACCCACCTAACAGGTATTTTACCTGCTGTAGGAACGAGAACACTGCTCAGCAGCAGACTTGATTGACTTGTGTGCAGGAGATAAAATTAAGGAGTTAAGTGGACTTGTCTAACAGGAAAACATATTTTCGTTTGTCTGTCTGTCTGGTTGGTTTTGATCTGGTCTAATGTAAATGGGTAACAGAGACACCTGACGTAGGCTCAGATGTTTACATCAATACTTTTCCGATAATGCATACAATCAGGTTCAGGGAAACATTTTACTAAATGCCAATATATACACACTGTCCACATTTATACAATAACTTGCTCGCCGTGTGTAAATATATACGTGTTTTAGCAGATTTTTTATATTAAAAAAAAAAATCACCTGTCCTTATTATCTAGAGTTTAAGCAAGAGTTAGTTTTTATAGGTAGATAATTTTACAGTTCTAAAAGGATAGAACTTTGTGTAAGTATCTTAAATTAGAAAAAACTCTGGTTTGTATGGGCTCATGCATCCCCAGATAAGTTTGAAGTGCTGATTTTATTCCAGTGGCACATTCCATGGCTCAGAGCTGATGTTCTGACAGCACTGCCACTGCAAACCTCTATTTTCAGGGGTTTAGACAAAGTTGCTCTGGGCTTAAACCTTACCGAGAAGGAACCCAGCAAAGAAACTTGTTTTTTAAGTATTATTTTTTAAAAGATATAAATTAGTTTTTGACTATTTAAAGAAAGTTTGGGTTCTCATTGCTTTTTATTTTCATTCTCAATAATGTCAGAATAATTTTACTTTAAGAGAAAAAAATATGGTAAGATAGTGGTACATAAAATGGTTGGATGAGCCTGGATCTTAGGAGAAATGTATTAATGGCCATGACTTTTTTGAATAGCGGCTACTGTACATGGGCATTGGCAACATTTCAAAAAAATATAATAGGGTTTTAATGTGCCTGAGGACATATTTTTATGATACACTGAAAAAGCTCTAAAAATCACTGAAATCTAAAGGTAAATGTTATGTATTTACAAAATATTTTGATATAAGTATTTAATCATCAGACCACAGTTAATATAAAATATATGCTCCAGTGTATCTAAAAAATAATATACATTTTAAAAATATACATGTTTATATTATGCAGAGAATCCTAAATTCACATCATTGAAGCTAATGGGTCTGATCATACATAGCAGTTGGTTTTATTGTCTCTTAAATCAAAAGGGAATAAAAAAGGAAAATAAATATACAGAATATGCATTTGAAGAATATTAAGGTTGTAGGCAAACCATAAAGAGCCAGGAAATACCATAATAAGAATTGTATATATGTATATGCATGATTCGTGGTTCACTGGGGAAATGACCTTAAAGTCATGAAGGCGAAATTGACATCCAGTTTTGAAATTGCTGCAGAATTTAATACTGAGTTGCAGCATCCCAGTGAAAGTGTTAGTTTCCCTGACCAGCCCCTGTTTTCATGGTTTAAGAACCTTAATACACTTCAAAGAGGATTATTTTATGTTTTCTTCCTGACGTGTACGTGTGTGGCTCCCTGTGTGCCCGCTCACCCAGCCGTGTTGTGCAGACGCGTGTGCAGTGAGCACACAGCTCCTCCTGGCAGGGTCCCTGCGCCTGCCCAGGCGCTCCCTGAGCACACTCACACCCGTGTGAGCACTCCCACGCACTCACAGCCTGGGGGCTATGCTCCACATCTGCCTCCAAACATGCTGGTGATGCTTTCCTTTGCCTGAGAAAGGGATTTGCATTTGGTCTGACTCCACTTGTGCATTTTAGAAAGTCAGTGCTGAAACACCCTTGAAAGGATGTATGCACAGAACACGGAATATTTTCCTGCTCCTCAGCCCTAAACATGGCATTCCTCTTCCCCTTCTTTTGTTTTCGTTTGACTGGAAGGGATGCATCTTTCCTTGCATGACAGCTCTGCAGAAAAAATCGTAATTTCCCATTTTGCTCTGTGGACGAATTGTGCTGAGAGGTTTTATAGGGTACTGGAAGTTGAGAGGGAGGGAGGATGTGGTGGTGGTAGTACCATAAAAACTGGAAGCACTGAGTACAGGTAGCAGGAGTGGTGCATCTTTAAACCCACTAGGAGACACCAGCTGCCATCTCTACAGGACTTGTGTGTGTCAAATTATTCATCATATGTGTTTTGTTTGCATTGTGGCATGTCTGTATTGAGAAACCAGTAGTGTGACACTAGACTAACTCCCGCTCACGTAACCACTAACACGAATCATCATTAAAATGCTTTGGCTTTCCTTCATTCTTCTCTCTCTCCTTTGTTTTCTGCCACGTTTTTCCCTCCATCCCCTGCATGGTGGCGGGCAGCCTCCTCCTCCTCCTCCTCCTCGGTTTTAACCCCTGGAGCGAGGAGCCCTGGGCTGGCGGAGCGTGGGTGGGAGGGCAATGCCCAGGCCAGGTGCTCCGCAGCCACTCCCTCCAGCTTTCTGTCACACACCCGCTGTAAGTACATTTTGCAAATCTCTTGGCCGTTTGTTTGGCTGCTTGCTATGTACATATTTTAAGGACAATCATATCCTTAAAAGGAAAATGGGAGAGTAGCTGGTAGTAAGGTGTCAGTGTTTCGAGTCACTGTGACATGCTGACGTTGATTCAGGGTAATGGTTATGTGAGAGTAAAGACACAATTTAATGTTCAAATTAACTTTGTACTTCTAAAATTCACTTTTGTCTCTAAGCCATCTATGTTTTTTATTTCAAAAGCTAATAGATCTAATATTTACTAAGGCTTTCAATTTTCATACAAATATATTTGTATAACTCCACACAATGCCTAAAACAATCATTGAAAGGAGGTTCAAAGGCCTTCTTTAGACTTTATAATTCCTGAAAGATCCCTGTAAAATACTGTGAGATGCCTAAGAACAAACAGTTAATGGCTTGCTGGATTTAAAGGCTGAGACATGAAGAGGTAATAGTCCTGAGGCATTTTCTGGTAGCTTGCATTCTTATTTATGTTACCCTGTTCAAGCATATATTTTCCTTGGCTTTGGTAGGTATTGAGGTAGAAATGGTGTTCTGAGTCCCAAAGATAACATTCCCAATGGTGTAATTGTTTTGATTTCCTTAAAGTATATTTTTCTTTATTTGTTTCATTTGTTATTTGGTGGTCTGATTGATGCTTTGTAATTATCAGCTGTATATCATTCATAAAGGATTTTATAGATCAGGACTTGGTATTTAGTTACGTGTACTCTTTGCACTTTCAGGTCCCTACTGGTAAATTTTGTGTGTTCTTAGATTTTTTCTATATATTGCGTAGTGTTTTATAGCTATCTACAGTGATTTCAGTGGTATACACTCCTGTCCTTTATATCAGCACAAAAGATTTCCTTTCAGTAGCATGAATTTGTTTTTGTGGACTTGTTTCGTCATTATAGGAGCTAGGTTTCCTGTACTGAATGTGTGGCCTGCAACAGACATAAAAGCTCTTATTTTCCATATAGTGCATATGCATTTCGCTCTTGCCAGTAATAGGACTCAAACATCCGTAGTAGGTTTCAGAGGAAATTGCATGACTAGAATAAGAAAAAGCTATGTTCAGTCTTATTCCATCAAAACCAGCATTTTCTTCATCCACTGTGAATATCCTCACCGCCATTCAGGGTAGTAGAGGACTGAATTTTAAAAATTACGTGCATAGATGTACACTATGAAAATTAATTCACTGATCATTTTTTAATGAATCTTACAAAATTATTTATCTAAGCTAAGCGAATATTGCACCAAAGTCTTAAAAACATCTGATACAGATGGCATTTTCAGTAAGATGCTATGAGTGCAGATGAGCCAAATTAACAGGCTTTGCTTAGCAAAGCAAAACCTTGTTTTTCTTAGATTTGTAGTACTGATCGAGTTTGCAGATCAAAGGCAGCCATTGATTCTGCTGCGTGGCCATGCACCGAGGTTTTCTTTCCCTGCTCTAATGGACTACTTTCAGAAAAGGCTTTTCAGGAAGATAATAGTATGAAAGGGACAGATCACAGTAACAATAGCCACTTACAAGACAGATGGTTATCCAACAGCCACAGTGAGGGGATTCTAGGCAAGGTGGCCTGGAAATGTATTTTCATAGTTACTAATATGAAAGGCTGGGGCTTCTGCCTTGGAAAAACAAATTTACACCAACTCAAAGACAATACAGAAATGAGTCTTGGCAGAGTTCACACATGACAGCTTCTGCAAGGTTTGTTTTTTGTTTTCATTTTGTCTTTTTTTTGCCCCCTTTGTTTATGTTTTTATTGTGGTGACATAACCCCACGTGTCCAAGCAGAACTGCACAACAGCTGACTCTTCTGAGACTCTTGCTAAGGATACACTGTCAGTTGTCTCCAGTGGCCTGGGACTGGTTCCTCCTGAACACGCCTCCCTTCCACTGAGGGATGGGATGATAAGATTCCCTTGTCCTGAGTCCATGTGCTGTTTACTGTGAACAGGAGGCATCTCAGTCTGTCTTGCTGTTTGTTTTCAGGGGATGATTTATTTTTAATTTAACTCACAGGAATTTTTTATCTATCATTGGTTCTTATCTTGTCTTCCTTGTGAGCATCTTGGGAAGGAACATTCAGCACTGATTTGGTGTTTCCCAGGTCCATTTCATGTAGAGATAAATGGAAGAACTTGTCATATGCAAAGGAATAATAGCTATAACCACTTGAGCCACATCATGGGGGCCTTGATTCCTGCAAAAGCAAGTTGTTAACACTCTTCTTGCCTTAGAGGGCTTCTCCACCCCAAACAGTGAATACTATTGCCTAGGATGCATTTTTTTCCCTCTTCTATGTCTCTCATTCCTTCTCAGCCATACTGCAGTTGCTTGGGAAACTGAGATTTTTGATCTAGCCTTCCAGCAGTAGAAGAGAGGAGCTGCTGCCACTACGCCTCCTCCTCAGGAGGTCTTTGCTTCTACTTCTTGGTCTTGAGAAAATTAAACCCTCTGAGAATAAGTGGCAAAGATATTTAAAATGGAGATGTCTGCTGGGTGATCTCATACACATGGGTGAGGATGTTGACTGATCTTTTGCATGGCATGGAATACATTCTTCCACTTTCCTGCAGTGGACAATTTAGTAAATGTAGCAGGGAAGCAGGTCACTCTTGTAGGAAAGCCCAGGAGCTGTTTGTTATGGAGTCTGTGCCCAGATTTTATCTTTGCTTTCCTTTTTCCTTTCTGCACATACTTAAATAAATAGAGCCAAAGTTGTAGTACAGAGAGGAAAAGGTTGTGCACCTCACAGGGCAAGGAATTTAAACTGCTAGGCTGAAAGGCTTCTTGTAGCAATGGCTAAAACAAGATTGCTTTGTCTACTTTGACATCACATCCAAGCAATGGTCTGCAATAAAAGCTAATCCAGCTATGGCCACAAAGTTAGGAAACTGTCATTTGCCAACAGGACAATCTCCTTCCAGGGTCCAGTTTTGCTGTGGCAGCTTCCACTGACTCCAGTAAGTACTGGCAGAACTCCTTTAACTCCTAAGGAAATAGAAAGTGTTTCTTAAACAAGTCTTCCTTTTTATTTTTTTTTTCAAAGATAAACATTATTCAGGTGTTTGTGCAGTCTTTTATATTACTGTGGTAGTGTTTTCACTGATCTGAATGCAAAACATGTCTTTCCATTGTTTTTCCTCTTAACAAGCTGCACTTCTGCACATAACTCCAGTGCTCAGCATGTTTAAATTACAGCTAACACAATCACTGCCTTCTTTAAATTTAACTCTTGATGGCAAAAACAGGACCAGATTCTTTCCAGAGCTCTAAACCCTCTGCTTATTTTGTCATTGTTCATGTTTTCAATATGGTAACTAATGAAGCCTCCCTTTAATTATTGCACAGCCACATTTTAAATGTGTCATTAGGGAGAAGGTATGTGGGGACTGAATGGTAAGATCTTTAACAGATCTGTATTATTCTGGATCATGTTGCATCAAAACAGTTGCTAAATCAGTATCAGGTTGTTTCCATGGGCTTTTTATGCAGATGCATGGGACGCTTTGAACATAATGTGCTTGTAAAAGAAAATTGGTTATACCTGCTTTGAATTAAGGCTGACCTTAAAATGTAATTCTTGGTTAATGGCAGCAGAGGGGAAGGTGTGTCCTAGCTTACCTGCAGCCTGTGGACTGGGGGAGCAAGGCACCCCGAGGCATGGGCAGAGTTTGCTGTCTGACCTCACCATGTACTGCCAGTGGAGGGGTGCAAGGTGTTGCCATGTGGAGGTGTCAGCCCCGGACAGCAGCAGGAAAAGACAGGGTGGTGGTGCTGTGCTGGGATGGGAGAGCTGATAGGGCATCTGGGAGATGGGCTGAAAGCAAGGCCTGGACCTCTTGTCCTTGGGGAAAAAGAGTTACACATATGCCTAAAAAACCCTGTGTCCTTTCTTGCACTGGTGTTTGGGTTGCTGCGTTACACTGGCTGAGGAGCCAGCGTGAGCTCGGGTGAGCTGAAGCCGGTGCTCCTGCAGGTGGACTGTGTGACTGCTCTCATCAACACCTGAGCAGTGCCCAGTGCCTTAGTTTGTAAAGGCAGTTTCAGCACAGAAACATCCACAAATCCCCTGCAGCCCAGCACTGATCTATGGCATCTCACAGCTCTTCCACCCTCATTTTGCCAGGAAAATGTGAAGGACCAAGCCCTAGGCAGAATGGTGAGCTTGGCTGCACGCTTGCAGCCCAAGGTCAAGTGGGGAGGGAGTGTAAGACACACTATGAAGCAGCACCAAGTTCTAAGCAACATTATGCTGCCTTTCTAAAGGGGGAGAAAGACTAAAGCTGTTGCTTTTTTGTGAACTTAAAATAAATCCTCTACCATGGGTGAAATTTTAACAGCTAGACAATATCTTGTTCCACCAGTATTCTCTCTGAAATCAGTGGATCTGTAAGTGCTGTTGGTTTTTATTGAGTGGGGATCCCATAACTTGGCTCCATCTGAATTTTCCCAGCTCTGTTTGTCAACAGACTCTGTCTCAGAAGTTCTGGTGTTAAAGCCTGGTGTTGTGGCCCTGTTGAAACAGGAGACGAGGCATGAATGTGGGTGATGGAAAATACAATAAACCCAGAAAATACAACACAGCTTTAGTCTTTTGTGACAACCCAATTCTGCTAAACATCATGGTGTGCCTGAGAAAAGGGTAGCAGGGGCTGCGTCAGACAAACCAATGCTCTTGGTGTTTCCTGCATGCTGAAGGGGATGTGTGTGTGCTGTTAGAGGTCACTCAGCCTGTGATGTTAAGCCTCTAAGATGTGATATAGCTGGCAGAGCATTGTTAATTGCAATATTTCCTTGTATATTTTGTGTCAGCCACCTCCTGTAAGGTAGCGTGTGACCTGTTTGGGATAATGAGTGAGTAAAGCCAGAACTCCCCACTCTTGGCATCTAAAAGGTTTGGTAATAATCTGATGGGTCTGTGTGCACCATCATTTTCTTAATGAAAGCTCACAACATTCCGGGGGGCTGTTTTTTATAACAGACTGTTAGACACACTCTGCTCCTCTCCACCTCTACAAACTTTGATGAATACATGTCCCCTCGAATCACTGTATTCTTAATGTATTTACAGCCTAACTGATAGCAATAGGTGTCTTTCTTCCCTGGCAGTTCACAAGGATATACTAATCAGTGTTTGTTATATTTTTAATTCTGTAAATATTTATTTTGGTACTCTGTGTATTTATTGGCACTGATTCTGGTGTTTGCTTATGTGTCATTGTAAATGTTGATGGTTTCAATAGTCTTGATTCTAATGAATGTAAGGAACTCAGACTAACTGCACTTTTCTTCCATTCAAAAATCTTAACAGTGAAAAATATTCCCACTGTCATGTGTTATAATGAAAACAGTCAATAAAATCAGTTGTCACTTTTCATTGATGAACGTGAAGGTTACTTTTTGATGTTCGAGACAGAGCCAATCTATTGAGTGCCTTGCAAAATACTAGGCTTTTCAAAGCAAGATATTAGAGAGTTATGTCACCAAAATAGCACAAAAGAGAATACTTGGGTATGTGTGCAATTTCATTTTTATGTAGAAATGCCTTTAGCAGTTTTACTAATAACATCACAGAATAGCTAAACTGAATTTCTTACTTAAAGGAGGACTTTCAGAAATGAGAGTTTTGGTCTTCTGTTTCATCAGCATGTGGGTTTTGTTTGGTTTTGGATTTTTTTTTTTTCCTTTTAAACCACTCACACAATGAAACGGACTGAGTTTTTATTTTGTGTTTCAAATCAGCTTTGTTTTCTGATTCTCCTGGTTGAGAAGCAAGTGGGGAGGCTTGTTCTTTTGGCCCAAATTGACTTTGGAGCTGCAGTTTTGGTGCGACAGTTAGAAAATGCAATCTGCATTAAGCTACAGTTCCCACCTTTAAAATGTCTCTTCCTTCCCATGACCACCAAATTACATTTATTAGAACCTCTGGTTTGCAACTTTCTCTAAATTTCTTGCATTTTAAACATGCATAAAGCATTTGCATCAGTCAAGTTTTAATCCTTAGGTTTACTTATTTTGCTGAGTTAAGTAGCATTGCTTCACTCAAGGTTATCCCATGGAATATACTGAGCTAGCCAGAGTAAGAACTGGAATAAAATCTGCTCAAGAGTTTTCAAGGAACAACAAAGCAAAAGGCATGAAAAGCTCATTAATTCTAGTAAGGAGCAGGACACAGTGACATAATTGATTCTGTGCTCACACAAGTATAACTCCTCTTTCCAATAGCTGGAATGAGGCTGAAGAAATGTTTTCCTGGTGATTTAGTGCACAGTTTTACATTCAGGCCTTCTCAGTCTGTGTCCCCTATTCCGTGTTCCTGTCTTTTAACCCAAGCATCTGAAAGCAGAAGAGTTGTGTTTTAAATTCACTGCCACACAGATTGCCTAGTGATTTCCTTGCTTTTGTCCAAGTATAGCTACTGGGATACTGGGGGACAAAGGGGTTTCAATGAAGTGCAGGGCAAATGTACAGCAACCTCGTGAACATTGATAACTGTAGATCTGTGTGATGCAGCTGTTAACACCTCTCACAAACCCAGATGACGGTGACCTGGAGATCCACTGTGACAGAAAAAAAATTGAAAAATTTCCTGAAACAAGACTTGGCCCAAATTTTCTATTTAAAATCAAAATGAAGTTTCTAATATCGAGCTAGAAGACTCTTCCTGATTCAAAGCAAAATCAATCCTTCCCAACAGTACATCTCTATGACTTTCAAAACCTTCTTACTGGAAAAGTGTTTGCAATGGGAGTGATGACCTGGAAATCTTTCTGTGACCCATACATTGAAAGAGAATGCTCCACCCAAAATCTATCAAGCAACAAGGAGAAGATAATATTCTTGACTCTGAATAATTCATAAGGAGTGTTGGCAAGTCTAATGGACCAGTCAACTGACCATTAGTGAGTACTAGTCCAATTTTAAAACCTTTCCCTTGAATCATGGTATTTTTCCCTTTCAAAGTCATTGTACAGGGGTTGTTTACTGGGAGCTCACATTGAGCAGACGCCTGCTCCTACCTACCACATTGCACATCTGCTTCCAATTAAAACCATTCCACAGTGCCTTGAGGGGAAAGGGGAGGAGGCTCCAAAGTTCTTCAAAGGGTTATTTCAGGAGCCATGGATGTTCCTATGGCAGCTGAGGACCCATAAACTGCTTCATCTCTAATGACATCACTGTTTATGCTCTGTGAAGACCCTTAGCACTTGGATCAGGTATTCACTTAGACCTTGGGAAGAGGAGTTCTCCTGTTCTGACTAATGAAGGAGACATGTCCTTGATCATTATGTGTATATTTTCCAGCTTAGGACAAATACAATGAGTCTCTTAAGTAAAACTCCCTGCAGCTACTGAAGAGACTAACAAATGAGCCATGTTGATGCTTCGTCCTTATGCAAAGTCCCTTCACAAAGTGGCTCTGTGCAGCACTCCCATGTGAATGCCAGGGGAAAGGTGACCTTGAGCAAAGGGTGCCACCAGAGGTGGGAGGGAGGGCTCCAGTGATGAAGCACTGTCCTGGACCAGGGAGGTCTGAGCCCTTCTTCCACTGCTTCCTTTCCAAGCTTAGAGCAGTCTGCAGGTGCCACATTTTAAAGTCCCATCCACAAAATCAGCTGCACTCCGTGGTGTTGCTGCTCAGAACCTGTGGTCTGAAGTTTTATGACAAATTTCGCTATCATTTAAATGCTTGTACTGGGCAGGCTCAAAAACATCACATGGCTAGGTCTGCTCCCCCAGGAATCACGAATAGGCTCTTCCTCTGGCCTCATCAGCCTTCTGCTGCTGTCACTTGAAACTTAAGTCCCATGGACAGAGAAGAGACTTGAATAAAGATTCTCTGGGGCCTTGAATGAGCAGAGGTTGCCTGGGTAGAATCATGGAGGTGATGGGAGAGGTTGAGGCAGTAGCCCTGGGGCAACCAGAAGCCTTGCAGGCAGCAGTGTCCTCTTTTGCTTCACAGGGAGATAGCTGTCTCCAGGGCACCAAGGTGGCTCAACGTGCTCCAGGAACATATTCAGTTCTAGGCTAGCATGGGAACAAATGGTGCTCCTTGCATGGAGCTGGGAACATGCAGGGTAACATGCAGAATGCAAAGAAACCAAAAATCCCATGACAAAACAGTGTTTTAAGGACAGAAATTATGTATGTCATGTAACGCAAATCTGTTTCATTCCTGCCTGGCTTCATTTGTTCACCTGTAAAGACAAAAAGCCTAATTTTGCAAGGAAACACATTTGAATAAATAAAGGAAAATATGTCTTAGTAAATATGAGTAGGGAAAAACCTCCTTTTGACTACGGTTGTAAAGGTACTGATCACAATGTAAAGTGGACGTGAAAAAATCAGCTGCTCTGATAAAGTAATGTAGAGGATCAGAAAAACATTGAAAACAATCAAAAGGATTATTCTGAGTAGTTCTTAAGGAAAAATAGAGACAGATAAGGATTTAGCTAGGTTTGATCTATCTTTATAGTTGGGATGTATTGAATCTACATCAGTCTTTCTCTGGCTTTCTGCCTTTCACATTCTGCCCTAATAGATTTTGTTTACTGACAGATAACAAATTACACAAAAATGCAGCACTTACAGTGAAGAGATCACCCCTGCTACTCTTTTTCTTATAGATGTCTTTCTTTCCCCCTGTTAACTAATTAAGTTTTTGATCCTCCCAATTAGACCTCATCCAGTCATCATACCAGATTTAGTGTCTGATTACGCAGCTGCTGCGTCTGAACAGCTTCATTCAAATCAGTAAGAAATGCTCCTATGCAGCAACAGCAGAAATGGTGCTTGTGTCCTTTGCTGAGCTGCCTATTGCTGCTTTCTCAGGGGCTTAACATATTTATGTCTATCATCACTACATGCTGGTAACTTTGCCTGTGGTTTTTTTCCTGGAGTCTGACAGAAAACACCATAAATCCGCAGGTTTTATGGAAAAACAGTTGGACGAGATTGCAGAGACGAGTTAACTTGTCTATGCCAAATCTTAATTCTTTCTCAAGATGTAAAGTATTCAGACCAATTTAAAATAAATGACTGTATTAGAAAACAAAACAGACATCAGAGCACAAACATAAAGGCAAATGTCAGTCCCTGACTCTGAAGCTACCAGAGTCCTCAGCCACAGCTATGAAACCTTACATTTCTGCCTCAGTGCAGGCAAACACACAGCACTATTTATAGCACAGCCTTTTACTACCCTTCTGATAGAATAGGCTTCATCGGAGGATTTACACGACTAACCAAAAGCAAAAGCCTTTTGTCCTTCATTTCCATAAGAGAAGACCAGTGTTAAGCTGGTGTTCATTGGGCTGAATTACAGAAAATATCAGTTACTAGAAAACCAGCTACGAATTCAAAGGCATCTGTTACCATGGCATAGGCCTGCTCTCCTCTGTCCATGCCCCAGATTTAGCACCAATGATGGGAGCTTAGAGAATGCTCAAAAAGAACGGTTCTTACCTCGGGGAAAAAAAAAAAAAAAAAAAAAAAAAGGCATAGTCGAGGAAGACCACATGTTTTCATGGCAACTAAGGAGTAAAGGGTTAAGACCTAGGAGATGGCTCCGAACCAATAAACAGCACAAAAGACTCCTATTAGCAAATCAAGAGCCCAAAGTGTTCCCATTTCCCCCCTTGTATCTTCAATTAAACCCTTTGGGCCACAAAGTTACTGTTCCTGCCAAAGACAACAATCAACACGATGTGATTATTTTAGATTCTGCTACATACCCTGAAGTCTTGGGAAAATGAAAACCAACCTTTCTTTCACCCTCAGATCCGACTTCCAGGGCAGGACAGGCCCATCAGCCTCTCCCCATCCTTTCATCGTGCAGTGCCAGCTGCGAGCACCCAGGCTCCCCCCTGAGATGCCACTTTCTCACAGGTGCCTGCCTCTCCCTTGCCTTCCAGATGGCAGCAGGGTTCTTAACAAGCTCCCCAATTTCTCTTTCCCCCTTGGGATCCCATTTCACTGTTATCTTGTCACATCTGTTTTTTTCCAGTTGAATGATGTGCAGGAGCTTCCTCCAGGGGTTACCAGCCTGCAGCTCCTGTGGCCGGTCAGCCCTCCCTGCTGCAGGAATGCTGCCATGCATGCTCCCATGCAGCAGGATCACTAATGCTCTGCTGTGCCCCAGCTGCCCAGCAGAGGTAAGGACCACTCTGCTGAGGTTTGTTTCCTTGTCTTGTTCTGCATCATTGAGCTTACTCTTTCCTCCCTAGGGCTTTTCTCCAGGGCTTCTCCAGGCTCCCCAGCACTGCTGTGGGGCTGTTTAACATGGCTCAGGAAGGAGAATGGCTGCAGAACAGAGCAGAGAATTGGAGGCAGGCTGTGATATCCTTTCACAGATGTCCTTCTGTGACCTTCAGTGCAGAACCCCACCCCTTTGCTTTTCCCACCTCTAAATGGGGATTGCCAGCCTTCCACAGGAAAGGTTTCATGCGGCCAGCTTTGTACCACTGCCAAGTGGTTTTTGTAGGATGTTTTTGTACTCTGCAGTGAATTGCCAGCAGGATGAGAGCCTCTCCAGGTTGTGTGTGCTGGATCCATAGCCCCACAGTGCCGACAGACCAGACAGAGGGAAGGCATGGGCATCTGGAGAAACCAAGCCCACCCTGAGGAAATGTGTCCAGGTGGAAAAGGCACTTGCAGGACCAAAGAACACCTGAGTTTCAGTCCTGCTTCCCCCTCTCCCCTGCTACCAGTTTGCATGTGAACCAACCCACCCCCTTGCTGGGCATTTGCACAGTGCCAGTGTCATTTGCTGGAATATCTTCTGCTCCAGCTATTCAAGTGTGGTGCAGGAGATCAGCCCAGTTTGTGGCTGCTGTTGCTGTCCAAGCTTGTGCCAGCTCCCGGGATTGCTCTCCTCTATGACTCGAAGGCTCGATGCAAGTGAGCTCCATGATACCCTCCATGTGGAGAGCTCCATGGGTGACACGTGGGATAAGTTCCCAGCTGTTGCCTTCCCCTGACCAGCCCCTTGTGAGTGGCTTTTGCATATTTACATATTTCCACTGAGGACCTCTGACACACACAGAAGGGCTTGCGTGCTACACAGGTTCTCAGGCTCTGACACTGCTCTCGGTGGTGATGGGTGACATCTTCACACCTTGCTCAGGCTGGGAGAGGATCAGATCTCTGCAGAGGGTGTTTGAGCTCCTGGTGTGTTAGAAAAGCTACAGTGCTTACAAGGCATAACTTCAACCACTGTACAATTTATAATTTCCTTTAATTTCTTGAAGCACTCTAATTTTTACACTGTTGTGAAAGGATCTTTGTTTACAATGATTGCAAAGGGTAATATTTCCAGCATGGGTAACCATGGCAATGAATAATTCTATTCTTAGGAACCGTGCCAGCTGCACTAAGGCCTTATAGTGGTACTCAAGCAGTTTGCTAATGAGAGAATTCTTATTTGTTGTAGGAGGACATTTTCCCATGTCCACACGTTTGCCTGGTAATTTCTTAAAAGTACATCCTTTATCAGTAATACATGGGAAAAAAACCCAAAACAACCAAAACAGCTCCTCTCACAAGTGACATTTTCATGTTTTTTTTTTTCTTGAAAACTATATTATAACATACATTTTTAATGGTATGCAATAGTATGCCTTGTTTTTACATCCACCTTCTACAATAAGAATGAGCTTAGGATTCTCTAGAGCAGCAGTTTCTTGCAAAAAGGGACAACACCTTGTAAACTGACCTGCAAATATGCAGGTTTTCTCACTAGAGGAAAGATTTCAACTATTTTAAAATACTAGTTTTATACATAATTTTATTTAAGTAAAAAAATTATATTTTATTACTCATTAAAACATATATTACAGCTTGCAGTTGAATTACTTCAACACTAAAGCATTGAAATTGATTAAAATATTGTTCCTATGCATATGTGACCATGATTTTTATATTTGTAAAAAGTATATAAATTCAGTAAAAATATTTGGTTTTGTTTGTTTCATTACTTAAATGCAATTTAAATTATTCTAAAAATAAATGTTCCAAATGGAATACTTTTTTTGGTTTTATGGTTTAGGATTTGTTCAGTAGAAACCCTTAAAGAATAGCTAAACTACAGTTCCCGTCATTCTATGAAACATGGTCTCAGCATACAAAAGCAGCCAGGTGGAATAAAGCATCCTCTCCTGTTCCCAGAAAAAAAAAAAAAAAACACATTTATAACAATACCAAGTCTCTTATCCAAGATGAAAATCCTTAGGAAAGATTTATGGAGCAATTGTTGAATTGTGCAAAGTTGTTTGAAAGAGTTGTAGCTTGAGGGTTTCTAGTAAAGCATTTCTTAGCCTCATGTCTTTGATCACAGAGATGGTGAATGTGCCCAAATAAACAGCACAGCACAAGCCTTCAGGTTTTTTCATGTCACCAAGCAGATTGATCTCTTTTCTATGGTTAATGAGTGATTTGGTGCCCTAATTAGGGGGCTCTGTTTTCACCAGCCTCTGGTGACCTATATCTGCCCACAACCAGCTGTCGGTGGCTCATGCAGTGCCCAGCATCTCTCTCCCCAGGGCTCCTCATCATCACCCATTCCTGCTTTGCTCTCCTCTCCAGAAAAGATCTGCCCATGTCCCTAAAGACAAAGCAAGATCCACCAGCTACAGCTTCCCAACAAGTTCAGTCTGGATTGACTTAGGAAAAACTCCCTCAACTTACGGTTCTGCTTGGCCTGGGATGGTTTAGTTCTTCTGTAGCTCAGTACGCCCCCACCTCTTTAGCATTTTAAAAACTAGGTCAGTTCTGACAGGAAAACAGCCTGGAAAAGCCTTAGTGATTTTCCACCAAACTGTCACAAGTCAGTGACCAATTTTTTCTTCCACAGTTTCTTTTTCCAGCTAAGACTGATCAAATGATCAAGTTGCTTGTTTTTCCCTCTGGCCCCTGAAGATGAAAATACTCATTTTGAGGAAACTTGCAGCTTATTTGCTTCTCTCCCTCTGTTTCATGCCAGTGTCCTCCCAGCCCAGGCACCTTTGTCCCAGCAGGGCTCTTTCCCTGCTCCAGTGGTCAAGGCAGCAGGGTGCCAGATCCTGGGCAGCCAAGCCCAGCCTGGACACACATGCCAGGGCACAGGCACTGCAAGTGGATCTGATATCTGCTGACTGACAGCTTTCCTCCTGTGTGTATGAAGCCATGCTGCCTTCTGAAAGTTTAGAGGAGATTTTTCAATGGGATGGTGGCACACTAATAGTTTGTGTGCTTCTGTGCACTGGCCTGATGAACCCAGAGAGACCCAATGGCAAACCTGATGAACCCTGCAGAAATTGCTTAAAAGAGAACTGGTAGCTGACCTTGAGCTGTTGACCTGATCTAAACCCTGAGCTACCCAGTGGTTGCTGCTATTTTCATTGCTGCCCCAGATAGCTGCCTGAAGGCAGAAATGCACTATTTCTGGGGTTTGTTTTTTAATTTTTTATTAAAAGATGTACTGACAAAGAAAGCGCTACAGAAAGGGAGAAGCAAAAAACCAGGGTAGGGGGTGGGGGAGAGAGAGAGAGACAGAGTCACTTCACAGAGCTCTTCCAGGTAGATGACAGATATCCAAGCCCAGGCTCCTTCTCAGAGGTGTAAATACAGCATGCACATCTGGAGTTCCATGGAGTTACCCTTCATTTACACTGGAGTGTGAGCAGTCCTAGCTGGCAGAGCTGTTGCAGTAGAGCAGGACAAATGATGAGGAAACAAGGAGGCTGCAGCAAGATTAGAACATAAGTCTGTCCTGAAAGGGGAGATTTAAACAAATTCATGCTGGGTTTAGAAGCTTGTGGCGGGACCGGAGTTTTGCACAGTGCTGTGGCTGAGCAAGCTGAGCTGGGATCCCTCCTTTTCACTCGCTGTGGGCAACAGACCATGCAGAAACCCTCTCTCCCTTTCAGGCAGTCAATGTGGTGCCCAAAATCTCTGATGTGGAGTCTCACACCACAGAGGGTTAAAGTGCTGTAGTTTCTGAGGCAGTCCTGTGTTCATCCCTTCTCTGTGGGCTGCAGTGGTTCTCATTAAAAGCAATTAATCTCCAGTGCTGTGCTCTCCTGTCAGCTCGTGCTGCTGTCACGGGTCAGCTCATCCGTAAGGAAGCAGCTGGGCATCCCACGCTGACCAGCATCTCCTCTGATGTCTCACTTTGCTCTCATCCCTCACAGGTGGTTTGGGTAAATATGTGCAGGGACATAATGCATTAATGACACAGCTATAAGCCCCACAAATGAGGGGAGCCTGGACAGCTTCTGCTGCTGCTGCAAATTAAAGCCTGAGACTGAATTAGAAGCATTATGAGAAATGTGAGCCATTCCCCTGCGCCTGGGAGCTCTGCAATGGCTCTGTAAGAGGGCTAAAGAGGAATCAGTATACTGGTTTGGGTAGTATTCTCTGGTGGGTCTGTTCCTTAGCATTATTGCCTGCTGTAGATGATGTGAAATATTGGCATACCTCTCCAGAGACCTCTCTTCGTGGCCAAACCATGATCATGGTCACCAATCTTTGGCACCTCTAACACCACAGAAGTTACTACTCAGCCAGGTCAGGGGTGTTTTCAACACCCTCCTGCCACATGAGTTATTCTTTGGCCTTTGTATAAACTCACTTTCTATTCAGGGCTATGGCTGGTGTAAAGCAGCTGGACCTAAGGGCTTTGCTGCTGGTTTCGCAGGTGGCAATGTCTGTCTGAGCAGCTCCCAGCACACGGCTGCCTCTTGCAAGCTCAAGGCAGCTGCCAGTAGCCAGCCAAAAACCATAGCAGGACTCAGTCTAAATTTTTTTCTCTCATCTAGCGACTGATCAGCTGTAATACAAACCATGAATGTCACCTGAGACATCACACTTATTTGTAAAACAGGTCTTAGTTCTCCTGAACACTGCAGAAACCCTCCACAAAACATGAGGGAGATGAGGAAAATATCATTTGGGAAATTCTACTCTCCCTGGGACAAAAAAGTTGATGCAAAAATGCATGTCCCCATTCAACCTGCCTCACCAGAGACCCAGGAAATTGTGGTATCCATTGTTTGACTTGCCAGCCATGCCTTCAATTTCCACCAAACAAAATCGGGGTTTTTTAGAGCCTGTGTTTACCCAGCTTGCAAGCCATTGAAGAGCAACTGCATTAGATGTAAAGGCCACAGAAACTCAGATATTAGGAACCTGTTGTGTGACAAAATAACTTTGTCAGCATTAGGAATCTGGCTGGAGGTGACCTGTGGCCATGGGAGCTTCCACCCCACAGAACCTGAAGGACGTGACTCAGGAGCTCCTGGAATAATTGTGCCCTGTGTGAGAGCTGGGATGGTAACCCTTACACTGGCACCTACACAACTCCAGTTTGTCCTACATCCTACATTATTTCTTTGTCCACACAGCTCTCTGGTGGTGGTCCAGTCTCCTTTTAATTTTTGATGCATTTCAAGTGCACATTTGAGGGGATTTCACACAGAATGAATCAACGCCATGTTGATGAAATACACTGCTGCCCTGCCATGCTGCCAGCACCAGCTCTGCTCCTGCTGCTGTTTCTGAGCTGAGCAGGAAGAGCACACATGCCACTGTGTCTCCTTGTCAAAGGCACAAAAACATCCCTTCGTCTAAAACTATTTTGACTGGTAGCTGATTTGCTAAACACATTCAAGCACTGAACACTTATTACTAAGTGTCCCTGCAGAGTGCAGGCAGCACCCACGGCCCAGGAGGAAGTGTCAGGAAAGGTTTTGGCAGCGTTTCCTTCCTCCCCTGCAGGCAGGAGCCAGACGCTGGGAGCTGTCTCTGGGCAGCTGGCACGGCAGGAGGGATGGCAGACAGGGAGGGCAGCCCCACTCTGGGCTCAAGCTGCCTCCTGCCTTGCTCAGCCGGTCACTCCCTGGAGGATGCTCCTCCCAAGGGCCTGGCCATGCTGCTGCCTTCTCCTAAAGCTGCCAGAGCCCGGCCCTCTGCACGAATCCAGCGCCCATCCCCATCTCCAAGGGGTGTAGGCAGAGAAGAAACCTTCGGAGGGTGGGGAGGAGTTCAAAGGCTTGTCGGGCAGAGGCTGCAGAGGGACATGCGGTGGGGAATTATGCAAAATAATGGATTTTGAGATGCAGAAAAAGAGTTTCTGAATGTGGAAAAAAATTGCTCATCTACTTAAACCCTTCTTAACTGAGAGCTCTTCTGCCTGCTTGTGGCTAAATTCCCCCTGCTGCAGTTTGTATACAGGTAGCAGCGCTGTGCTGTGTGTTTGTGTTTAGGATCAGTATTGAACGTGGGCCTGGGAAGAGACTGAGTCTTTCAAGCTGAATCTTCCCACTTGTTTTTTCCATTAGTGCATCTCTTGCCGTTGTCTTCCAGCAGCTGTTGAGGAAGAGTCTGGAATGATTCATTACACTCTCCAGTTGTCCTTTGTGATGTCCAGCCTGGAGATGATGGGATGACTTGCCACGATCCTGCCTGGCTGTCTGTGCTTTGCAAGGCATGCAGAGGAACAGGCAGCCCTAAACCTAAACCTAAACCTGAATCAATTGTAATGCAAATCCAGAGGAATGCAGCTCTCTGGTGGTACCTCAGGCACTGCCAGACCCTTCTTTCTTGCAGGAGCACGGATTTTACTTAATATCCCATGCTGAGCCAAATTCTTCTCTCAGCTTAGGTCATTCTTGTCCAATTATTTCTCAGACCACTTATTTTTCTTTCCCCTATAATCTCGACAGCCTTCCAAGAAGTGCTGAGCTTGTCTGGGATTTTTCTTTTGCCCCTCAGGTCCTGGGTTATCTGATTTTAGAGCTATGGAGTGCTTCAGTGATCCTGCTGCAGGGAGTCTGCTGCAGACAGACTGCCCTGTGCTGTGCTCAGAGGCTATAAACCTGCCTGAAAAAACAAAAAAACTGGAGAAACGAGGGTAGACTGGCCATTATCTGTTGATTTCCATTAAAAAGGAGCACCACAGACCATGCAGTATTTCAGTGATGTAACCTAGTCCTGTACCCACAGGCAGAATTCGGCCCTCTGTGTCCTGGCACAGGGGGTGTAGGAAAGCCGTGGAAGTAGTTCCACCAGGGCAAGTGCATTAATTCCATGTTTTGAAATTTAATTCTCAGCATTAAGATGCATGAGCAGAGATTTTACACTAAAATCTATGGTTTCCTCTGAATTCTCTTCTTTTGCGCCTTCTGCATTTGAGCTTTTGTTAGTCAGTTGATACACACCATTTTACAGCCTGTCTTTTGTGCAGTGGCCTTTCAGCTGTCATGCTCTGATCACATTCAGACTAGATGTATAGAGAATTTATTGTTTGCTTAGGGAGGTTTTAAATGAACGTTTCATTTAATATTCAGCTTTACTTACCATTTGTCAGCAAAATCAACATCCTGTTGAATTCCACTCTGGGCAACTTCGGTGCACCAGCTATGGCTCCACGTCTTGTTTCAACAATGGCTGCAAATAGGCCATAGGATCTTTTTTGTCAGTCCTGCTTAAAAGTGAAGACAACGGAAGTCTAAATTCAGACCATAATGGAAATTACCCTGCTTTTCCTTTCCTTCTCAGGCACTGACCCACTTTTTCCCCTATATCTCATCTCCAGTAAATGTCTTGAGCTTCGTCTAAGAGTGTCCTGTCAAGGGGAAACAAGAATTATGTTTGCTTTCTTCCCTTGTTTATGCTGCATGGAGCAGGCCAAAGAGGTTTCTCTCTCTTTGCCCAATCATATTCCCTTGCTTTCTTTTTATGATTACTCCAGGGCTTGTCCTAATAGACTCACTGGATAACTGGCATAATACAGATACATATGAAATCTGCTTTGCTGAAAGGAGTAACAGTTTTTCATTAAGACTATTCATGTCCTTTGGGGACTTTTATTCTGTTTCATTGAAATGCCTTCAAATACGTAGGAGGAAATATATTCATGTTAAATGGTTGGATAATTCTGCCATCTTGTCCAGCTAAGAGATGTGCAAACACTTTATCAGACATCCTGCGAATTCTGCAGCAAAAATAGTGAAAGCCAAAATTGACATTTTAAATATCTTTTTCTTTTAGAGCTATAAGAAGCAGTCTCAATCCTCTTATGCCTTGTTTCTGTATCTAAATAAAAGCACAAGCAAGAGCACAAGCCAATTTTTTTGTTGTTGTTTCTTCCTTGGTAGGTCACTGCTAGCAGAGCATTATTTAAAATCCCAGCAACTGCTACTGAATCCTGACCTGATTTGGAATCTTTTCAAAGCACCCAAATAAAACCAGGTTTGACAAAGCTGATTTCAGAGACCGGTTTGCCTTTGGTTATCTCAGCTGGGATTGCCACAGGGGCAGGAGAAACACCAGCACACTGATCAGCCACCGGCATTGCTTTCAAGAATACTTCATTACTCTGGAGCAGCAGCATCAAATCCTATAAATTTCCTGAGATTGCTGATGTGTTGGCCATGGCATTAGCAATTGCTTTCCGTGAGCAGTGACCTCCAGAAACAACTTTTCTCCTTCTCTTTCCCCCTTTGCATTTTCTTAAATTTCCTCTTTCCAGCACCCATGTGCACCTTTAGTGCCTACAGCAGTGACCTTCCCTAGTGCTGGTTTCCTGTTCTGCATGTTTCTGCCTGTTATTTCAGGGGGAAATGATGCTCTTTTGAAAGCCCTCGGAACTGGCTTCCTTTTTTGCTACAGACACTGCAAATTTGCCATATTTCCCCCGTAGTAGTGTTCCACACTCGTTTGTTGTCAGTCATTTTTGCAAGATTGATTACTCCAGGAGAGAAGATATGAATAGGCAAATAAATTGGCATTGACAACAGTCATAAACATCCTGGCTGTAAAATCCCCTGACATTTCTATAACTTTTTTTTTTTTTTCCTTTTTTCAGAGCTTGTAATTTAAACATGAAGCAAGCTGTATTCAGATAGGAAGTGAGGAATGATGGTAAAGGAGGAAAAAGGATGGATGATCAAGGCATAGATCATTACAGTGATTAATTTGACACCGTGTTCTTTGTGTTCCAGGATTTTGTTGTACACAGAAAGCAATCTCAAGTCATTTTTGGATGCATATGAAGTTTTTTCGCTCTTGCTAACCCTTGTCTCTAAACCCAGAGGGTTTTTTTGTTTTTGTTTTTGTTTTTTTTTTAAAAAATCATGAATATCACTAAAATATCAATATTCTATGACCCCCTCTCTCTATATTTCTGTATACTCTTCCTGGATTTCACTCCTGAGTTCTTCCTCAAAAGTGAGTGGTGCCAGTATTGCTATTGCCTCCCCTCTGCAAATAATCCATTTCAAAAAGGCTCTGCTCTTGAGTTTGAGAAAAGAGATTTCCTCCCTGGAGGACCAGAATTTTATCCTCATCACAGAGCTTTTACTACTCTGTAATACACAGCAATCATCTAATATCTCTCTTCTTTATCCATAAAATGAAAGCATTAACATCCCCATCTGTCAAAGATTACATGTAAACATTCCTTCCTCCCAGAGTGTCATGGAGATCCACATTCCCTCTCGTATAAGCACTGCTGCCTCTTCTTTCCTAACTCCTGATCCAGGGCAACAGCCTTGAAGAACATTTCAGAAGATATTCACACTTTAGTGATTCATCCTCACATGAAGGTAAATGCATATGTAAGCACATACTTGCAGAGGGGGTTCCACAGTCATTATGTACTCACTGTCTGAATAATATTTTAGAGCCATGAAAGGGAAGCTGATTTTAAGAAACCACAATAAATTTCAAACTCAGGGGCTGTATCCCAGCAAACAGGTCACATGCCTGTGGTCCTATGCTGTTTTCCCCAAACATTTTGGAATCTCTCAGCTCAAAATCTTGCTTGGTGTGTTTTCCATGATGGTTGTCAGTGGTCTATTAATTCTAGTAGCTCCAGGGAAAACTCTATCTGTGTCTTCCCGCAGCTACATGGCATGTGATTTGTTCTCATCTACATAATCCATCTGTCCTCCAACCTGAGAGCCCCAGGTGCCAGGGAGCATGGGATCAGTGAGCTGCTCTGAAAGGCATGGACAATAACCTTGCATAATTTCTGGCTTTTTTTTTCTTAGCATCTGATTAAATTAATGTGATTCTGTGTATGAGTCATGTAATGGGTGTCTCTTTAATGTACATCTTCTCAGCCCTGGCGCCTGTTTCTGAGACATGATGGATATCAGTAAAGGGAATTACAGGTGCTTGGTTCATCCCAGGATCTCATCTGAAGCAGTGTGATAATTCCTTGGTGTGGTCAGAAACCACATGCAGTGCCTCTTCTCCTCTGAGCCTGGAGTAGACTCTGGCCTATGGGTGCCAATCCTCAATCCTCCAGGCCTTGCTATCCTGAGGACTTCAGCAACAGCTAAACAAGAGGCAGCCATCAGCTCAGACAGGGAAATCTCCAAGGGAGAATGTCCTGCTTGTTGGGATGCTGTGGGAAGGGATCCAAGCACAGCAGCTCTAACAGAGCCTTCCTGGATCCAGCCCTCTGTTACCTGTCACAGGAGCGCTGGCAGCCCCCAGCAGATCTGCTCTGGTTCGTAGATCTGACTCTGCACTTAGATTTTCTCATCAGAACTCAAATACTGGACAAACCAATCTTTGTGGTGTGGCCTTTTTTATGTACACTTTGTCATGGTTTTCTCCCAAATAATCATGATTTATTTGAATGTGCAAAGATCTGTGGTATCTAATCCCAGTGGTCTAGAGGACCTGACATGCCCCATCCCCACCACAGCAACATCTGGCTCTGGGTTAATTGTGGCAGGCATTTAATCAGACACTTAGAGTAGAGGCATCCATGGATGAGTTTGCACTGTGGAAACTCTCCCCATGTTCCTCAGAGCCTGATGCTGCTGGATTATTTTTTTTACAATCTAAAGATTTTTGATTTTTGGCTGTTTACATTCAGGTGGAAAGAGCTATAGGAGGACATAAGGCTGAGGACAAGTGGCAAAACACGAGAGCATCCAGCATGCTGGATATTACAAAAATATGCACAGAGTTGCCAGGCAAAATTATGCCCATAGGACAGTGTTAAGGCTTTCCCTGCTAATATGTAGCCCACAAGGGTATTCTGTAAAAAGCCATCCAGGCAAAAAGAAAAAGGATGTAATAACTTACAAGTTGACTGAAACTATTTTTACTTCCCTTTATCATTTTTTTGTAGTTGCTGCTGCTTTGAAACTCTTTCTTTCAGCAAGGACAAAACATGTCTCTTTTCCAAAAATTGTTTGCCTCCAACACAGTGTGTTTCCACCACACCTAGAATTTCACAGTCTCATGTTTTGAGAGGATGGGGAGGACCCTGAGGCCAAACTCAGCAGCAAATGAGTACAACATCTCACCTCATTGCTCCCAGACTTTCTCTCTCAAATGAGCATGATGCTGCCTCACTGAAAGACTTTCAAAATCTTTGCTCTGGAGACACTCTGGAATGGTTCTGTGATGTTGAAACGACCATTTTGTGTTGAAAATTTCCTTGCAACTCACTCTCCTACCAGAGCAGGCATTACTGGTTGGTTCCCAGATTTGCACCTCACTGAGGTCTGTGCTAACCTTGTCTCTTCACTACTTCAGCACTGGAGGGAAATTGATGCAAAGGAGACTGAAAGAAATAGCATAGGAGACAAACATCAGGCAATAATAGTTTGCAAGTGAAAAAGGCCTCAGAGGGATCACACAAAAATGGGAGTAGACCTGCATGAAGTAAGTAACAAATGAAAAACACACCTTGCTATTAAGAAAAATGAAAAGCAGGTGAAATTTCATCTGCTTGTGTGGGTTCTTCCCCTGAAGCCTATCTCTCCTGGGAGAAATCAGCCCTTGGAGCCATGTGCTCTGGAGAATCCCCAGCTCACAGTTTCCTAGCTACAAGAACCAACAAGGGATTTGGTTTGTAATCAAGCCTGTAGCTTGCAAGGCTTTAATATCCACAAATGTTTGAATTTTTCTTGGTGAGAGGGAAATGTATCTAAGGCCCCTCCAGACCCTCCCTCATGATGTTTCAGCCATGCACATGAGGCCACATGGGTCCATGTCCTGAGGAGGTCACTTGGCCATCAAGATGTCAGTCTGCTAATGGACTAATTATCTCTTGTGCCTCATAAGCAACACAGCTTTTGGTGCACAGCAGCAGGGCCACCTCCCTGTATCCACCACTTGCAACACACCAGAATATCAGCTAACTGTGCTGATTTGGGGGTAATTGTTCTGTCTGGTCAGGGAGAGGGTGTACTCCTGACAGCAAGAGAATTCGAGGAGCAAAGACCCAATTTTGTGGGTCACAAAGTCGCTGCAAGAGGGAAGACTGGCCTATTTCCAGAGGTGAAGAGGAAAAGTGATTTTGAAAGGACAGGCTGGAGTCAGAATAAGTGTTTGCAGCTCAGTGTTCTCTTCGATGGATTGTGTAGGTTTAGGGTATATCTGCACAGCCCTGTGACAGAGGGTTCACATGATACATATGAGATTGTAATTCCAGATGCATCTCCAGAGTACATCAGCTGGTGCCCTCCAAGGTGAAACCCACCCCAAGGGTTGGCTGGGCTCATCCATTTCTCTCAGGAGAACTGCCCCTGAGCAATATCCCCTTGGGGTGGCAAACCTAGCACAGGACTGTACTGAGCATCAGGATCTACTGTTCCCCTCTCGGAGGACAGAACACCCCCAGGTCTCCCTTTCCCACTTCTCCCATAATTCCAGGTCACAAGTCACCTCTGCACTGCTCTCACCTTTCCTTGGAGGAATGCCAAGGAGTCCTGCAGGGCACAGCATGGGCAGGAAGAGATGAGTGGGACCTGCCTGGATCCCCTACTTATTCCCAGTGTGGCACATTTCAGCACTAGAAGGGAAGGGAGTGGGGTCTGCCTCAGGCAGGGAAGGGGATAGAAGGGAGCACAGGATTGCTGTACAGACAGTGGCAGTAGGTCTCTACTAATAGTACCTTTGGGTTTAGATATTTTATGTGCTTTGGAGTGTGACATTTACCACAGTGTCGATACAAACACCATCACCACGGCCAAAAGTGTTGCAGAAGCTCAAGATCACTGTGTAGGTCTGTTATCCCGGCTTTTTCAAATTTTTAGGATGGCTGTGCTATTGTGTTTGGGTCAACCTGCCCAAATTCAAGTTTCACTGCTGCACCACATGCCTGCTGGACTTCAGCCAATGCAATGAGACATGACCAGTGCCTGTCTTTGTGCTTTGATTTTAGGAACTCTTTTTACCAGAGGGAAAACAGATGCTTTCCATCCAGACTAATCAGGGAAGAAGTTTCACCCAGGGGATGCATCTGTTTAAGGATAGTTTAAATGTAATCAAATTGGTCAAGTTTGAGGACCAGCAGAGCTCTGCCATGAGGGACAAAGCAAAGGGGCTGACTAAAAATAATAAAATCTGTGCTCACATGAGATTCTGGGAACTGTGCTGTGCACTTTGCTATGACCTGAAATACCCAGAAGATAAAACAGCAGCTGGGATTAAAACAAAGCTGGCATCAGTCCAAAGTACCATTAAATCACATGGGATTATTACTTCACTAGAGATTTTACTGGTCTGGAAAGAAAAGAAAGTAGAAACCAATTTCTGTGAAACAAAGGAGTTAAGAGGAATCTCCAGCAAAACTAAGCCCTCATCCTTCAAAATCTCTACACAGTTCTTAACTGTGAAATTAACAATGTATGAAGATCTAAATCCACTGTTTCCAAACAGGGGGCTGTCAAGGGCTGCACCATTCCATAAGGGATTATTTTTCTCCATGACATACATATAGGATGACATATAAAGGATAGGAAATAATCAAATGTGAATAGATTTCTTATCTACAAAATTTCCTTTTCTGTTTATACAGATGTTGAATGTGAACACAAGGGAGAGCAGGCATTTGGCATGTTAGAGGAGAAAGGCGGAAGAGGTGAGGAGGAAGGAACACATGGTAAAAAAATAGGATCTAAAAGAAAACACAGTGGAGCAGAAGTGTCAGAACAGTCCTTAAAATAACCTGGCTGATGGGTATGAGGAATGGTGCAGAAACAGTGGTTGCTGTAGTCAGGTGTTCAGATGAAGCATCCTCCTATAACCACATTCCCTGGGAGGCTTCTGTCTGGACCACTTGCCAGAAAGCAGCCACAGCTTGTAGCTGGTGCCATATGACAACAGATGTTCAACAACCTCCTCTGAGAAATAAATTTGTGCAAAACACCAGTAAACATGTACTGATACCCAACAGCATCTAATCAGTGGGAAGACTGGATTTTGCCATGGAGAACAGGACTGAAGGGCAATTAGAAATGGGCTGGTACTGTCTTGCTCTGACTGGAGTCTGCTGGATATCTGATGTGCTGCCTTGTCTCATTACTGAGGCTGGTACAACTTTATTGACAATATATCTGAAGTAGTTATTTTTAAAATGAAAACTAAACCCTTCTCTGTTATCTCCAAGGCAAACATTATGTTTTAGAGTTTATTTAGTGAACCAGCTGCTCTAAATAGGTTTTTGGTCACAGCTATGGTGGAATGTGCCTTGGGCTTTGCTTTGCTAAGAAGCACAGATTAATCTCAAGCCACTCTTTCTTCCAAGGCTCCAGCACAAATGGTTCAAAGGAAAATATTAGTGCAGGCTGCATTGAACTGTGCATTAATTGAGCTTGCTGCAAGGCAGGCATATACAAAGTGGCTGCAAGTCAAGCATTGCTTGAAGAGGGGAATGAGTATTCTGAGGTGAGACTAATCTGGCCACAGCCTCTGGCCCAGATTTTTGCTGAATTCATTGCCTGACAGCTTCTTAGAGTCTAGGTATTAGGAGTCCAAATGTCTGAGTAGGATATGGGAAGTGGATACTGAGAAAGCCTCCATCGGCATCACTGCATTATCTCATTGTGACAGACACTTCAAGGTAATGCCACTCATATGAAATTCACACCAACTATTCCCATCTCAAGGTTTCATATCATCCCTTATGATGGTATCTGAGCCCTCTGCACAATCAATACTATTTGGAAACTCTAGGACACAGGTGTAGTTAGTCCACGGACTTTTCCTCTCCTTGTGGTATGAGGGCTTCCGATTTTCAGCTTTTTCTTATCTTTTAAATCCTCCTCTGTTGGATGAGCTGGTTTTACTGTGTAGTTATGCTCCTAATGGAGAATAAGCTTTTAGGGGTGGATGATCAGCGACTAGAATTGACAGTTTCTTTAAGAAATGTAACCAAGAAAGTAACTTTAGATCATCATTATTAATAAAAAGAGTTGTAAAAGAGGACATAAGACTCCCTCTTTCCTTGTAGCTTCATGCTCCTATTGGGGTACTTCTAACCAACAAGATTCAGAATGAAATTCAAATTCTGCGTTTCCTATCTTGGAGCCTCTGGACCATATGAGTGTACTTCATGCAGCCATGGCCCCTTTGTAAGCCAAAGCCACCTATTTGTAATCCTATTCTATTTTATCACCGATGTAATGACATGTGTTGGAAAGCACATTGGGAAAAACCAGTCTGAGCCGATTTCCTTCAAACTCCTGCAATTTAGACTGCAAGTCGGAAGATGGCAGCAGTAAAGCACGGTTAAGGCCTTTTTTTGTCCCCAGGCCTTTGTTTAAAACCATGTTTTTGTTCCAAAAAATGGCAGATTTTTTTAAAAAGGTGTAATTTTTAACAGTGCTATCAAGTATGACAGGCATCCTTCCAGTAGAGGAGAATCCATAACTGCCTTTCATTCTGATGGAAACCATCATGGAGAGCAGAATGTGGTTTATTATGTGTAAGAAGCTTTAGAAAAATCATGTTGACCTAATGTCTTCAGAAAAATAATGTTTCCTGCTAGCCATACCCCCTTCCCTGTATTTCTGTAAGTGTTCATATATACATATATATGCAATAGAATGAACATTTACTGAAATTCAAGGATTTTTCTTCATTTTTAAATTAAAACCCCCTTCTTATTCATATTGCAAACATTTCTCCCATTTCTTTAAAGCTCAGGAAAAGCAGAAAGGGCCTGCAGTGGAAATATTCTCTAAGTCTTTGGCTGTGAGTCTGTCAGCTTCACCCACAGCTTAGCAGTGTGTCGGCTATCAAAGGACACAGTGATGCCAAGAGACAGTGTGATTGAGGTTGTTATCACAGATAGAAGAGCCAAGAAATGAAGCACTGTCACTGTGTGTGTGTCCCCTTCTGCAACAATAACTTAGTATGGTTACTGGACTGTGTTCTCAAGGTTTACTCTCTGACATGGCTGTCAACATGCTTGCTGAGCCTTGGCGTGACAAGACCTGCCCTTCTTCAAGGTCTGACCTTACCAGCTGCCTTACTTTGCTGGATCCTTGCAAATGTCATTGCATTTCACTCTCACTTCAGACAGATTTGAAGCAATTCTATCCACTTCTGTCACTTTAAGGGGACAGTTCTGGGAGCACTCCTGTGTGAAGCAAACCAGATGCTGGTTTTGGCAGTGTATGATACTGTCTGTGGTATAAAACCAGTGCAATATGTCTACAGATGACAGTGTTTTCCCCATCAGTCATGTACATCACACTCTTCTGTGAGGATGACTTCCCCAGAGACAACTTTCTGTAGCTACTACTGGAGAACCAGGTGCCTTTTTCTAGGCAGGGCTCCTCAAGTGCTCTGGTTTTGCAACGTGTCATTGCAGTGTGCCCTTCCCTCGAGAATGATGAATTCTGCACAGTTTCTTCTCCCTGGGCTAAGCTACATGCTTTAGTCTGAGAGACAGGATTCATATGTCTTCAGTTAACAGGGTCAGGAGTCCAAGTAATTTCTGGTTTTCACTGGATACAAAATGCATATGTAATGCACAACATGCCAGAGTTGCCTTTATTTTGTAACTTTGATTTCTTCCAACTGTATTCATGGCCAGGGCGTGGAAATAGCTTGGGATATTCACACAGTATTTTCTACAAGAAGTTATTTCTTTTATGCAGCACACTTCTGGTGCTCAGCTGCTACCAGTGAGTGTTTTTTAACTTCCACAAAGAGCCTGAGAAGGCTGACATCAGTCGAAGATCAAATCCTATGTGATTAACTGTGCAATAACCTCAGCTAATATGGTCTTACCCTGTATACCTCTAGTAATCCATGTAAGACCTAAGTAATCTAGTCAAAATAATAATTTGTGAGGTGTGCATCAGTTGGCAGAAAGGAAGAAGAATAGCTGTGATTCTTCTGCCTGTCCCAGGCTTGGATCTCCTAATGATGAGAATTGTACCTTCCCACAGCACACGGGTGCTCCAGAGGGCACCTCCAAGTCCCTGCTGTGCATTTATTCCTCCTGGGTAGCACAGACATGTAAACTGATCCACCATTGAATTACTCCAGAGTTCAGACAATATGATCCAACTCATTTCACAAAGCTCTGCTTATTACTTGCTTTAATAAAGAAGCAATGGATCATTATGACATAAGATGTAAAATTACCAGTGTAGTTTTGACTAATATATTGGCCATGCAAGAGAGGAAATAAAGGCTGTTCAAAAGCTGGTACCATCCTATTTCCTGGAAGCAATTATATTTCCAACTGATTTTTGGAGGTACCCTGACCTAGTATTTAAGAAAAAGAAGGGGTTGTAATGAAAAAGACAAGTTAGATGAGAAATAGGGAGACTGTATTTTTTACAGGGCTTATTTACAAATCTAAATGTTGTAATCTGGTACTATAAATTTACATAGAGCAAAAACATCTAAAAGTAATGAATGGACATATTCCCTTAGAATTGGGGAGAATGGAGTTTATGAAAGCTGAGTAGACAATTTATGAAATCAGAGTAGACAGCACCACAAATACCATTCAGTCACACATCTTCCTTGGAAATATTGGCTCCGCACAGGCCTACAGGTAAGATTGAGTGAATTTCCCTGTTCTGCTGTATTTGAAAACAAGATTTGAATCACATTCTCTCAATAGAGAGAGCTTTTATGTAATACATGATTGTTATCAGGAATAACAATTGAACTAATGCTTTCTTTATATCATTCAGTCAGTCAGGCTAGACAACAAAATGATCTGTCTCCCTTTTGATTTAATTTTGCCATGGGAGTCATTGGTGTTACTTGGCAAAATCCCTGTGTAGAAGGAATATATTTTTGGAAAAAAATGAAATAAAATCCCTGCACACTGATGCTATCTTGATAGTGTCTAAAAATCCACCATTGTGCCAACTTTAATTTCCTGATTAAATCAGAGTATGTGAAGATTATCTATAAAAACGTCTGTAGAAACTTTGATAGAAATATATTTGGTATTACCTGGGAAAACCCTCAGTCACTCATGACTCTAAGGAAATATATTAATGGACTTTTCCTATGCATCTAATCAGAAAGGGGTTTTCTTCACTACACGTGGTTGTACTTCCATTGAGGTTCAAAACAGAAAACTGTTTAGCTACTCTGTCTGAGGTACGGCAGATATTCCCATGTATCCAATGGATCCCAGTGCCCTCCGGTGACAGTACTTTACTCAGTACAAGCTGGGGTGTATTACAGTACTGAAACCACCCTTATTTCTAATTTTCCCCGTGGCTGATGAGAAGTTCAAATTTGTGGACAAATTGGCTTCCCAGGGTGTGTGCACACAGCCTGTAAGGTCTTGATCCCTCCAGCTCCCTTTGGGTGCTGAGCCACTGCATCTGCCAGCCTGTTCCCAGTCTGACTGTGGGGGACAGCATGATTACAGGACGCTGCTGTGTTGATATCCCCAATTCCTTCTGTTCCACAGAACATGCCACTGCCCATTCCAGAGGTGATGCTATGCATGGAAACACTTCCAAACCTTTGTGCGACTGTGGGTCCAGTGAAGCAAGGGCTGTCTTTGTGGGATCAGCTCTCAGCCACAAAAATGCTGAATGAGAAAAACCCTCAAAGAACTGCTTAGGAAGTCTGGAAATAAAAGCTGAGCCTTTGGTATTTGTTTCAGGTTGAGCTACTGACTCTGCAAAAGAAAGGCATTTGAGATTCGTGTCAATTATCAGACAATTATTGTAGACTGTCAGTAGTGTCCCTGGCTCGCTATTTCTGCATAATTTGAGAAAATGGTGTTTCATACTGAGAGATACTGTTGCAGAAATGTTATTTATTGCATTACACACATGAGAAGAACTTCACCACCCATAGTCAAAGCTGGAGAGCAGCTGACATAATCAAGGCCTTAAGAAAGTATCTGTGGCAGGCACTTGATTACAGAGCACAGCATGGTGATAACAAACCAAGGTACTCCCAGATCAAAAACCTTGGTCGGTTCATTTAAAGCCTTATGAATAATTTAAAATATCCTTCTGAGCCAATTTCTGCATTCAGTGTTTGGAAATAAACCCAATTTCCCCACATATGGCTTCAAAGTGATAAGAATTTGCACATGTAATCCTTACCTAGTTGCTCAGTGGGACATTAGCCACATGCTTACTTTAATGGTTAGGCTTTTCCATAACACAGGGGAGAATACTGTCATTGGTGGCAATGCAGACCTCACCTGCAAGGCCTGGAATATTGCATTTTCCACATTTGCCTGAATTCATTAGTTGGAGCTGTGAAAATAGGATACGACATCCGCCTGGGTTTGTGTGTGCAAAATAGCAGCTGTGTGAGATGTGATGGCAATAATTGGCTGCCTGCAGAGCAAGAAAACACCCACATAAATGACGTCTCTCTCTTCTAAAACATTAGGGAAAGAAGCGTTTCAACAGGGGGCAGGCAGCCTCTCAGGAAACAACTGTCAAATCTACTTACATCATTGTGTCTCATTAAACTGGGAAATGCAGCTCTTCTAATCATTAGTTCAGACTGTGCATCATCTCACCATCCATCAAGACAATATTATTGTAATGGATTATTTGTGCCAGTGTTCACCGTGGCAGACTTCTTGGAGACTCCTGTAATGAAGCCATTTTTCCTTTTACAGGAAGCAAATGAATTATTTTAAACTAGGGATTCTTAGGAAAGAGATAGAAAACAACATGAAAAGCACTGTTGCATTCCCAAAAGGATTCATAATGGACCTACACCTTCAACACTGTCATCTCTTCAAACCACTCTGTCACAATAAGGGTATAGAAGAACCAAAGAATAGAAGAAGAAGACATCAAAGGAATGGCACCTCTATTAGGAATGAATATACCCTCCAAGTGTCTTCAAAGTAGGAGTGAAACAGCTTGGGGTCTGGGGGGTGGGGGTGCTGTCATATGGATCTACAAAGTCTGAGTGACAATAAGATATTAAGGATGGGGTGTTATTCACCATTTCTCATAATTCAAAAATCATACATACAAAATGAACTTGTTATGTTCAACACTGTTCAATTCCAAGCAGTCAAAAGGATGCACTTTCTATACAGTACACAGCCAAACAGTGGAACATGTGCTATAGAGTACTTAGGATGCTGAATGATGAGCTCTCTCCACGAGTCTGTAAAAGATAAAACCTCTGACAGCTGAAATGACTGTTACTTCAACTTCTTGATGAGGAGCTTCTCTAGACTGCTGAAACGTGGGAGGTGAAATGTGTGTCCTATTCTTACACTCTTCCTTAAACACTGACTTCTATGAACTAGTTGAATTCTCAATGTGAGCCAATAGACTTACTGGTATGTTTCAATGGTATTAATAAATTTTACTGTTGCTATCTTTATTATAATGGAAGTGATAAAACAACACCTTACATCATTAGAATTATTTATTTTTGAAAACATGCTGTTTTCACTAATGTGAAAAACCTCAAAGGCCTCTTTGCCTGGAACTGAAAAGTAATATGGAACAAAAAAACCCCTGGTATTATACTCAAGGCCTGGAATCAGTGGTACAGTGATTTTTCTCCAGCTTTTCAGATTATTCCTTAGTTAGTTTTTTCATTTTAAATTTATAAGTTGCAATATTTTCCTTTTTTTTTTGATCTGTAGCCCCCAATATCAATTTTTCTATTAAAAAGGAAAATCAATGCAGCTGTGATGCCAGGACAAGGCATGACAACGACTGTGGCTCCTTAGATTGCTGTCATCCAGAGCCTTCAACCACTGGATCTCATTGTGTGCATATTTTGGGGCAGGGACTTTATACAGCCTACAAATAATACTGTGGTATAGTTCCAAGAAAAATAACATCTGAAAGTTATCTGGAGCTCACAAAAACTCTGCTTCTCCACAGCCATATGTAGTAAGTCATAAAAGAACAAAAGAAAATAAAAGTGACATAGTCAGCAGTGTGACCTTTACAGCTGCAAACCCATTGGAAATCAGAAGAAATCATCTCCTGTTATAGGAAATAATGAGCAGATAGAGACCACAGCAGCAGCTGGCTGGCTGGCCAAATCCAGGTTCTGGCACTTAAATGCCACAGATGCCTGCTAGGTAGCTGATAAGCAGAAGCATTAATTTGCCCTTGTTTTGGCGCTCTTCAGGTTTACAAGAGTAAGCCACTGGCTTTTTACAATAGTCAAAATCACAAACAATCACAAAAAATCACTTTTTTTAAAGTCACAATATTAAGAAAGGTGGGTACTTTCATGTTGTTGTGTCCTCACCACTTATTTGTTTCAACTAGCATGAAATCTTGTATTTTAAATAATCAGCAGTGGTGCGATAATACAGTTAATGAAAAACAGAAAAACATGTTTGTGAAGGATAGAGAATGAGTATAAAATGGCATAAGATTTTTATTTTTCTGCATTAATTTTATTCAAGAGCTCTGAGTAAGCTAAGACCATGGTTTCTACAAATAGTATCTCCTTGATAGGTCTGGCCTACTACTAATATGCAACACAAAAAGGAAGGTAAGGATAGAGAACAGTGCAAGGAATGAAGGGTTCAGTGTTTGTCCCAATAAAGACCAGCCATAACACTGGCTGCCTCCTGAGCTGTCCAGTGTTTGGCACCAGCCATCTTCCCATTGCCTGCACTGGAAAAGGTCAGAATGATCTGCCTGGGACTGTGTGGTGGCTGAGGAACTGAGTTGGGCATCCACATCCCTCTTCATACTGTATGGCTGTCACCCCTGGAGGAGAAGAAGGAGGTATGAAAGGAGTGTATCATGGTGGTTAGGAGCAATATGCACAATGACGATGTCTTGAGCATCCCCCAAGACAATAGGAGGAGCAGACGCCATCTCTCTACTGCCAGCTCCATTCTGGCTTCTCATTCTCTGATGGGATAACATCAGAAACAAGAAAAAGATCTGGCCTGAACCTGGGTTTCTTCCTTTGCTCCTCTTCATTCATGTGACAGCAATGCTGGAAGAGAAATAGGGACCACTTAACAGTGAGGGAAGGGATGAGGCTTTTAATGGGAACTGCTGTGAGATGGCATGGGGCTGGGATGCCTAGGGGTGATAGGTGACTGTATCTCAGGAAGTGAGAAGCTTTGGGATCCTGTACTTTTGGAAAATGGAGAGATATGAGAAGATATCAGGGAGTTATTTTGCTCTAGTACTTTGCACAGAGAAAAGTCACTTTTGGCTGTGCAGCTAAGGAACTCTGGACTGGCTCTTCACTCTGCAGGAAACACAGGGAGAGCCTTTCATACTCTACACAGGAACCCAAACAGCAAACACAGCCCAAACTCTGAATCAGCAACTAATGCCTTAATTCTGTATGATGTCAAATATCACAAACTTCTCTGGGGTTGTGGATCTTAGGAGGCACCTCAGTGTGTCCCAGTCTTGCAGTACTGAGGGAAGCTAGGGAGGCTGCAAGTGAGGCTGCTAGTACAAAGCAACAAAGCGAACTGAATGGGACCTATGAGACCCAGATGCGCTCCATGTGGCTGCTGAATTCCTGCATGTGGGTGGGAAAATCTCTTCCCCTTCAAGTGCTGCTTTTTTACCTATTCCTGTAATGAAAATTGTCCACCTCCATCAGAAAGCTATTTGGGAATCAGAATGATCAAAGAAAAGGCAAAGCATTTCATTGAGTTTTCTCAGGGCCTTTGTGCTAAATGTATTTTACATTATTCCAGTGTCAGAGTCAGCCATAAAATTAATACATTAAGGATATAGTCTGAGAGGTGTGACTGCCAAAGTCACTGGACACTGGGCAAAGTCTCTTGCATGTCCTTTCTAATAGAAAACACTGGTAATAACATCTCGGTGAGTAGCTGTAGGGTACGATGTTAATGATTATACACTGTTTTGAAAGTTCATGCTTGCCATAAAAGTACTGATATGAGGGTCTGGGTACATGTGAAATGAAATCATGCTCTCAGTTTCACTGCTGGAGGGGAACAATAAAAACTTGCCCAGAGGTCATTGGCAGTTTCTGAAGGAAAGATATAAGTTGTCAAAAAAGCTGCCTTATTCCTTCAGCTCTACCAGATTAGGGGCAGGCTGGTGATGCTGCCACCTGGAAATACTTATATTAAATGTGCCTGCACTACTCACATTTGGCAAACACATTTTTTTCCACTCCCTTTTACACAGCACAAAGTTTATTTGGAAAGCAATAGAAAATAGTTAAAAGGAAATCCCTTCTCTGGAACTGAATGCCCTTGCTAAATTTGTGCTCCCAACATACAGGTCAGGGACCTTAGTTTTCAGAAGCAATGTAGGTCAGTATAATGCAGGGATCACTCCTTACCTATCCTCACAGACAGGCATGTTATTTTTTCCCAGATGAAAATGCTAGACTAAAATTTGGCAACAAGACAAAACAACCAGGCTGGTAATGATGATATCATCGGGTATCCTGTAGCTTTGAGTTATTAACAGCAGAGCAAAATTCATTAGCATGTCAAAGCACCACAGCCCAGAATGCACACAGGCCAGCATAAAGAACTAGGGCATGAAAGACAGCTTATGTGGAGAATCACTGACAATGAAAAAAAGAGAATATTGTGCTTGGGGCAATTCTCATTCATCAGAGTCTTGTCAGTGTGGTTAGAGACTACAGAATAAATGTGTCTAACCACGTTTTGTTTGTCCACACTAGAAAATAAAGGTTATGAGAGTATCCTCCAATTTTTTCTATTCAGCAGATGCAGATATGTATAGAATTCTTTTCTATCCCTCATAAGCAATCTCCTTTCTGAGATACCATATCATAAAACACAATATATAGCAATCAGTCTATTTTCTGTCTCTCTAGATTGATGTATTTATACTCTCAGGCAGTGTAAATTACTGCAGGCTCCCTGAAATCCTTAGGGTAATGTTGATTTAGAGTCTTAGGTCTCCAGACCAAAGCCACATGTGGTCATGCTGTGATCTGCCAAGGTATTGCAAGATGATGCAATAATTGTACAGGTGATTTTGATAATACTCTTCTCTTGTAGATACTAGTGGTAATTAACCAGACAACAGTACCTCTGAGTTACTGATCTATCAAGGGTCATTCTAGTGCTGAGGTGTGCTTAGGTGCCGTATGTTTTCCAGGCAAGACATGAAATTAGTTTTATATTTATCCTAACTGTTCCATGAGGAAGTGTATTGCTAATGAAATCTGGTGTTCAACTTGGATACCAAACTGGAGAACTGCCACTCTGCCTATTTGAAGGTTTGTTTGCTTCCAGTGCATTGTTTTCCCATTAGGGGTTGAGAATAGGGTATATTCTTCAAAACTTGGTAAGTACTTCTAAATTCAGGTTGCATGACTTTGGCAGCACTACCATTTTTATCTGTGCAGGGTAACATGAAGTGAGAGATTGTTTTACTGACATTAATGTTCAGTGGAACTGGAGCAGCCCAGTATGAAAAATGAATATTAGTTAACTAGCAGGTGTTAGGTATGAGTAATGAAAGAAATGTGGGAGGCAAACTTGCCCCCTCACTTTGCGTAATACTTGTATCTCTGCAAAGAATGGCCTCTTTGTGCAGGCATAAGCCTTGCATTCATTTCCTGCTCTGATCTTATCTAGAGAATTTCAGTGACCCTGATATGCCATTAAATTTGGGTACCTATACACTGAACTACTCCTTCCGTTTTTATTCATGTCTTGGAATTACTGGTCATCCCATTTTTCTCCTCCAGAGACAGATCAACACCCTGTAATATCCTTGGGCTGCTTTTGTGTGTAAGCCCTAGCACAGAGTGAATGTGATCTGGTAATAGCGGTCAGAGCTTTTGAAATGGAGCAGAGCGTAACGCGATCACACGTGTAGCCAGACACACACTGCTCCCAGCCTGCAGCAGCCTCACAGGCTTGCTGTTCTAAAGATACAAAGACTGTCTGTCTGTCTGTGGCCTACCCATAATCTATAGCACCAATACCATCTATCTGTAGTCCATCATACAACGCTTCTAATTTACTTCTGCAGTATGGATTTTCCCACAAAGTAGGGCCATGGTTCTCAGCTCTTTGGGTAGATGTGCCAAGAAAGAAGCAGTCCAGACCTTTTCAGTATCAGTGTATGCTGTTAGATGCCATGATCCAGGGTTTTGAGTGTCCCCAAGTGTGGGGACTTCTCTGGGCAACCAATTTTAGTGTTTAACTACTCTGCACTAAAAAAAGAAGATTTTGTGTGTTTAAATGAAATTTCCTGTATTCTCAGTTTCTCACCTCTTACACAAACTATTTTTCCTTAGATAAATGTCCTTCCCTTTGACTTAGCTAAAATAAATGTTGGCAATCTTTTAAATATCACTAGAAGCCAAGATAAATAGCTGTTTCCCTGTCCTCAAGAAATCCCTGTTAAATTTGAATACATGGAATTAATCTGATGTACTGCAGTCAAATTAATTTCTGCCATGATACCTCAGGTTTAGCCATAGATATGACTGTCTGCTTTCTCTAATTTAGATCAATGCAGTCATACAACACCATTCTCTCAATTATCATGACATGTTATGTTTAAAAACATGGTAAGATGTTCTATTTGCTTATAATTTTAATATTAGCTCATGTTTCTTTCATTCCCTTGCTAAGTGTTGTAGATATTATTATTAATTTCTTTATTGGGCTCCTACATAGATTTAAAGGGGTATTGGTATTGCATTCCAATGGGTAAAACTCAAAACTGCTTTTCAGGTATCTGTCTTTCAGACCATGTTTTAGTGCACTTTACTCTGAAAAACAAAAATAAAATAAACATCCAAACTGAATATTCTCATAGAGAATCACAAGAATGGGTCTTTTTTTTTAAGTGTGTTTTATAATATGTAGTTTTAAAGTGCTGCTAAAAATGTCAGAAGAAGAAAACTTCAAAGTATGTCATGGTTTTCACTGACAGCAATGAAAAACTGCTGGCTTCAGTGACAGAAAAGATGAACTTCAAAGTGGATAGTCATCTTCAAAAGCCGGATGCTCCCAGTGTACCTGGTCTGCAAATGAAGAGAATAGATATCTTTCCTTGGTTGTCAACTTCTCTCTTTTATAAGCACTAAATTGTCTTAGAAGCAAAAGTAATAAAAGAAAAAGAATCACACATGCCAAAATACCATAAAAGTAATTTTTTATTTGACAGCTGCCAAACAAATTTAAACAATATTTACAACAATATTTTCCACCTGTTAGGTGCAAAATATCAGCCTGCTCACATGACCTGTAGCAGCTCCCACTATTAATTAAAATAATGTATGTACCCATCAATACTCCTGGTCATGGGCTCAAGTTTTTCAAGCCAAAGAGCAGGGAGTCAGATGCTGCAGCTTTCTATCTGGAATCTTTGATGCTTCTATGCAGATGGTGCCTGACAGACACTGCTGCAGTCCCACACATCCATCCATCGCTCCGATCTGCAAGCAGAGCCTTCTCTCTCTCATTCAAAGGGATCTTTTGCTACGATCAGCAGTAAGCAGTGAATGCTTCCATTGCTCTAGAAAGGTAGTGAGAGATGGAATAGACATGATGCAGGAAATGTGCCCTTTGCAATTTTTATAAAAGCACATTTCTGTGGATAAGGAACAACATCCCAAGAAAGATGATTAGTTTTAAAGCAGAGGCTTCCTCTCAATCCCAGGAGCTGTCTGGACCAGCAAATTCAACAGGGTCTGGAAACTAGCTTGAGCTCTGTGCCTTTCCATACCATTTAGTTGTCAATTGTTGGCCTTTTTTCCATATTTTGCCAGTAAACATCTGCTCAGTGTGGCGATATCCAGCTGACCCTAGGACGACTATCATTCCCTCAGGGAAGCTGGTAGGGTCTGTGTGTGGAGTGAGCTTCTGCCTACTGTATGCACCAATTGTTTGTGATAAATCTGTGAGAGGAAAGAAGGTGGGATGATTGGTGTGGCCTCAACTTTTTTTGTCTCTAATCTGCATTCACTGCTGGAGGAGGAGCAGGAGAAGGTGCAGGGCAGAGAAGCAACTTCCTCTTGAACTATAGCAAGATGTAATTGCTTTCTATAAAACTGACAGGAGAGAGGAGAGCTATCTGACCTCAGGGATAATGTCAGCAAATACTCATGAGAGTATTAACTACAGGAAATTATAAGATGATTTTTATCTGCCAGAGCAGTCTGACTCTAGAGGAGCCTTCTAGAAGTCATGAGGGCAAAAACCCAAGCAAGTTCTAAGACTAAACTTCGTGAAAAATCTCACACTGTCATGGTTTCCTGTGACAATTGAGAGCTGGGCATGGTTCTTAGCAGTTCCCTTTAAGCCTGTGTTCTGCAAATGCAGAATGAGTCTATGTAGTAACTGCATAATCCTTGGGAGTTTCTTAATCTGAACGGGTGGTGCCCATGACCTTCACCTTTGTCTTCTCACAAGGCTGCAGTCAGAAGTTGCTGCACACTGTTCTCTTCAGGAACATCTTGCAGAGACACACTGTGCTTTCTTTCAGGGAAAGTTTATACATGTTCTTTCTTTTTACTTGTTAAGATCACAGTGAGAAATGTTATAAATATCTTAAACTTGTGAAATTTGTTCAGAGAGCTTTGATAGTAACTTCTTTTTGGAGCAAGGCTACCAGATGAAAGCTCCCAGATCTTGCTTGTTTGCTGAGGTGGTAAAGTGTGGAGATGTCATGGGAAATGTAAGACCACTTTAGAAAGTGGCAGTTTTAACACAACACAGATCCAGGGAGTTGCAGATTCCAGCTCCATCTTATAAGAATCGATAGGTTTCTGTCCTGGAGAGACTAAAAAGAGTGTCTGGTGCATAGAGGCAGGTTTGGAAATGGCAGAGTAACTCAGTACTGAGTTAGTGCCCATCACAGTGACCTATGCTCCTGGCTTTGTGTAGGAAATGCTAGTGGGAGGATAGCAAAGGCTTTTGTGCCTCCCTCAAGAATCAAAAAAATCTTCCACTTTTGGTGCTTTAAAGATGCTTGGCTTGCCCTATGACATTGAATGTATTGAATGGGAAGGGTTTCTTTTAGGAACACACACACTCCACCCACAAATTTTTTCACAGTTCAGAAGCTACAGTGCAGATAGATTTATGTATATAGTGTTCATTATTCTGTTTGCATTGTGTGACAATGAAGCAGCATGGGAACACTTTTGGAAAAAGCAGCTCTTCAAGACTGCTTTAGCCTGGATCCTTTCCAAAGGGCGTAGTCCTTCAGGAATGAGCTGCTCCAGTGTGGGTCCCACTGTGGAGCCACAGGTCCTGCCAGGAGCCAGTTGCAGATGGACTTTCCATGGACTACAGTGTGAGTATCTTTATCACCATGGTCGTCCATGGGCTTCAGGGGTACAGCCTTCTTCACCATGGTCTTCTCCACAGCCTGCAGGGGAATCTGCTTTGGTACCTGATGCACCTCCTCCTTCCTCACTCATATAAGTGTCTACAGGCTTGTTTTTCTCACATTTTTCTCACACTTCTCTCACACAGCTCCTACACGGCATTTTTAACTTTTCTTAAACATATTATCAAAATGTTGCTGATTGACTCAGCTTTTGCCAGCTGTGGGTCCATCTTGAGGCCTGATGAAACTGGTTCTGTCCATCATGAGGACAGCTTTTGGTGTCTTATCACAGAAGTCATCACTGTAGCTTTCCTGCTACTAAAACCTTACCACTTACATAAAATAAAAACTGCCCAGTGATGTATTTCAAATGTACAAAATCTAGACATGATAAAGGTTGTTCTCAAAAAAGTGCAACTTTTTACATTGCTTGCAGAAGGATTCTGGACACTAAAATTGTCCAGGGCTGCCAAGATGAGCAGGATCTGCGGGTCCTTTGACCATGTGCGGGAGGAAGTGCCATATGAAAGTGGGACTCCCTAGCCTCAACAGTGTTTGAAAGGCACTGTTTGCTGTCCCACACCCTGGGATCTCAGCACACTGACAGAATCACAAAATATCCTGGGTTGGAGGGGACCCACAAGGATCAATGAAGTCCAGCTACTGAGCAGCACCATCCCCAAAAGTCACACCATGTGCCTGAGAGCAGTGTCCAAATGCTTCTTGAATTCTGGCAGACTTGGTGCTGTGCTCCCTTCCCTGGTGAGCCTGTTCCTGTGGCCAGCCACTCTCTGGGTGAAACACCTTTTCCTGATATTCAACCTAAACCTCCCCCACCTAGCTTCACACCATTGCCTAGGGTTCTGTCATCAGAGAGGAGAAATCAATGCCTGCCCCTCTGCTTCCCCTTTTGAGGAAATTGTAGACTGCAATGAGCTCTTCCCTCAGTCCCATGCTCTGCAGGCTAAACAAGCCAAATTACCTCAGCCCCTCCATGTATGGCTTGCCCTGC
Organism: Pycnonotus jocosus; assembly: GCA_013400435.1. Taxonomy (NCBI): domain Eukaryota; kingdom Metazoa; phylum Chordata; class Aves; order Passeriformes; family Pycnonotidae; genus Pycnonotus; species Pycnonotus jocosus. Next base: position 102,063 of record VWYP01004444.1, read on the forward strand.
AGACCCTTCTCTATCCTTGTGGCCCTCCTTTGGATATTCTCTAATAGCTTTTTATCTTTTTGTATTGTGGCACCCAAAGCTCTAATGTGCTGGACTCTGTTCTTCCTGAGCAGTAGCAGCATCTATGTACCAAGCTTCCTAAAGGCAATCTTTCAGAGCTCTTTGGTGTTGTTTGTGGAAGATGCTTCTGTTCTCTGCTTCTCAATTTCCTTGTTCTTTTGCATTTGTGAGTGCAAGAGGAAATCTGTGAATGTTTAAACAAGTGAGTTCCCAGCATGAAAGCTGCTATACAGACAAAGGCTTAAGTTTAAATTCCCCAGGGCAGTCATTACTGTTTATTTGTAAAATGGTGCTCAGTGTGAGCGTTCTTCAGTAATAATAGCACCGACAAATCTGTCAGTCTTATAATTCAATTCACCTTGTGGCAGCAGATTTCCAGTTTGAGCTGTGAATCTGTAAGCTGCTTTGCACAGATCTCTGTATGCAGAAAGAGTGATTTGCAAGTCTGGGGCCACATATACTTAGAAATGAGGGAACAGGTTTTGGCAAAATTTGGAATAAATTGGTCATTTTTCATGGGTCTCAGCACAACTTAAATAGTAAGTAGTATTGAAAAAGTACTGGTAGCTGGAGAAATTATATGGAGCTAGTTCTCCTTTGTGTGAAAGGGAAACCTGCAAAAAAAAAAAGGCTTTTTTTCCACATATATAAATATTTTGAAACAATGTATTCCACTGAAAACTGTAGTTTTGTAAATGAAGCACAGCTAGAATGAAATCTCCTTGAAAGCAGGCTCTTGGCAGGACAGAAAAAAAATCTTCCCTTTCCATGTGTTTGCTCAGGATAGATTGACTGCTCAAAAGACTGTTGGTACCATTTCCAGTTAAAAAATAATCTCTGATTTCTCATCCCTAAGGAATTAATAGGGAGGAAGTGTGGCTCCACGTTTCAGTGCATTACATATTAGCCCTGGAAGTAGGGAGAGGGTGAAAGATCAGGCTTTTAACCAGCCTCTGAGTTGTTCTTGGTGAGTCCCCTTGACTACAGGCACGTGGCAGCTGCCCATTGTGGAACACCCTTCCTGTGTGTCCAGCAGAGGCTGGCACTTGGAGTCTGGGGATGCTGGTGCTTGAAGAGACACAGCTGTGGGGACAGCTCTGCATCCATCCTCTCACCATGCTGGCAAGGGCTGCAGCTCCACCTGTCCACAAGGGAATGGCCACAAAACCCCAAAGGGTTTGCTTCAGGCACAAGATAGTGCCATTTGTTGTTTGGTTTGCTCCCTTCCTTGGGGGTGGCTGCTCCAGGAACCAGCCTTGCAGCCTGGAAATGCTGGGAAAGATAAGATCTTGGTTTCTTAAGTGAAATTTTTAAAAACCTGTGGAAAAAAAAAAAAAA
>VWYP01004444.1:104698-386289 GCA_013400435.1 Pycnonotus jocosus
TTTTTTTTTTTTTTTTTTTGTTTTTTTTTTTTTTTCCCCTTTTTTTTTTTTTTTTTTTTTTTTTTTTTTTTTTTTTCAAATGGAGCAGAACTGGTAGTTTCACTCTGCACAATTAGTGTGAATTTCAGTGATCAAAAATAAATCTCATCATCATTATTTATTCCTACACAAGGAAAGGGTATGTCAAATCAGTTCAGCATTTGGCTAACCAAGACCAGATCCCAACCAAATAAACCTTATCCCACTACTGATGCTAAAATAACCTTATTTCTATATAATTAAAATATCCACCTGTTTTTAAAATAAACTGTTATCCTACATTCCTGTTATGAACCATGTCATTTGTATTGTGGCTTTTAAAGACCTCAGAAAAAATTGAACTCTATTAGTGTCTTCTTGTGCTCAAAGGTACTGCATGGGAGACAGTTTGTAACTGGTCCCTGTTTCTAAGACCTACAGATCTGTGTGGGTAAAGTGCAGAAGACAAAACAGATACAGAGAACTGAAATGAGATGACACAGTCTTAGCTGATCCTGCAGATAAGTAATGAAATTCAAGTCTCATTAAGTGCAGGTCTGTACATTCCTGGTACATTGTCCCTATTCCAGTTCCTTAATTGGAATGGCTTCAGTTCAAATCTTTCGCCTCAGCATACTTTGTGTCTGAAGTTACTTGAAAAATACCTGATTGAAGTTTAAAGATGGAAACATCACATTAAGCACTACCTAGACTGATTTTAACCTTTTCATGCAGGAGCATGGTGTCACAGCTGCACATACTATTATGTGAGGACTGTTTTTCCCTGGAGAAATGTGTCTAATTACATACCATGTTTTCTTTTTCCTATAGGTTTCCTATTAGGTGACCTATAGGTCCTAATTCTACTGCTACAGAAATGAGCGAGAATTTCCCCACTGATTTAAAAAGATTTAGAAATACCAAACTAAAGCCAAATCATGGAAGAGTTAGTGTGCCCTCAGCATGCACTTGGCAAAAAGGAAAGAAGTCGCAGGCACATAGCATTAGATCCAGTTGTCAGCACTAAATTTGAGGATTTACCTTGGCTTCCACCACCACGTAATGCAGCATTGACCCTAAGGGATTCAGCATTAGTGCAGTGGGGGTAACATCACTGCAACATTCCTCATGCTGTAAAGGGAGGGACAGAAATTTATTCAACACTGGCTGAGAAGGGTTACTGAGTTCAGGTGAACTTCCATTCTCACCAGGAATGGTTAAAGTAGGATCTTCACAATTAGATCTCAGGGGTACAAAGCACTAAGGCATGTGGACTGGGGTTAAAGTAATCAAGGAGGAAGTCAGGTTGGGGTGGGGTTTTTTGCACTCTCTTAAGGCACTAGCACAATCTGTGACCAGAAAACAACTTTCTGATCTGTCACTGTCTGAAGAGAACCTCTAGCTTTTGAAAAGACGAGGCCCTCCTGCTACTTACCTGTTTAACTTAAGCTTTTGCAAGTTTCTTAGGTGACTTTGACAGACGTATCTCTTCCATTCTTGCAATTTGTACCAAGGTTTTGAAAAAAAGATTAATGAGCAATTACTGTTTTTTAAACATAAAAGTAATGTAGTTGTTAATAAACCAAAGAGTAGAAGCTTTTGCAGATTACTGCAAGAAATATTGTGATCTATTAGAATTTACAGTATTTGTCAGGCACACAATAAAACAACTCCTTATTGGTTATTAAATCTTGAGAAAAAGAACTGTAATGCCAAAGGTGCTCAGTACATTGTTTTCTGGAATAAAACCAAAAATGTCTTTTTTGGCTGATTAAAACAGTTTTCTGAGGAGGAATTAAATCTGCAAGGAGGTTTGGAAGTGAAAGTTTCCCTCTGAATTAAAGTGTGATAGCTTTCAGGAGTAACAAATACTTAATTAACATAGGATGGATGCCAGAGGCAGTTATTTTAAAAATAAACTTGAAAGCAAGCACAGGAATTCTCTGAAACAAAGCTTTTCTGTTGCCATTTTCTGAGAATGTGTTGTCTCACTGGCCTTTTTGATAGGCTGGCATCACAGAGGCATCATTCTAAATGTCATTTAATAGAAGCTGTATTTTCATTCTAAATCACTTCCATTAATCTCTCATCACCTAAGCCAGGCATTAAAGAGAATTCAAAATCAAACAAGTCACTCAAGAAAAAATTGTCCTTTGACAGAACTGGGTCTTCCAATGCATTTTAATTTTTCTGCAGACTCTGTGATGTGGAGAGAGGGGCTTCTGTGTATTGATAGCTGATTTCTTATCTACCAATTTGCACAATAGTTGATGTAAAGGTTCAGGGTAAATCTGCACATTTATTATATGCAGTGATAAAGGAATTTACATTTGCAAATACAGCAGAAGACAGAGAGATGGTGATAGAACAATGCCTTTGTAAAAATCAGATTTTCTCATGTAATTGTAGCAAGTACAAGTAGACAAACAAACGGTTCTGGCTCTTCATAGTGGTCATGCTAGAGCAGTACACAGAAATTGCCAATAGTTGCATTTACCTTTTACTCATAAATAGCTCATGTGAAGTAAATGAAATATCAGAAGTATTTTCCTTACTCAACTATATGAATTAATCCTGGATTCAGTGAGAAATGTTGCTATTAGCAAATGAGAAATACAGTGGTGTAAATAGGTAGTGATCTGGGACATTCAATATTTTTAAATTCCAAATTAAAAATGGAAAGGTGCATTAGTTCCCCTTACTGGAGTTTCTGATTGAGAAGCTGTTGTGAAGAGGAACACTTTTTTTTCTAGGAATTTCATCAAGTCTGATTTCTGTGTCATATAACAACAGAGAGAACCCTAACGATTCTAACTGCATTTGACACATTTGTTACAGGATTGTGAAACATCTTTGATGCAAACCACTAATCAGAAATATGATATTGAAATAACATGGGATAATGTAGAAAAATAGATTATTCTGTCCAGTACAAGCTTTTTATAAATGTCTGTTTGTACTGTACTGCTCAGCACCAGTCATAACCATGCTGCCTCTTTAGAGAGGGAAGGTTTGAGCTGCTCTATTTTGGCTGCACAGGTTTCAGTTTGATGGTGCTCTGGCTTCACAGCATGTCTTTAATCCATGCGAAAGGTAGGAGCCAGGGGCAAACTGCTGCTGGGAATGAGGAGCTATGACTTCAGCCCCTTATGCCCAGGAGCACCTGGAACAACTTCCCAGCTGAACGGTTCTAACCATTGGACAGGGTGGCAGGACCACTTCTCAGCCAGAGAGGGTTGAGCAGATATAGCTTTTGATGCTTTTTAGGTAGTGGAAAACCTCCTTGTTTTTCTTCGCACAGCAGGGAATCTTTGGAATCTATGCTCTTAAGGAAGAAAATTTCTGATCATATCAGAAAGCCTGTGTTTAGGAATACAAAGAACTTTATAATATTACTGTAGGAATACAAAGAACTTCATAATCTTACTGTAGTTTTAGAGGCTTCTGCATTTTTCTTACCTACTTAAGCCAGCTACCTATTAAAGAAGGTAGTTAAAATGCTGTGTCTATCAGAACAGCAATAATTTATTGTCTTCTAGGCAGCTGCTTAGTTGTTATGAATTTGATTGTTTAATATATATATAATATATAAGCTATAAATTAAACATATGCCAGTTTAAAATACACTGATAAAATTAATACATTTTATTCAAAATAATGCAATATTTTAATACAGCGTATTTAATATATAATTTTTCAAGAAAAATGTGACATACTTTTAATGTGATATGCTTCTCTCTTGATCTTCAGCGTTCCTTTGAAAATAAGCATTAATTAACATTTTCACTGATCTCTGTATCTGCACAGATGACAAAAGAGATATTCAGCCAGTGGGATCAGAATCTGACCTACAACAACCACGTCAGTTGCTGTTAGCTTAAGAATTTAGTTTTCTTTTCTTTCAGTTTTATAATGTTCATGTAAGGTAGCTTTGAGCACAGACTCATATATTTAATTTTCATTAAACAAGCAAATGTTCATACAGTTTTTGTTATGAGTTTTATTTTCTGTTAGCCAGGTGTAAATAGGATTCATAAGTCTGAATGACAGAGTTCTCTGATGAGATGTCTATTATCCTTTTACCTTGGAATATATTAACATTGGTTTGATTATAATATATGAATACATATCATTATGAGACATCTCTGCTTCACTAACAGGCATAATTATTTGGCTTTCTGTTCATGTGTATCACATAATACTGGTGATGACTTTCAGTCCCTTGTTCCTCATTACTACAAACTCTTTTTACTCCATATCTTAATATGTCAATGTTAGTGCAATGTTTACTGTGAAACAATTCAAAGGAAACAGAATAAATTTCAAATATAATCACATAAAATACTCGGAGTCTTTTCTTAGAATTATATGGCTTCTATTCATACCAGACACATCTAAAAATCACTGACTAGTACTGTGTTAGTCAATTATTTAGTTATCCATTCTGGACTTAAGGATAGCTGCCTTTCATGTATCTAATCCATCCATGGGTAGAACTAGAAGATTTTGACCTAGCTCACTTCCAGCAAGTTTGATATCCATTAACATTTAGGACCGAGCTTGTGGATGCCCTCAACTAACTTAATCACATGCACTGCTCTTTCTTATTCTGGCTACCTTTTGCAACTCTTCCTTGACGTAATTACTTCCTGTATTTAGGCAAAGTCACATGTTTTGTATTATGGCATCTGCAGATGTTGTCTTTCCTTTGGGAATATAACAGTATCCTTCTCCATCATTCTCCTTAGCTTCAGAGAGACACCTGCAAGGGTCCAGCTCTCATGGGGTATAAAAGCAAGCGGAGGAAAAAAAATCTGTTTGCCTCATCTTCCTCACAAAGGCAAAAGTTATAAATATACCTCTCATCTCTTTTCTGAAACGTCTGAAGTGGACCAAGAGCAAGTCTCATACAACAGAAGGCAAAACTGGTCTGTATTCTGACTTTTCACTTTCACTGCTTCCTTACACTTCTTTTGGAAAGAGGGGTGGGTGTTGGTACTTCCCCTCCTCTACCTTTGTGGAGCAGCTGTTTGTCCTCCTCTAGAACTCTTTAGGGACTTGGCCATGCAGGTTTGTTGAAGCTTCTCCACACTTTGCAGATCAATGATACCGAGAAAAGGGGGCAGGAGTCACAGGGGACACAAAACCCAAGAGGTTCCCACAAACCAGGTGGCAGGCAGTTTGTAACTGTTCTAAGTGGCAGGAGAGGCACCGAGATGTCACCCAGTGTGACTGGTGCAGACCCCAGGAAGCCACTTCTGATTGTTAGCACAATAACAACACTGAAAATTGGACTACTTGTTAAGTTCTGTACACTCAGCTAAGAAGGGGGAAAAAAGACTTTGGCACCTTATTTTAGAAGTGTAATTACCACTAACAGATTAGTCAGATATTGCATGTTTAGAATTGGAAAATATATGTTTGACAATACCGTGTATCTACAGATACATATTGTAGTTCATCAGCATGAAAATTCTAAATAATGCTTGCAAAAATGTATTAGTAATTCATTCAAGCCAGCTCAACAGAGCACAGCTGAGGCTGCAGAGTGGGAGTTTGCAAGCAAGATGTTGAACGTTGTGTGTGGCCTTGTACCAATCACTGGGGGATCAATCCCAGTGTGACAGGCTGCCAGCCTAAGTAGGAAACATTGATCACTGCCCTCCAAGTGCTCTGGGAGGCAGTTTTCTACCCAGCTTGCAGACCACCCATCCAGTCTGTTTCTTGCCAGTTTGCTCAGGAGCAACTGTGGGAATGAAGTGGTATAACAGGCTGACCTCCCTCTTCTTTCAGTAAAAAGTAAAAAAGTAGTGCCAGAGCCCCTGGCAATCATGCTGTGCATGCAGCATGAAAGAAGAAGGGCTGTGTGGAGATTTCCCTTGGAGCAGTGGGTGCAACTACAGACAAATGCAGTAGTGTTGATATAATTTACATGATTCCTCATATCGTGCTGTTCTTATGCTCATTTCTCTGTGACCTCTGAGCTATAGAGTTTTCTTTGCACAACATTCACAGAAAGTTAATTTTAATCATGCAAATAAATAGTGTTTCATAAGCCTTTATTCTGAATTTGCACTTAAATGGACGATTAAATTGGCATCCAGTTAAGAAACAGAAAAAATCAAGTGGCTTATGTAATTAATTGCTTGGAAAAATATTATTCAAATTTTCAATATTCAAGATCAATAAGGAAAAAGTTAAAATCATATGCATAGAACAAGTTAAAATGATTTCTATATTTGAGAAAATTAATATTATTTGTGTACATTTCATAATGTAAGAGGACTACTTAATTTTCACTTCTGATTTTTTTTAAAGACAGGCTATATCATTAAATGCCATATAAAAGAAAAAACCTCAAGATTTATTTTTTCTTTTCTTTTGCTGTGAAAGTTTGTGACTAGTATTCTCTTAATTAATATGCTTATGGTACAGACTAGTGAGCTCTTAGTCTTTTACTTAAGAACTTAATTTTACAACCTTGGAATGTATCAGAGTTTATCTGACCTTCAGTGTGTAAGAAACAGTAAGAATGTATACCTTAGATTTCCCAAGCGATACAGATTCATTTTCATGAATTCTATGAGCTATATATCCCTAAACACCAAGAAATATATTTACTATCAAATGCATGCTTATGAGCACTCAATTACTGATGAAGATGCAATTAGGACTCTGACAGATGAGGGACTAATTCCCCAGAAGCAGGATTTCTTCCTTCTTCTTGTTATGAACATAGCATATGGAGGAAACAGATCTGAATATGCCAGATGAATAAATTAAGAAGTCTAGGATGAAATGGAACAGCTGGAAATATAACTGGTGATAACTAAAGGCTAATTAGCTTCAATGAGCAATTTTCCACCTGGTTTTCTATTAGCAATATAGAAAGAGGAACAAGAGAAATTGCATGGTGTGCATTTTCATTCTGAAATTCAATATGAACTGCTGTTCTACCTACATGGTAATTGGAAAATGACTGTCTCTTGTGGGTATAAATATTAATGTGACTGATTTGCAAAAATCCTTTTATTTTTCTTCTAGGCACTGGCTTGGTTTTGTACATTCATCATCTTACTGGAGATGTGAGTAGTTCTTAATTTAACAGACATTTAAAATGAAGAGTCTACTTTGAAGACTATTTTTGAATGCTAAAGCTCTTCCTCTGATACTCTTGGTCAATTCTGACTAGTCTGGTATAGCCTGGTACAGCACTTTCCAATCAGCAGTTTCAGATTTTGTCCATAATCCCTGCAGTTTTTGACTATTGCTTAGAATATCATATGCAATGAATAATTAGGGTTTTTTTTCTGAAACAAGTAATTTAAAGAGTAGAAAAGGGACACTAGGTACCCTACATAAACTTGTCACCTTATTACACACATCCCTATTTATTACATAAAATAAAATAAAATAAAATAAAATAAAATAACATTGCTTTTTATATGTATTTCCTTCTGTACTTAGGATCCTTTGGTCCTTCAGTTTGTTTGTCATCATGTAAGAGACTGGGTTATGAATGCTCTCTTTTAAAGAGGACTAAGGTTATGAAAGTTTGGGATGAAACATCCTCATACAACATTCAAAAGTAAAAGTCAGGAGATGGATATAAGGAATGAATATAATCTTTCCTAACTTTAGCAGCTCAGAAGGGAGCTGCTGTACTTTTAGTGAAAAAAAATAGGATAAGTTCATTTTTTGAGTTTTTCTCTATTTAGATGCTTCTGATGCCTGTCCTGTTGATAAGGATGGCTAGCTGTAATTAGCCATATAAGTGTGGAAGTTGAGCAAAATAAATAATAAAACTGGAAGATGTGACAATTCACCTTCTGTCTGTTTTTCTCCATTAACTATCAAAGGAGTCACTGGGAGGGTGGCCAGTTGCTGGAACAGGCTCTCCAGGGAATTGAGCACAGCAGCAATCCTGTCAGATTACCAGGAGTGATATGAGTTAGTATCTTAGAGATAGGAGTTAGTTTCAGGTAGTCCTGCAGGGAGCAGGGAATTGGATTTGATGATCTTTGTGGGTCCCTTTCAACCTGAGCTATTTTATGATTCAAGGATTCTATGACTCTATATGACTAATTTAGATTTAGGCAGTAACATTTAGAAATCTCAAAGTCAGGTTGCGTCAATCCCACTATGCATTGTCTAAGAAATCAGGGATATTTTTCCATTTTGAGAAGAGTGAGCAGAGACATAAGGCTGATGTATTGCTTTCCAGTTTTGCATTGGATGCTTACTTTTGGCTTTAGTGAAATACTGAAATTTTACTTCTAACTGAAGTAGAGTCTTCAGTTTTTACAAAATCTGTATGTTCCTAAGCATTGTGTTGTCCTTGGGAAAGTAGAAAATCCATTTGCTAGAGGCTTATAATTTACAAAGTGATTGTCTTTCCTTTGTACATGTGGTTTCACTATAACTCATGTCACAGATATTTTATTTTTTCCTTGCATTCTTTTTTTAAAGGAAACTGTCCTTAAGGACCAATATCTAATGATCTCCTTAAGCTAAAATATCACTTTTATTCCCCATAGCAACTGTTTGTACTTTGGGATCATGGATACAAAAGAAAATATTGACATGGGAATTCATGATACTTACAAGATCAAAGACACCTCCATCTACAAGACAAGTCAAAGGAACAATATAATTTTCATTACTTGCCACAGCAAAGACTTTTAAAAATAATGAAGTAGAGTTGTCTTTTTTAAAAGCAAAAAAACCCCCAAGCCCCTGTAATTGTCAAAGGTATGGTATTCTGTTGCTTATTAATGAGATTTCTGTAGAACAAGTTCTTGCCAGGGTTGTTTTAAATCTTGACATTCTGATTAAATTTTAATTTTATTACAGTAAAAGAGGGAAAAATTGACTATAACAATCAAAATTTAATTTGTGCAATGCTGTCAATGCAGCAAATGCATTTACTCCGATGCCCGTAAGAGATGTTATAAGATTTGGAAAAATATAATGTAAACTATAAATAAATATTGCTGTAATAGGAAGAGATGTGCCAAACCCAGCAGTAATGATAATAACAACCTCTGACTGTATTTCTGAGAAATGTAGCTATTTAAAAGATTGTTTGAGAGAAAATATGGGGTAAAGACCTATCATAGCTCTGACAGAGAATATATGTAATTCATTTTGTATAATTCTTTATCAAAAACACATAGAAACCTTGATACCTGAAATAGCTCAAACCCCAAAAACTTTGTACTTTTGTGAGATGCTTATGATTTGAAAACTGGTGAGGAACCACCTGATTATGGTAAAACAATTTTAAAAATAACTAAATGCTCTCTGCAGTTTAGGCATTAAAATAACTAGCCAAGGATATTTTGTTTTCTTTTATCCTCACCTCTTTGCTGATAGGAAGCAGTGTGATCTGAGGGATAAAAGGGAAATGCCAAAGTAACACTAAAATTAGCTATCACTTTTACAGTGAGGGTAAAAAGTTGTCAAAAAATATTCCTTTGTTATCTTAGGTGTCTCAGAGTAAAAGAAAGAAAGGATAGGTGTTCCTGCCAGAGATGGTGTCCTAAATGTTTAAATTTTGTGATAGATTTTTTTTTATGGATTTGTATGTGCAAATTTGAGGTGCTTCTTTGTTTAACTCTCAATCATGAGGCAAAAATGTTGAGGAGTTTCTTGCTCAGGTGATTGATGTGCGTGCTGGAGCGGGGGTTTCTGTGGAAAGCCACTGCCAGGAGATGCCTTCTTTGGCTTCAGACTTGGAGGAACAAGGAGTCCCTCTATGTACTTCGGTTTTCAAGACCTCATGGCAGCCATCACTGGAGCAGCATAGCAGCAAACTGACAAAGGGATTAATTAATGAAAAGAAAATTTCTAAAAGCATGGCAAAGTTACAACCCTGAGACATACAGGACGTATTTTTCAAACGGTTGTAACTGCGGGAAGCCTTCAGGGCACGGTGGGGGCCAGGGATCCCCGGGGTGGCAGGGCAGGGCCTGGCAGCTCTCCTGCAGCACAAGGCTCATCTCTGAGGGGAATGGACTCCTGGCCCTGGGAACGTGGGTGGGTGGGAAGCGGCCACGAGGGTCCTGCTGTGGCCTGGCAGCTCTCCCCCAGCCCCAGCTGGAGCACCAGATACCTGTGAGGGGAATGGACTCCTGGCCCTGGGAACGTGGGTGGGTGGGAAGCGGCCACGAGGGTCCTGCTGGGCCCTGTTGGTACCCACAGGTTCCCTGTCACCTTAATGTAACCCCAGCACAAAGTAAGCAATTGGCCACAAAGAGCAGCAATTTTTGTTGGTGTTTGGTAAGTAGTTTTGATTTTGTATCACATTCCTTTCTTTTTAAATAATGGATTTTTTAAAACAGGGTGTTGTTGAAGGTGTACCATCTATTGGTTAGGCAAAAAGCCAAGGCAGAAGGAGTGCTGGTAATGGGGTTCTCCATTAATTAGGCCTGTTACTTTCAACAGTGGAAAAATAGTGCTGTATGTCAGTGGGGAGAAGGGGAATGCCTGGCACCCCATTGTCCTGGTGAGGCTGGAGCAGGGATGGAGGCCTGGAAATGGTGACTTGGCAGCACGGTTGGGTCTGTGCAAAGGCCAGGGAGCAGGAGGAAAACCACGGTCTCTGCCTGCTTCCTGCAGTGTTGAATTTCACGACTTTAAACGATTCCGAGTAACAGGTTTCAGGAAGAACTTTCTAGCAGCTAGAGGTTCAGATGTATTTTGCAGTATGTGAGAAAGATGGTATGGGTTGTGGGGTAAAATTTCTGTAAAATAACGAGCTATTTTATCCCACTGCTGTTATTCTGACTTCTGTTGTTCAGGTAGAATATTTCTTGTACAAACAGCAAATGCATCACATATGTTTAAGAATATATCTATGATGAGTGACAGATTCAAACCCCACTTCTGATTTAAAAGAAGATCAACACCACACTAGGTATTGAACATTGTGTTTTTCTGCTCTTAAAGTTATCTGGCATGCAGCAGCATATATCTGTATATACAGTGAAATATGCACAAGAATACATATAATTGTTTGTATTCATAAACAATCAACCTCTGCTTTGTCTGTATGGCTGAGGCTTTAAAAGGAAGACAACTTGTGGAAAATATGTGAATACCATTTATTTCTTAAGCTAAATTCAGTCATGTTTGACTGGTGTGTGTTTTGTCACCTCTTGACTCTCTTTGTAATTTTCATGCAAAAAGTGAGAACAGCCAGGCAAGAAGTTGTGAGTTTGAAATACACAGACTTGTATTCTCTCTATCTCAGTATGGTATTTCTGCTTTTGCCTGAATGGGATGCTCAGTTTGAGAGACAGGTGGAGACCAAATGGGATTGAAGAGATTTAGGAGTGTTTAATATATATCTACAGCTATTTGCTTGGCAAAGATGATGACGTTCAATTGCATGCTAATTCCTTTGCAAAGCCAATAAAAGAGCAGATTTTTTTTTCCTTACAGAAACTGACTTAGAAGTCTAGCAGTGTAGACTGTTGTTGTGGGGTTTGCTTTTCTTTTCTTTTCTTTTCTTTTCTTTTCTTTTCTTTTCTTTTCTTTTCTTTTCTTTTCTTTTCTTTTCTTTTCTTTTCTTTTCTTTTCTTTTCTTTTCTTTTCTTTTCTTTTCTTTTCTTTTCTTTTCTTTTCTTTTCTTTTCTTTTTTTTTTTTTTTACTGATATCATTTGAAACCTGTTACCGTGACCTAATTCTCCTCCACAGTTAAATGCAAGAGTAGAGAATTTTAAGGACAAGAAGTAAAGGATTACTCAGGAGGGTGCCAGTACTCCCAATTTGAGTGTATGATTTGATGAAGAATAGAGTAAAGCAGAAGATGGGCAGTGGTGAGTAGTATTTTCTGTACTGACGAAAGGAAGAATTTCCTTGGTGAAGTAAAAATGTCCTGAGAGATGACATCAGCTTGTGAAAAATATGTGCCCTCTGTAACTAAGACTGGTTGAAACATAACTTGTCTTTGTGAAGAATTTAGAGAAAAGAGAAAAAAAATAGAATAAATTGATTTAGAGAAATTTTAAAGAATGAACCACAAATTTATTGTATTTGAAGCTTGTGAGAAAATTTTGACTTTTGTAAAACTGACTGGACAACTTTTCTTGACTACAATGGAAACAAAGGGTTTTCAATTCTGTTTAAGAAAAGAATGTCATTTGCTTCCGGAATCAGGAGAGAGAACAAAAGAAAGCACAATTAAGGGATGAAATTTGTATCTTCTGCAATGATAAACGGAACAGGACAAATTAATCTTTGACTGAGGTTAAGAAATGTGATTAGATGTAATTTTGTTGAAATTCTGCTGCTTTGCCAAGGACGAGTTTTAGCAAACCCCTGAGGCAATAATAAAAATTACACTGTGCAGCTATTGCAGGCAGGGATTGAGGGTGCTCTTGCACAGATATGGTGGGCATAAATGGTAATGTTTCAGAAGTGACACTAGGCAATGATTTTAATTTACTTTTGTCTCAATGAACTTATACTTTGACATTGTATTTAATCAAACTGAGTTTTATTTAACTTCTGTCTATTGACAACTGACCTGCTTTCTTCCCTCTCCCATTCCCACATAAAAGCAAATGGCTTAATGCACAGAAGCTCATGGCCAGCAAAGCTGAATTAGCTGAATTTGTCTATTAAATATTTTCAGAGAAAAGCAGTTACTGCTTAGCATATCAAAGACAAAGAAATAATATGCCTTCTAAATAAGGAATTCAACAATAACTGAAGCTCTCTCATTATAACTGTGCATATGGTCACAAATAAATCCATACTCTGTACCCAGCAACTGTGATGTCAATACCTTGATTCCATTAAGAAAGATGAGAGATGGTCAGGGTTGAAACAAATGAGGCAATTATGGCCTACCAAATAAGCACATGCTTGCCTGTAAGTCTTCAAGACAAGGATTGTCTTTTTGTTCCTGTACAGCATCTAGCACAAAGGGAATCTGTGCCATGACTAAATCTCTAAACACTGCTGCAATAGAAAGAATTATAAACCATACTAAGGAGGATTATTTGTGTTTTGGAAAAGGCTATCAGTTAGTTGTTCATCTAAATGTATTTAAAATTCCCTTCTCTGTTCTTTGTAATTTTTCTAATAATGTCAAGGCAAGTTTTCAGAGGCTGCTTTTGAAACTGCCTGTAAGTGATCACTGAGAATAAGAGTATTTCTTTCAATACATCCAAAATGCAAGCAGTTACTTGATGCTGGAAGCTGGACAGTTTGTTTGATTTAGTGCAGTGATTCATTACCACTGTCTTTGCAAGACTGGGGCTTCTATTATCCAAAACAATTTAAATATTTTAATAATTGGATTTATTACTCTTGGTTTTGCTGGTTTTCCTTTTCTGGTTGGTTGGGCTTTTTGTTTTGCTTTTTTTTTTTTTTTTTTGTTTGTTTGTTTGTTTGTTTTAATATTTTATGTTCAGNGTTTTTTGTTGTTTTTTTTTTAAATTAATGGTACAAAATATTTGATGTTCAGCTCAAGTTTAATAATTACAAAATATATTGACTGTTACATTAGCTTTTGCAGCTTTTCAGTCACTAGACATTTCTCAGCTTGCCCAGCTGAAATCACTTTCAGCTAATTGAAGATTTTCTCACTCCATTTAGCTATTAAACCCTGGCATATGGGTGTATGGGTCTTCCTAGTCAAATTGATCCTCAGAGGAAGCAAGCAGTGAAAATAATATGGAAACAAAAAGAAAATCAAGTTCAAATAAGGTGAAGACAATTCAATGCTCAAATTGGAATGCTGGAACTGTCCTCCACTTGTCAGAAGAAGAGAGCTGGATGGAAACAAAGAGGGAGCTTTCCCACACTACCTGGCAATGTGCTGGGAATGAGCACTCCTCTGTGGAAAAGAACAGCACAGCCACATAAGGATAGCTGATTAACTCTTGGATAACCACATCTCTGTAATTGCCAAACTACAGTTCGTTGTACTGCTACTCAACTCAAGTTGCTGAATTATTGCTTGGAGAGCATTAAACATGGTGCTAATAATAGCCTGGAGTTCCTTTTGAGAGTGTTTTTTGGTGGGATTTTTTTTGGAGGAGGGGGTGGTTCCTTTCATTTAGAGAACTTAGGGAAGTTAAAATCACATCCCTAGGAAGATCTCATATGTCAAATACATTGTTTCTGGCCGAAGGAAATCTTGTACATCCAGCTTCTCAGCTGCCTAGTGTTGACTTAGACAGGGCTTCCTGTGGAAAGGAATACCCATCATATATTGGCAGAGTTTTCCTACTAATTAATTAACCAAATTTCTGTATTTGTTTGGGGAGAATGTTGGCATACCTTACTTCAGAAGAAGCAAGTGCAAGATCTGCACTTGAGTTCTGCTGTTGCTGCCTCTTACAGTAACATTGTTGTGCTGTAGAAAGCTTGTGCCTCATTGTTTTTCCCTGGTAACAGCAGTAACTTCCTCACTAATTTGAAATTAGTTTAGGTTTGGGGTGATGTTTTCAGTCTATCAGATCAGGAAATGTATCCCTCCTTAGGCAGAAAACTGCGTGAGAACTTCAGTGATTTCAGTGCTTGTTTGTTTCAGTGCTGTTAATTTGAAAAAAAAAAGACAGTGGGAATTGTAAAAATTATTTCAGAGGCAATTGAAACATGACTTTATCAGTCTTATTCTCATATTTTCTCTACTCTCTTTATGTGCCTTATTCAAGGATGACAGAACTGTGCTTTGAGTAGACACAGAGGCTGCAGGACAGGAGGTTGCTTGCATTAGTGACCCTATTATTGGACTGAATTTCATTAGCCTGTATTGTGGATCCTCAATAGAACTGAATATATTTTCATATTTTTGTTATCTTATGGAGAAGATGTGTATCTTGGTGAAATACTCAGTTTTAGTTTACTTCAGATATAAGATTTTAAAAGAAATTGCTGTAAAGATATTGAAATACTATTAGTGATGTATATTTGTCTCATTCATCAACTTCCCATTCAAGAATGAGATTTATTATGCCAGGGTTGGGTTGTTTTGAATGAAATCACACTTTAATTAGTTTCTGCTAGTTCAAAGTAGAGATCTTGAGTGCACCATCTGTTACAATATCTGTATATAAAAATTATACTCACTAATTACACTGTGCTGGTTGGGTAGGGGATGGCATTAGAGCTGAATTAGATTTAATAAATTTATACAAATGTACACATTTAAGATAAGAGAAGCTTTGGTATAAGAAACTAGAAACTGGTATGAATAATAATAAAAATGTTTTTCCCCTATAAAAAGTTGGATCTTTGGTATTGTCTAGAATTGTTCTTTCAGCAAGCTTGATAATACAAATCCCCACAGAAGACTGACAGTGTGGGATGTCTCCTGGCCTCTGTAATGGTCTGTGGTGAACAATTTAAGAATGAATATTCATTATGTTTTTGTTACCTTCTGGCATATTTTGTTACACTGTCCATATGAATCTCAAAATTGGGTTAATCGTCTGAAAGGAGTTTAATTATCTGAAAATTAATTAAGAGCTCTCTAGTCATGCATGTACTGTATGTTTTCACTGGACTTAATTTACTGATAGAAACAGGCCTATTAGGATAATTACTAGATTCTGTAAGGAAAGCAGTTATAAACAACATTTTCCTAATGCAAAAGACTCATGAAATTATGCAGCACTGTGTAACTTCACATCTTAAACTCAGGTAACTGTTTTGCTTGGAGAGAAAGAGAAGCATATGGTACATATATGGCAGCAGATGTGCCAGTGACATGGTGATTTTATCAATAAAAATATCGGGTGCTAGGAAAACAAGGTACCTCAAAGGGCAGTAAGGAATGGATAATATCTGAGAGGAAATGGCTTTGAGAATTTAAGTGATGCCTAAAATTTGAACTAATAGCCTTAAATACATAATAGGAAGAAAAGAAAGGAAAAAAGCCTTACAGAAAGTTCCCTAGTTTCTATGGTCAAATACACAGATAAAAACCTTCAGTTCAGGGAAAGAAGACTGAGGAGTTGTGTCGGTGATGTTGGTGTGGTGAAAGGACTCAACCCAGATACTGGGCTTGGGCTTCCCTTCCTCTGTTGTGCCAGAACAAGGTTGCATGGTTGCTATTTGATTCCCCATTTCTCAACTTTAAAAAATCATCTCTTTGGTATACTTCTACTCTTTGAAGCAGGAACTCCAGAGGAGGTGCATGGATGCCTTATTTTCTCTTCATTTTGTTTGTTTGTTTGCTTGTTTTTGTTTTGTTAATTTATCCTTCAGAGATTTAGTGATATTCTCTTGAGTCATTTTTGTGGTTTAAACTTTGATTCTGAACATATGTGCAGCATGGACCTCCATATGCAGAATTTACGGAGTAAATTATGCTGGTGGTAGTATATTGCTACCTCTTGTTGAACAGCTTTTAAAACATGGGATATTAATGTCTAAAACAGTTGTATTACTGGTAGGGAAATCTAGTATCAGTTCAAAGTCCTATAATTTGGAGCTTTCTGGATGTTACAGATGATTTCACCTTGAGCTTTTCTCCTTCTTCTTTTCCCTTCTTAAGTCTTTCCATTCTGGGCAAACACTCTTTCAGTGTTTGATTCCCTCTGCCACCTTTGCCCAGTTATTTTATTCTATTCCTGTAACTTCTTCTTTTTCTCATCACTCTATGCTCAAATCCAGCTTTTCCCAGTTCATCAATAAAGATGTGTTGTAAGAATACATGAGAGCATGTCCTCACTTCTGTACAATCACAAAACCCTATGCCTGGGGCCAGACAATCTGCTAAACCCTAATTTCAAATCTGTGTCTCAAAAAAAGAGCTGCTAGAGATTCTTAATGAGAGCTCTTGAGAAGACTGCAACATTTGCCATGGTCTTAGATTGAAAAAAAAAAAAAAAAAAAAATGAACTGTTTTGATTAAAACTTCCCACCAAAGATTTCAGCTGAAGACAGGCCTCCTGTGTGGGAGCTCTCTGCCTCAGCAGCTGACCATGTGGCAAACACTGAAGCCCTGGAAACAGCCTCCCAGGACAGGCAGTATCATAGACATCAGTTCTAGTTGCCAGCTTCATTGTTCTTGCCTGTGGTAAAAAGTATTTTTTCTGCCACTCCAGCAGGTGCAGCCAAGTGGAGGGAACTTCTGTAGGGTAAAGGATGTTCATGTGAGGACTCCTCTGGCCTTTGCTACTGGAATTGAAATGTCTCAGAGCAGTGTTAGTCAGAGAACACTTAACTCCAAGCAGTGCTGGGAAGTGTGCAGCCCTCTATGAGCAAAAATAATTTCATGGGTCATTATTTTGTTTCACAAAAGGCTAAGACAAAAAGAGGCATTTCTAGGCACCCGATTGAGACAATTTGGACATCTAATCTCTCTTAACCTGAGCTCTCAGAACTATTAATTCAAGCCAAACGGTGCCACATAATTACGTTGGCTATTCCCTGTGGTGCAACAGTGTCTGCAAAAGACAGTGATCATGTGAGTGTAGCACTTTGAAGCAATTATGACCTGTATAGAAAATTGTTGAAGCTTAACTAATTATCTAGCAAAAATTCAAAAGGAGAAGGCTCCTCCTCCAACTCTACATTCCTTTCCTGCCTAGGAAATTATGGGTGCTTGAATCAATGGAAGTTTCGCTACTGATTTCTGCAAGTCCAGAGAATAATCATGAGTATTTACTGCCTTCTACGTCTTTTCATTTGGCTGGAAAATTATATTTTGCAGTAATTCTTTGATAAGGCAACAAAAACTTCAGTTTCCATTTCCCTTCAAGTGCCATGGGAAATTCTTCTGTGTTACCATTACATATCTTGACATTTGTGGGGTTAATGTTGATGTCTTTCCTGAATTTCAAAGCAAGTGAAGAAACTTATGAGTGGCTTTTTTCTTCTGATTGCAGGTAGGGTGAAAGCCAGGTGACACTTTCATTTACTGTCTTAAGAGTCTAACATTGCGTGTTTTTCTTTCTTCCACTTTTGTGTATGATATAAAAGTGATTCAGAAATTGTCAAGTGGACAAGAACAACTGCACTGAATATTTTTTTGTAAATAAAATTGAGATAACTTTCTTTGAATTCTCCTGGTTTATCATGGGCAGTGACTACACAGTACAATAACTAGAGACAAATGGAATATTTTTTCCCCATAAATACTTGAACAACAAATTATTATTTTCATTTGCCTGGTGACAACTCCTTTGTTCTCAACTGTTTATATAGATAGGAAGATTTAAAGCTTTGGGGCAGATCATAAACAATTTTCAGATTATGTGTTCAGCTGTGCTTTTTACCATTTGAATCTGTATAGAAACGTTCGGAAAAAAAGTTGTACTGTTTTAGTGCTGAAGTTTCAATAACAAGTAGCTTGAAGATATTTTATCAGTTTATTAGAGAGACAGAAGCAGATTTATAAGTATAGAAGCAGATCTATAAGTAATGTTAATTAAAAGTACCTTTAGAAAAAGAAACCCTTTTGTAAATATTTCTAAGGGGAAACAAAGAGAAATTCTGAGAAATAATGTTCATTTTTACCTGACTAAAATTTGATTGTCCTTTCCTCAAGGATTTTAAACACCTAACACAGAGTAATGTGTGCTGATACAAGCTGTTACTCTCTTGTGAAAGAAAACCAAGACACATGTACTAATCATCTCCATACCATCACGTTTATACCTGAGCAGTTAAACACGTTTTGTTTGCTCCCAGCTGCCTGCTGACCCCACTCCTTCGAAGCTGGGAGCTGCATCTTCCTTACTCTGACCTCAGGAAGGGACCTGACAGATCTCCATGCTGGGTGGCTTGGGGAAAAGGCAGCACATCCCTCATCCTTTGTCAGGGAGAAGCTGGGCACGCTATGCCATTGAACATTCAGGAAAACTGCTTGTCTTTTGAAAGCTGCATGTTAGCTTGGGAAATATGCCTAGTGCTGGAAAGCTTGTAGTGATTTATTGGTGGTGGTGGACTGACTGCTCAGCTTGTTACATAAATGTTCTCTTGCATGCAGAGCCCATCAAGGTCAGGCAAGGTCATGCCAGCAGCTTCATGTGAGTAGATGTGAGCAGAGTTCACATGACATTTGTTTCTGCCCCCTCTCTGCCCACTCCGAAACGTGGCAAAACAGATCATGCTTGCAAAAGAAAAATCCATTGCAGGAATGGGAGCACGCAGCATTACCTGGACACACAGTACCTGTTGTGAATGAAGAAACCTGTATGGCAGAATGTGGAGTGCCACAATCACTTGCCTCTAGGAATTTTGATTTTATAGAACAGAATGTACTAAGAGGGGTGGTGGTGCTCTTTCAACAGCCCATGCACCTTGTACACCACAGACAAATACAAGTTGGTAAATGTTAAATGGCATGCTTTAAGCTTGTTAGCACTTTTCCATCTCTCTTCTTGTGACTAAAGTATTTTCATACCAGAAAAGCCCACAAGAGTGTTAAATTCAACTTTAAAGGCTAATAAAGCAAGTGCATGCTTGCTTGGTTCTAGTGCCTGTCAGATCAGCTTCAGCATTACTGTGGAAATAGATCAGCATTGCTGCTGTAACCCTAATTCTTGCAGCTTATTGGTAGATTATTAGGTATGCTGTGTATAAAAAAAATACCTCCTCACTGCAATAAGAGATCTGAAGCTGGCATCATTAGATAATACTCCCTTGGAAGAAGACTGTACCTTGCAATAGAGCTTTCCATCAGCTCTCTTCCCAGCCTTGCATGTATGGATCTTCTGTCCCAGGATATGATGATATACCTTATCCAGAGTGCCAAATTAAGATTGTGGAAATTAAATGAAACAAGAAATAAGCAACAGAATGAATTCACATTTCTAATTCATAAAAAAGCCCCAGAAATCTCCAGTGAAATGTATGGAAATATATATATATATATGTAAGAAAAGCCAGTTTGATCTCTTAAACTTAAGTGGGGTTTGAAAAATGCCTTGAGAAATTAGCAGGGGAACTAAAATTCACAACTTTGGTGTATAGTAAAATTAATGGACTCAGTAGAAAACTTGTTTGGTTTTCTTTCCTCCGTTCAATATCCTCTATTAAGAACTCACTGTTCTGTAAGCAGTAATTACTGAGTTCTGTTCCCACAGAGCATAAAATATTATCAGTATGTTTCTGCCAACGTTCTCTTCAGCTCCCTTGCTATCAACTGTCCTTTTCCTTGACTCAATGACTAATTCAATTACACTAAAGTCAGTGCAACTCTTCATACTCTTGGTTTGGTTTGGAGATTTAGAACTGAAAAAGGGATTATGTGCTTGAGAGTTCCTAAGCTTTTTTCAGCTTTGTCAATCAGAGTTGCATTTATACACAATCTTGTTTATATCCTTGGACCATTGCAAACTACAAGGAGATTGCATTACAAATACAAAGCATCATTGGTTCAGAAAAATGGTGTATGCCAACTGAAATTACTGAGACCACACTTTCACTCTGAGTCTTGTTTCAGTAGCTTTATTTTGGCTTTAACACCAGAAAGTAGCTTGTATGTAGACTTGATGTGGCAGCTGGGATGTTGCAGTGCAGAAAGCATCAAGTCTGGTTTGTGGTGAATTAGCCTTAATTATTCAAAGTCATGAGTGGCTTAACAAAACCCAATCATTGCTTTCTCTCTTCCTCCTTCTGCCCTCCCCTGGCTTTGCTGGTTCCATTGTTTATTGGTGTCTGTAACAGTTCAGTCTGCCTGTGACTGGTACAGATAGGCTGGGCTGCTGGATCACAGGCAGGGAACCATAGATAGGGGCTGAAGAACAACTCTATTGTCCTTTTGCTAGAAATTAATTATAGTGATACAAAAGAATAAAAACTGTTCAGCAGTTTTAATGTTCAGTGATCTACGTGATAGCTTTAACCTAAAGAAGATCCAGCAATTAAAGTGAAATTATAATTTCTGATTGATAACTTCCATATTTATAATTCTAAACCTTATATAAGGTTTGTCTAGACCTTAATGGTAAAGAAATGCAATGTTAATATCAAAATAATTAAAACTGCAAAAACAAAGTGGCAGACTAGCTAAGATCCTATACTGTAATCAGTGAGACTTTGCCTGAACTGCAGAACCTGTATTTAGATGTATCAGACGATTTTCATGCCTTCTTCATTAAAGCTCCAAGGTATATTCTATATTCTTAAGTTATTTTCTTAATTTTCACTATGTGGGATAAAAATCAACATTAATTTGCATAGTGCTGAGTTAAAGCCTGGAGATAAAAATCCTGCTTTGGTTCTTCAGTTAGCACAAGTGTAAAGCTGAGAGGTGCTGTTCATAACTCAGGGTTTATTGGTCTGATGGCAACATCTGTACCAGTGGATGGAATGGGACAAGGCTCCCTGTCTGCAAGGCGACTAGTGAGGCTCAGCTTGCATTCCTGCAACTAAGCTCTCCAGCCCCCTTCCCAAGCCTGGACATCTTCATCCACAGTGCTTATTGGGCATTATTCCTCTGCTGTCTCCACTTGGTGTGGTGAAAGTGGGAGTAAGCTTAGACCAAAATCACACCCCTTAACTTGCTGGTGCTGTGCATGCCAGTGCAGTTTCAAAGGTGTTTTAATCAGAGAGCTAAAATGTAAGCTTCTTGCATAGAAGAGGAGGAAGAAGTAAATAAATGTAAATATTTTAGATTATTTTCAGAATGGGGAAAATGCTATCCTGTTAATGCATTAATCTAGATTAATAATAAATTCCAGCATTTTAATTTGTTTTCAGATACAGTAAAGCAAATATCAATGTAGTGAACAGCTACACACTATCAAATGTTATTCACTCAGACATAGTTTAATTCTTGGTGGCTTTTTGAGTTGGAAGTAAGAGAACAGGTAATGTAATTGTTTTGCAAAAATCCACTTAAATGGGCCTTTTTTTTGGTTTTTCATCCCCTTTGCAAAAACTACCCAAAACCCCCAAGTCATCCTGCAAAAACAGATATTCTAAAATAGCCAAATGGATGACCTGACTAAGCTCACAGAACAGATATATTATTATAAATTGCCTAGATAACTTGGCATCTTTATTTGTTGAGAACTTGACATAACACAAATTGTACCTTAGACCCAGGCAAACTAGGGGGCAATTGCTGAAACTTAAGTCTGTGACAACATTTGTCTAATCCATGATGAAAATGCCAGTAACTGATCTCAGCCATATTGTTTTACCCATTGTGCACTGACTTCAGCATTCCAATATGGGACCTGTTCAGGCATTGATGCTTGCATCTCACTGATTTTCAAACTCCTATTGTTCAGGAAAATATTTTTAAAATGTGAAATAATCTCTCTGGAAAGGTAATAAATAACCTGATTTCTTTGGTCTCCTAAAACAAACCTTGACAAAGAGAATAATCAGTCACTGGCAGCAGATGGGGTGATGTCTAATATCTCCCTGCCTTCTCTTTTTTCTGTGATTAAGTTGTATGTAGACCTCTTGAATATACAGTTTTCCATATAAAAAGCTGCTATTAAAGCCATGAAGAGATTTTCAGGGATTAGCAAGTGCTGCCTGCAACTTTCTACATTATTTAATACACTGTTCCTATTTCAGTACATTGACTAGTTTCTTTTGTCTCTTTCCAGAGTTTCTCCATGAAAGCCTTGAGTACTCCTGACTTGGTAAGAAGAGTAATTTTTTTCCCATGTGATGCTTATCCTATTGATTTTAACAGAAGCACACTTTTACTGAGCTTGCAGATATGCAGAATGTGTCTCAAGAGCGGCGAATTTGCTCAGTCTTGGCATCTTCATTCTTAAGAGCCTTTTCAAAATGTAAATTAGAGACCAAGCCAACAGAATCAGAAATTTTAGAGCACATGCTAATTGCAGAAATCTGAGATGGTTGCTCTGAATGGTAGGTTGTCAGTCAGGCTTGCATTAATGTGAGCTCTGAGGATTTGTATTGCTAGCTTAGAGTAACTCAAGAAGAAGCACAAATCTTTTCTCTCACAGGGATGGCAGAGCTAACTCCCAACTATCCACTTGCCCCTGAAGCTCTTTTAATTATTGTCATCTTGTTAGCATAATTCAACAACTTTAAAAATTAATTCAATGCAGATCAGCTAGAAACTGAAATGGTGTTTCTTACACTACAAAATGACAGCATTACACAGTGATCTAAATTACTGGGAAGTTAACGGGCAATCCAAGTGTTTTTAGGCTTTTTCATATTACGGGATTTTTGGATGAATAAATTCTCATATAAACAAATTGACAAACTAACCAACACCTCAAAATCGTGCAGCTAATATTTGCTTTTTAAACTGTAGGGTTTTAATAAATATATTTATATGGAGGTGTAGGGGATGTTTCCTGAGTGAGTAATAACTCTTCAGTTAAAGAAAGTTCATCTTTTAGATAAATTAAATGTGTTCAGAGCATTGCATTTGAAGCAATAATTTTTTGGAGTTCACTAGAAAGGAAAACATGGTCCAATAGAAGAGTAAATGAGTTGAGACGTGGTGCTGTATCCAATGCTTCCAACAGGCATGGAAATCACTCGGCAAAGGTCTTTGTATTTCTATCCTACAGTGTGGTTCAAGAAACCCAAGATGTCATGTCTTTACAGTGGCAGGAGTGTCTGAAGGATTCTTTGTCTGTCCTGCAGCTGGAAGCAGCAGGAGTCGTGATGCTGCAGGCAGGCTCTTGCTGAGGCAGTTCAGCATTCTCACAGACCAGTACACACGCCAAACTCACACCCTTGCAAACAAGTTTTCAAGGCTGGCTTGTTGGTCTTGAATATATTGCTTTATTATCATGACAAGGAGGTTTAAAGAACTGTGTATTGACATAAACACACTGTTCTTACCAGCTGATGGCAGAGTGGAGAGTTGTAGCACAGCTGGTCTGCCTTTGCAAAGAAACAGAGTTGTGAAAATTTCTGGGAAAGTTACAATAGTGGGCAACAGCAGGGGAAATTCCAGGCCTGATTCAAAGCAGGCTATAGACTGCCAAAATGCTCTCAGCATCCTTGCCGTGGTCTTTGAAGAATTACAAAACCAAGAACAAGATAAATCAGTCTGATTTAAATCATACAGGGAATGGGTCAAGCAGATTTGGGAATTCTGCTGTCTGTCTCTGTAGGATTATAATAAACCTTTCTACCAAATTTCTTTCTTAAACCTGCCTCTTGTAATGAAGACAAAGAACACAGTGATTGGTAGCACAACAGACATCATATGTCTGTAATGATGACTTAAACAAGCTCTGGGAAACAACAGTACAAAACATCTACTGATGGAGGGAAGAAGGAAATGTCTCTCACACCCAGCAGATGTACTAAATAGTTTCAGTGTCTTGTACCAGGAATGTCTTCACAGAGTTAGGTTCTGTGACAGGAATTCTTTCACCAGCTCAGTGACTTTCTTTGTGTAAGACTGCAGTGTAAGGTCTTCCAAAACTAATTTGGCCAAACTGTAAGCCATATGAGTTTTGTCTTTATTGTGTCTTGCCCCGCCTGAAACTTCTAAGTACCAGCGTGTGATTTTACTTCATCACAACAGTGGTACATGTAAGATTTTGTGCCCTGGAATGAGAGCTGGGAAGGGTACTGATGTATGTGGAATCACACAGTACAGGAGAGAGATCTAGGAATGATTGCAATGCACAGTTGGTGAGAGCAAATGTAGCAGCAGCAGAGAGTATCAGAGGTTCTTTAATGTTGAGAGTGTATTTATGTTTTTGCCTTGTGAAACTGTCACTGCCAGCTGAGCTGCACAGTGGGGATGAAAACAGCACATGTATGCACGTTCAGTGCAGCTGTACTTAGGACATCATCTTTAAGTCAAACCCTGTCTTCTTGTATCTAGTAAGAGTAGTCATGCAACAACTGCAGGAATGGCAAGAGGCACAAGATAGGAAATGTTTCTGATGAGGATAAAAAGTGAATTGAGCTGGCAAAGAGGAGTTCTTCTGGCTTATTAAAAAAAATGAAGAGGAGACCCTTCCAGCATCATGCTGATGCTTAAAAATGTGTGCAGGAAAGAAAAATGAGAAGTTGGAAGAAACAGATGGAAAAACTGGGAGAAGGCAAATTAGCTGGGGGTATAAATGAAGCTTGGAGAGATGGCCCAGTGTACATTAGCAAAAACCAGCATGGGACAGGTGAAACAGGATGGAAGAAATTTGGGTTGGACTGGGCTGAGAAATGAGTAGGAAATTAGAAATGAGTAGGAAATTAGATTTAACATGGTTTGCATGTTGCTTTGTTTATGTGAATATCTGGGCAGTGAACTCTTCCACAACACTCACTATCTTATTACACAGCAATAAATGCTGTCCCACTTACACATTTCCTATCTGTTGCTAACATAGAGGACACTGTGAACACCTTTGATCAAAAGCCACAGCAGCTCTTGTAGATCATCACTTCAATTCTCCATTTCCAGGTGTTGATTATCTGGTGAGGACAGTAAAGTTGAAACTATAATTACTTGATTTCATTTTCAGTCTTGTAGTTTTGGGTGTAGATCAGGCTACTCCAGGCACGTCAGCATTTCCAGCAAATAGGTTCTACACTAGAGATAA
The DNA here is from genome assembly GCA_013400435.1 of Pycnonotus jocosus. Taxonomy (NCBI): domain Eukaryota; kingdom Metazoa; phylum Chordata; class Aves; order Passeriformes; family Pycnonotidae; genus Pycnonotus; species Pycnonotus jocosus. The sequence goes on from VWYP01004444.1 coordinate 130,196, forward strand.
CTAGGGCAATAACTTGCTACCAGAATCCTTTATACTTGCATCCCTGTCTCAAAATTTGTAGTAGTCTGGGGACTGATGCAACCACTCAGGTTCTTTTATTCAGTCTGTAAGTGACAAAGACAACTTTCTTTTGCTAAGTGAATTGTTCCCAGGGACATCTGGACAACCAGGAGACAGATTTCTTCTCTTTAAATATTTAGGCAGATCTTCATTTACCTGATCACATATGTTTGTTGCACATTTTTAGTGGTACATTTTTATCCATGTATTAACTATGCACACAAACTTGAATATGTTTTCTGGTCTGTCAGCCTTATCGTACTTACACTTTAATGGATGAGATAAGCCACACTAAAGGTATCTTGTGTAAACTTCTGACAGTTCTTTGATGGCCTACAGACATCTTGATCATTAGACCATTACCTATCCGCTTATCAGTTAACAATCCCAAGCCATTCAGGTTGCACCGTTTTGGTAATTCTAAATACAAGCTTCCTGTGCCTAGTGCCTGCTTTAACACCATTGTAATAAACAATTGTAAAGCCCAGACTTAGTCCTCCAGGTGGAACAAACCACAGTCACATGCCAAGGGCCAGTGCCTGATAATACATTTTAAGGAAATGTATTAAGTATTTTAGGAGTACTTAATACATTTCCTTAAAATGTTTTAGGAAATTACATAAAATTTTTTAGGACATGACATACTTTTTTGTTGTTGTTGTTTATTTCTTTTTAAAAGGAATTCAGAATTCTTAATGGTTTTTGACTGAAAAATATTTCCAGAGACCCTTTTCTACCACTGACAGTGAAAAAAAGTTAGAACAAGCAGGATAAAAACCTTTTCCAAAGTAATAGAATTCATTTGTTCAAATAAGAGTTAACATTTCTGTTGATTATAGTTCAGCTGACATGAAATAAATGTGCTTTGACATCTTAATTCTCCATAGGGTCACAGTCATCTTTTTACCATATACACTGTCATTTACTTAATTCAGCTGCTAGTGACATTATTAACCTTCTAAGAACATTACACCAGATGTCTGGTTTCAGAATAGAGCTATTTTGACACACAGGTTCTCTCTTCTTCTCTTTCACAGCATGTGCTGTGGAGGGAAGGAATAAAGCCTTGCAGGCAGGGAACTCAGCTGAGCGATGGAAAGTGTCTGGGTTCCCCTCATGCAGCTGCTACAAACTTCTTCTATGGCCACAGGCAAGTCATTCTGTCAAAAAGCACAAGTATACACCTCACCAACTCCCTTTGTCCCAGTGAGTCTCTCTCCCTTCAGCAACATGACAGCATAGCTCATGGATCTTCTTTTGGATATGCTCAAACAGGAGACTTTCTGTTCAGTCTGTTGAAGCTCATGGCCTTGAATTAAACATCATAATGCCACAGCAGAAAGACATTGTATAAGAAAGAATCCTGACCTCTAAAAAGGTTTCAGAAAGAAGTGGGTGTGAAATGCAAAGTTGCAAAGTGGCTTATTTTAGCTCCTCTACCAGGTCAGCAGTAGGGAGAGGAACAAAACCCTAGTCTGTGATGCCTGCTGTTACTGAGCTCACTTTAACAGCTTCCCAGTTAAAGTATGGCTTGTTACCTCTCATTTGAATTGTCATACATGTTTGGTTTCTATCTAGATGAGTGGTTTTGTATGACCTTCTTAAACAGAATTTTACTTTTTGCCCCTGCTCTCTGGTGTGCCTTTGGTGGATAGACAAGTAAATCCAGTATAGAAGAAAAGCACAGTGGTGGATTCATAGTGGGAAATCAGACTTCATAAATATAGCATGGTACTGGAATCAATGTCTGCCTGAAAAAGAATGATTTTCCAAATGACTTTCCAAAAGTCACTTGATATTTCCTGTCTTATCAGAAGATCTTTAAGGACCAAAGTGGTTAAGCAACTGATTAAGCACTCAAAGAATTATGAATAAATGGTCAGTTTTCATGATAGAGGGGTAACTATAATCTGGATTTATTACCTGATGGATTAGACAACAATTATGGCAGTGACATCAATTAAATGTTCTCAGCAATGAATTAAAAGGAGTAGGATGTCCCAGTGGGGGCAACAAAACCCAGTGATCTCAGGCTTGGCCACTGCTCTTGGAATAGTTTGGGATAGTCAGGAGAGAGCAAATAATCTCTCACCTTACCAAAGAAATGGTCTTCTGAATGTCCCTTTAGCTCCAGACCTCTGGGTCACTAGATGTGCACTAGGATAGAGAAGTGTCTCTATGAGAAAAATGAGCTCAACTCATTTTTCTCTTCAGGCTGGGAATTAATAAACAGAGTGAGGGTGTGACAGTAATGTATGCAGTTATGAATGTCATGTGGAGGTGGAATAGACAAACATGATTTAGTGTCCAGTGAAATTACCAGGTATACAAGACAGGAAAATAAGCAAGGCTGAGTACTTTATTATACAGTCCCATAATTCAATTATAGAACTAGTAATTACACAGACACTGTAGCACTCACAAGCGTCAATGCCTTTACAAAGCCAGAAGAAAGTCCACCCAATATTACTAAATACAAAGACATTTTGACTTTGGAAGTCCCTGTGCAAAGATAGCTGAAAGCTGGAGTAACATGTGAAAAAACTATGGTAAACTTGCCCACATCTTTACTTTTTCCAAAGTGCCAAGCAAAGACTATCCTAAAAATCTAAAAGCTGGCTAGGTATACCTTTGGTTTGAACTCCAGTGTCTGTTTCTGTGTTCTTACAGTTACTGCAGACTCAGGCCTTTGGTATTCTAGTTGGTTTTGGGTTTATGTCTGTTTGTTGAAGGCTGCTGGAGACTGAGATAGTTCTTGCTCTGTAGATGTACAGTCTCTAATGGAGAGGGATGGGTCCTTAATTGTTCCCCAGAACTTCATGTGCTACTTTCATACACATTGTAATTAAAAGTTAGGTAACAGCCAATTGAAAATATGCACAGCAAACAGAGGATCTAGTTTGACATGCTCATCCCTCAGCACTTTTTCCTTCCTCTAGCTCTTCCACTTTCACAAAGCTCTCATTTAGAGCTGTACAATTCTTCAGTGCCCACAAAGGTAAGTATTAACTAGCACAAGGCACTCTACCTGCAAGGTTTTTCCTTCAAAACCTCCCCCATATGTCTTCCAGTGTCCTAGAGATACAATCCTCACATGTGCCATTGAGGAATGGAGAAGATTTGTCCTGGCACAGAACCGTTTGTTCCCTGGCTCTCCCAGAGATGGATTCTCTCTATTTCTTTCTAGTGCCCCAGTTCAGGAACATCCCTGCTGAATGTATAATTTGGAGCACCCTTTGTAGTGAATAACAGCTAATGCTGAAACATTTAGAAAGAATTTGAAACACTTGGTAGCAGAGCATCAGCAGTGAACTCCAAACCAATTTTCCCCCAGCTTTCTGAGTAGGCTCTAAAACAAATATCAAGCTAAAAAATAATCCCTTTCTAATGTGTGAGATTAGATTTCCTTTGGTAACTCAGTGATGGTACCAATCAGGCCATTTTCTAAAATTCACACTGACATTAATGAGGGCTGTTGACTAAAAAGATATATAGATTAGAAATATTGATTTTATTGTTTTGATTTTGATTTCTGAGTTTTCTTTTTGATATTAGCACCATTTTTTACTATGTATGTATATATTTGGGCAAAAATAGATTGGTTTTTAGTTTACACTGTGTTGGGTTTGAATAAAATTGGTATCATAAATATTTTAGATTGTATTAGAAAGACCTATGTTGTGGTTTTGAAGTTCATTTAAACACCTGTCTTATTACTTTTGTAAAATCTTGGATTTTGCCAAGTATAAAATTTGGTGAAAGAGTGGGCACATGGTAACTCAGTTATATTTTTGAATAACATTGATTTAATTTGAAGCTCTGCTTGGTGCTTCACTTAAGCAAGACTTTAAGGCAACAGGAGTCTACCTGAGTGGAGTTATCCAGAGCATCCTGCTGGAGGTAGGACGTGAAAGATCTTCTCTGACAGCAACCATGGATGTCTCACCAGTTAAGTCTTAAAAGGACTATCAGATGGGAAATACATTGTAGCACCCTGCCAGTGAATTTTGTTAATTAAGAACAATGCATCGTTTAGACCCAAGGCTGAGACTGCTGCTTTTAACTCCCAAGACAATGTTTTGTTTGTACAGCTGGGGAATGACGCAATGTTACTGAGAATGGCTAGGACAGAACACATTCCTTGCAAATGCTCTCTGGCTGTTACTCTTTAAGAGGTGAGCCTAGAAGAAGATAGAATCTATCTTAACACTGGACATTCTGAAGGGGAAAAGAAAACAATGAAAAAAGGTCTTGAGTATCTCAAAATCTGTTGATCAGAGACTTTGCAATGCATTTTTTCCTCTTGAGGGTGGTGTCCCTGAGCCTGACCACATGCACATTCCTATTGTTCAAGCAAGGTTTGGATCAAATCCCTCCCTTTAAAGTTGATTATTGGTGATTATTATTCAAAATCAGAACCAGTGGCTTTGAGATGTGCCTTGCCAAATACTTCCTTAGGCACTTCTCTTAAATTTGCTGAGCCAGTAGCCCAGAATTGTGACTTCTGCTACTTTGCATTCAATCACCTTTCTTCATGTTTCCTCAGTTACCATATGGAAGAAAATTTGCAGCTATATTGTGGTGGAATGGAAGGAAAGGAGGATTTCCTAGAAACCTTGTCTCATTTATGACAGTAAATGGAGAATATACTTGGCATGACATATTTCTTGAATCATAACTGAAATGTTTGTTTTACTCATGGCATGTTGCTGATACATATGATTTACTCAATTGATGGTGCATTGATTTGCATTACTATGAGCTGACTGTAATGAAGCATTTTCTTTCAGACCACAAGAAGGAGCTATTGAATTCAAAGTGCCTTTCCTTCAAAGCAGGAACTCCTAGTTCCAGCAGGGCAACCAGTAGAATAATAGAGCAGACACTGTCTTCCTTGGAAGTCAAGCCAAGGAGCAGATTCTCATTTAGGATCTGCATTTTTTTTCCCCTGATTCACTGTATTGTAGAATCAAAACTGATTTTACAGGGTTTAAGATCCAAAGAGATGGCAAATCTATTGAGGCAGGTTTACCCATACATTTTTCCACAGGGAAAATGCCATTTTCCATTAGGTCACAGCTCAGAGATGTTAGGCTAACAGACCTGCAAAACACTTGAGAGCTAATGGGAAGGTCCATAAGGATAAATGAAACTGAAAGTTTATTCTATGATGACTGGTGATCAAAATGCACTGTTCATGTGTTAAGTGTTTTCTGAGTTGATATGAAGATGTGCAATTGTTTACTGTGTCTCATGACTGGATTCATAAAATGAGGCATGACATTTATAGCCTACCTTCTATGAGTTTGCCCATTATATTTGACCAAAACCCCCTACACTAACATAAAAAGTATTATTTTGCTTTGGCCTGTCTTCCATTTACACCTTTTTTAGTCTGACAGCACCCTGGAAATTTGTGATGATTCTGTGAAGGTGTTGCATTATGTGTGTGTCTGAGTAGCTTTGAATGAGTGTTTAAATTAATGCTTAATTAGTTCTTCATTAATAAAATAACATTTGTCACTAAGCTTCAAATTGGAACATGCTATACAATTTGCTAAGTCAGTGTTTCCAGCATATTAAAAGAGTACTTGTTTTAAACACGTGCATTATGCATGTCTTTGGATTGACACACAGTGAAAATGTGTCTGAGGAATAACTTTTTCTAAATGCCTTCAGGCAGTAGTTGAGGCTGATTGATCTCAGCACTGGCTTTTCTTACTTTATAATAATTTCTTACTTATTCTCATGACACTCTGCTGGTATTCAAGCATTAGTTTGGGTGTGTATGTACAATAAATCAAATATTGCTCTGTGAGGCTTATAGTGCAAGTGGTGGTAACTAGACATGAAAAATATATATAATATAGTAATGAGAGAGCAAGGGGCAGGGAGGAACTGAACGACATAGGTTAGGAAAGGAAGAAAAGGTCTCTTGATATATTTTGGAGGTTTCATATGCTGGGCTTGCTTGTTGTTTTTTGTACCATGACAATGTCCAGTGACCTTTTTCAGAGGTGATGATTTTGGTCTAGATATTTTGCTGTGCAAAGCAGGAAATTGAAGGTGGTTCCTGTCTGAGGTTTAATCAGTGTGATTCAGATCTAGGAAAAGGTGGTTGAAAAATGATTACAAAGAATGGGTACTATAGGCAATGGGTTATGTGTCAAAAACTCTTTATGAATTTAGAAATACTTTTGCTTTTTCTTGTAACAGTATCTCACAGAGATTTCTTCTTCCAAAATACAGTTTAACATGCCCTGTTCTTTCCTTGGGAAGTGGGAACTAGTTAGATGTGGCTATGCATCTGTAATGACTTTATACCCTGACTATTGATAATTTTCTGGAGTTATGGGGCTGTTGCTTTGATTAAAATCAGAAACAATCACCAGTCTGTGCTCAGCAACAGTGCACTAAGACCATATCAGCCAAAAAACCACATGTTGTCATGCTATGGATTTTCATCCCCAGACCTCTCTGTCATTGTAGCACAAACTACCAGAGGACCTGTCTCAACCCGAGCCTGACTTTCTGCAAAGATATCTCATAGGAACAGCAGCATCATTAGAACACAGAAAGCAGTTTCCTATCTTGGAAACTGCATCTTTTCTCACTAAAGAAAATTTTCTCCATCAGATTCTTCATAAACCTGCACCTTAAAGAAAAGAAAAATAGCTCTTACTAGATTAGAGGAAGAAGATACTTCATGTTATTTTGCCTGTCCTACATCAACTGGTGCTTGGATAGTCCTAAAAGAACTTAAATGGACAACTAAATGAAACCCAACAGTAAGAAGTTAGTTATGGAAAGAAATACCTTTCACTGTGCATGAGTCTCTTTAGAAATGCACAAATATGTTACTATCAGTATATTAGTTGCAAGGAGATTATTCTTATTTTATCTAAATGAAAATATCAAAGCTCCCTTATGGCCTAATCACAGGAAACAGGTGACTTCTGTCTGTCCAGTTAAACCTGGCTGAAGTGACAGCATATATTGTTCTGTCCTTTAAAAATGTGCATCAGATGTGTATGCCTATGTATGTCCCTATGAAATTCTACTTTTCTATCTAATTCAGGTTGAGGGTAATTGGACACTGGCTGTTTGGTTTGTTGAACTTCTTGGAAAGGATCCTGGTACTGGGAGTTGAGCTATGATGTTACTTTGTTAGGATTTCAAATAATGGTTTTGTGATGTGGCTTTTGTACCCTCTAAACACCATGGGCTTAATTTTTGCCAGTGCAGGCACTAATGTACAGGAATCCAGCCATATGCTGTCATCTACAGGTTTGGAGCATTCCTTGGCTCTTGCATGGTGCTTGGTTTCTCCTGGCCACAGGAGTTGGATTATTGGAATAAATGAATTTTTACCCAGTCAGATTATCAATATACTTATGACTCCCCTTGGTGAGTCTAATCTGTCCAATATCAGTGCACTTTTTGTACGAGTAGGTATTTGTTGGCAAGAATAAAGGGTTTAAAATCTGGCCTCTTTCCAATATTGCAAAATTTTTACTCATGGTACAGTTACTGACTAGTAGAAGGAAATATATTCTGGACATTTTGAGGGCTTCCTCATTCAGTAGGGAACATCTGTCTAGAGTGACAGACCAGACTCACAGAGCAGGTAAAAGAAATGTCAGTGCATCTTTGAACTCAGTCTCGACACTCTGGAGAAGTTTTCAATATTAATCTCAAGTCATATTAGCATTCTGAAATGTCAGTACCTATACTCCCCGCTTCAAGTAATGCTGAGAAAGAGGCAGTTTCAGAAAGCAGTTGATCACACCTATGTTTCTCTATTGGCAGGGGAGGAAATTAGGTGACTAATGAACTAGAGACCTGTCTTTGAAAAGACAAATGTAGATAAGAGACAAGTTACCCAAACTAAGTCTGTTCTTTACATGCTAGTGCTACAGTGTGGTGGTGTCAATAGGAGATGACTGCATCTGCTGTGCCCATGAGAGAAGTGTCTCCCCTGTGTAGCATCTCCCACATCTTGTAGCACAGTCTATGCATGCAGTCAAACACTTTTAATTGTGGATATTATATACAGTTTCTCTTTTTCCTTTCTTCTTTTGAATTTTCCTTTCCATGAGGATAAATCTATCTCAGTAAAAGACATGGAAAAAGTACTCTGAAGCAGGCTGAGGATCCTAAGGTCATACCTTTCCTGTCCTGTCCTGTCCCATCCCTTTCACCCTTTTGCCCTAGCCTGCAGATTAGACCATCTGTGAATCTTGTTATCTAGCACTGTGCAGAACAGAGTGTGTGACTGATCTCCTGGCACAGCCAGTGTGTTGCCTTGGTGGGTTGTGTGGGATGGAAAAAGCACAATACATGCCTTCTCTGTCTGAGACTTGTTTATCTGCACAACTAGGCCACTCTGGGAGAGCTCTCCTCTTGGTGATAGCTGGCAATCAAAAACGAATCAAATCAAGGCAAAGTTAGAGAAATTCTCCTATACAAAGAGCTGCTCTGAAACAAAGCGGCATTTTTGTGGTGCATTGTCCTGGCTCTGTGTGAGTGCTGTAAAGAGACAAAGGCAAGCAGGAAGGAAATCTCAGCTGCTTAGTAAATGCCCTAATTTGATTTATTTTCTGCTCCCTTCCCCCACTCAAACTGTTCTGTTAACCTGTTAGTCCCAACTCAGACAAGTAAGACCTGCTAATCTGATTAGTCCTGACACACAGGAGCAAGGCTGCTGGGAAAACTGGACCCTTACAGCTGTTTCAGGCTTCAGCTTTGATCATAATGTTATGGGGTAGCTGAATGTATAGTGCAGTGTGACAGAAGCCTGCAGCATGCACACAAGTGAGCAGTGTGACCGTCACTGAAGATTTCTGCCCTGGATCTGAGGCCACTGGAATATAAACCATGTTTCGTGTCACCTTCAATGTAGTGACAGAGAAAGTAACCTTCACCTTGGCAGCCTGCCCCTCCGCCACATGGAAGGTAAGCTCAGATATGCATTAAGTAAAAAGGTTGACGGCACCATAAAATGTGCTTCTAAACATTTTTGTCAACTTTAGGCCAGGTTTCAGATGTTTTAATGGGAACAATAATGTTTTAAGGGAATTGCACTGCAATGCAGCGTGTGCACAACTGGTTGGAATTGGACTAAATGGATCTGGTTCTAGAGAACATCTTACTTGTTGCATTTTAAAACTGTTCTCATTTGACTTTTAAAATAGCCAAATTAATAGTCATTCTTGCTCTGGTCTGGAAATGCCACTTATTTATATTAACAGCAATTCTAGAGAGATATATAAACATAAGCTAGTCATTTCTGTAAGGAAGGGACACTCTTTGAGGAGAGCTTTCAAGCTTTCTAGATAATTTAGGGGTTCCAAGGATTTGTGAAATGTGTACCATGGTACGATAAATTAGAGCACAATGCATCTCTGCAATAAGGGACTAAAAGAAGAAAACCCCTTAGATGCATGATAATACTTGGGTTGAGGTTGTGATAAAATTTGGTGGAAGTCAGAAATGCTTTGCACATTGGCTCATTCTCCCATCCATACATTCAGTTCATATCTTCACTTCCTTGAGACAAATGTTCCCACCTTGTCTTGAAGAGACTGGCATGGTCAAGATGAGATGGCAACAGGTTCATTGCCTTTCCTTTCTCTCCTGGGAGTGTGTGCTTTCACCAGAATGCAGCTGAGAAGACAGATGCTATCTTCCGAAATGTTGCTTTAAAAGCTTCCTTCTACAATTTGTTACTTATGGAGCAGTTACTGTAAGAACCTCACCTCTGTCTGTTATTAGGCCCTTCAGATGTGAAAGAACTATGAATATCTAGATACAGTACCAGTGTAATTGCTCTTGCTTTAGCTGTCCATGATTCATTATGTGGTGTAAATAGTTGTCATATATCTTTGCTATATAATTTTTTCAGTCTTGAGCCTGTCTTTTCTCTTGACTTGTGAGGTAGACACTGCCCAGCAGCTGTTATTAGAAGGTCTTTAAAGGGGCTGGTACAGTGTGGCCCCAGCCAGACCTGTGCTATATGTTGCACCATGCACTAAATAAAAACCTGTCAACCAGGGCAAAGTGTGTTTGGAGTAAAATTCATGCGAAATGAATTTAACCAGGTGCTTTCTCCCTGGGGAAGGGTTTGTGGTAGTATTGCTTCAGTTTTCCTCTTTATTAGGAAAACTTAGTTTCCCAAATGTGTATTTACTAGCTAGCAATGAAAAGATCATTTCAACACAATATAAAATGGTTTTACTTACACTTGCTAATTGTGTGTTAAAGATTTTTCTTCCTTTATATCAGGACTTAGAACTCTTTGCCTTTAGATTGCAGGGCACTTAAAAGAGGGAATTAAAATGGAAAAGGATCCTGGATCTTACCTGACTCATGGACTCTTGGAACAGCAAACAGGGATGCAAATATAACTCAGCTGTGTGTTGCATTTCAGTAATCATTTATGTTAGACATGAGTAGCAGTAAGTGCTTCTGAAAGAAACTGGCAAGTACTGAAATGTGCACCCTAGCACACCTTTTCATTTCTCCAGTTCTCTTATTTGAATTATTTAAATTACTTGATATGTGCAATGTGCAAACATAAGTAAATGCTTAAAAGTAAAAGCTAATAAAAACCCCTTTAGTACAGTATAACTTTGTAAAATATGGTACATTTATTGATAAACTAAATAAAAAATAGCTAAGAAAGTGGGCACAATTATATGAAAAAACAAGATGGGATGCCAAGCCAGCAGAAGAGATAGTTTTGCAGAAGAGCTTACATAAGTAATGCAAAATTAATTTATGGAAAGCTTGGTGGAGGGAGTAAGTATGTTTTATTGGCCAGCTATTACAGCTGGAAGAAATCTGACATGGTTTCAGGTGCACAAGCTTTCCATTTTGACAGTAGGAGGCTAGTGAAAGACTGTTTCCCCACAACCCTACTTTGCTTATGTCCTTGTGTCAGCCAGAACAGCGCTGGTATTGCAAGTTAATTTAAATCCTTTAAAGATGAAAGAGGTCACATCACTGCTGGAGGAGGGAGGACAGAGATGTCTACTTTCAGACTGCTAAGTCTTTTTCTTCAGATGCAAATGCCCCAGTCCACAGAGAATGCTGATACATTCTGCTTTTCCACATGGCATAGCATGACCAGCAGATGAGTCTTGCATTGTGTGGTGGGACAAGGATGCTGTGGCAGCTCTGTATCAGGTGTCTTGGAGCCAGGAGGAACAGAGTGAATTCTGTCCCAAATTGTTACTTTTCTACCCTATGCTATGAGTGGCAGTGTTTGTTTCCCTTAGAAATTAATTTCTGATTAAAAGTATTAGTTAAAAGTATTTCACTCTATTTAAATTATTGGTAAAATATTCATTTCTCTGATATTTTAATGAAAAAAAGACAGTACTCCTACTCCAGGCATTTCAGTCCGTGGGGCATAAACCCCACTGCTTTTGCAATACATTGTTTTGAAAAACTAGTTTAATTAGAAGTGGGGGAGGGTATGGACACGGGACAACAAGAGAGAAACGACAGCTGAAAAGGGCTCAAGTTGACAAGTGCAAAAGGTTCGGAGTTGAACATGGCTGTTCACACGGGCACCAATGCCTGAAAGCCAAAGCAAGAAGAATCAATACTATAAACTGTGAGCATCTTTATTATAAATCCTGAAGGAGTGGACTGGGCTGTTCTTTCTCACCTCTCTGTGTTACTCTGCCTCTGCTCATTTCCCTGCTCCTTAGAGAACAGGCTGCTGGTACTCCTCGATCTGTTGACAGGTGTGTAGCTGGCTGGCAGAGCAAAGGGCTGAGTAATCTGAGATGTGCGTGGGTTACAAAAATCAGACTGCAGCCGGTATCAGCTTGGCCAGAATCCCTCTTCAAAGAGCTTTTCAGGTTTTGCTCACTTGAATTACTGTTGCATTTTCAATCAGTTGCTGCTAACATTTGGGTAGTCTTGTGTTGTGCTTCCTTGTGTCCTATATCTGGCTTTAAGGGCAGATAACAAGATCATGCAGCTATTGATATACCTACAAACTCCTACCACTCATTTCCTAAACCATGAACAGACAACAAGCTACTTAGATAAGCACAATTCAAATTCACAGGCTACCAGCAGATTTAGTTACAGAATGTATCTGCTCATGGAGGCTTAGCTATGCTTGAATCCTATTGATTTTCTCTTGCTGTTGGTGGTTCGGCTTTGTTGAATCCCATCTGAACTGTATGAGAGAAAGCAGCAAAAACTGCTGGTTTGTGGATTTCTATTCAAGGCCAGGAAATTCACTTGAGGGATATCAATGTAACTCGGGGCTTTCTTGCCAAATGATGGTGCACTTTATCTCCCTGACATGGACAGATAAATGAGCTGGGGGCTTTGCAGTCGCTGGGAGCCTGACCTGAACGTGCATTGTTGCCAGCTTTGGGAAGCTGCACAATGGCCCTGTCTCCCTGGCAGTTACAGCCGTTGGGGCAGGGACCTGTTAAGAAATAATGATGTAAACCCCTCCCAGAGGATGTGGGAACAATGTTCAAATCTTACGGAGTGGGCAATATCTGTGGTAAGGATACCAGAAAAATCGGGGGCTCGGCGCTCATTTTCTCTCTGCAGCAATTTGAACAGAGTGCATCAGCATGAAAAGGACTGGTGGGGAGGTGAAGTGGGAGGCGTGAGAAGTGGGCAGCAGCACACACTCTTCTGGCCCAGATCAGCCTCCCCTGTTGCTGCTCTGGAAACCTCAGTTAGACTTGCATAGAGCTACACTTGTCTGCTCTGTTCAGCAAGAGTAAATGCACATTACTGAACTGTCTGTTACTACTTTGTTGTCATAGTTCCTAAATACACCCCCAGCATCAAAAACCACCACAGTAAACACAGTACAAACAGAAACAGGCTGATCTACGGGTTTAGTGCATGAAAACAAAGGACCAGACCATGAGCAGAAGGACAGTAAGGTGGTGTCAAATGTCATCCTCATGTCATGGCACCTGAAAGTGCAGTGCAATAGGAAGACAGCATGAATGTGGTACATACTGTAATGGATTGTTTGGGGTTGAATTTACTGTAAGGTCTTGCAGTGGTCCAAGGAGCTGGTTTGCTCCCCAGATCCTATTAAAGCTGTGGGGGAGGTAGAGATGAGGAGGCTCAGGACTTTCAGGGAAGAATTTCAGCTTGTTCATTACTTGGGCTTTATTTTCAGCTTATAGAACAGTATATTTCTCCTTGAACAGTAGCTACTGTTTCTAACTGTTAAATATAGAGCTGCTAAATACTTCCAAGACTAACTTCCCTGAAAAAAAAAATCAGAAACTTCTACTGCTCTCAGTCTTAATTTTAAAAGTTTTTGTTTGCTTGTTTTTACTTTGATTTTAAAGACTATTCCAATATATACACCAGATACTTGTATATCAGCTTCTATGAACTTTGTTCAAGGTTCACAAGCATGTGTGGCATGTCTCTTTCTTTTCCCTGCTTGTGAGTGCAGACTCACATCTTGTATATTTGTTACTTTTGGATGCACCTCAAAGGAGTTTAACAGAGTCCCTTCCCTCAATACAATATTCAGAATCCTGTAACAATCTGTGACCCCAAATACTTGTCTCAGTAATGCTGAACACCACAGTAAAACAAACACCTCTGGGATTATGATGCTGAATTTGGGAGCTACTGCCTTAGAAGCAAGTACTTTTTGAAGTGATGACTTACTATTATTTCCAGCAGCAGTCTCAGAGCTTTATTACCTTGAGCTATGATGATGGATCAAGATTTTCTTCCTGTCATTATACTTCTGGGAATTTTATAGCTCCACATGCCTCCTCAAAGTTCTAGCTAGCATAGGTTTGCACATCTTTACAGATCTTAAATCCCTTCCTCCCTCTCTCTCTATTTTTCATTATGTATAGCACAACTTCTTTTGCTAGCTTTTGCTCCTCAGCAAAAGTATCGGCGTTTTTTTAGCCCGCAACCAAACCCTTCCATGAATATTACTCAAATGGATGGGCAGGTTCTTGTTAATTGTTCAAACAATGCATAAAACCAAGTCTGTGATGCTCCCTTGGTCCCCAACCCTGGCTCACCAGCAGATGGTAGCAAACATCGCCTTCCTTGCGAGCTTCGCCTGGGCTTCAGAGAATGAGAAAGGGCCGAGGTGCCCCATCGGAGACATTTGTTTCCAGCTAGAAGAAATAAGCTGTAAACAAAGCAGTTGTGCAACTCGGAACAAGGAGGATAACCACGGAAACCACGGAAATATTGCTGCATTCGGGACAGAAGAACTAAGTAGAGGTCGGAACAAATCCACTGCAGTGACTTGCACTGAATGGCATGAGAAGCATTTTGGTGTCACTGTTATTGTTCTCGTGGTGACAAAAAGGGACCATTATTTGCGATGTAGCAAATGAACAACATTCAGGGAGTCATGATAAAATTGAAACTGCTCTGGGTCAGCTCTGCCTGTGTATGTTGACCCTTTGTACTGAAGACATGGAAAGTTCAGGAAGGCAACTGTCTTACTAAAGGCAGTTTCTAGCCATTCATTTGGTTCTATTCTGAACTGTGCCACTCTAGTTCTTTTATATTTGGTATGGGCTGCTGATTTCTCTTACTCTCTTCTGTATGTTTCTCATTTAAATGGCTTGTTATGGCAGCAACTTCCCAGATCAATCAGTTCAGGGGCAACCCAAAATTTTGCTTTGGAGTTTTTTGCCCATATCTCTTGGCGAGGAGTTATGCTGGGAAAGGCCTGGACATTAGTCAACCTCACAACCTAAACTGACAGAGGTAGAACTGGAAGAGGGCATGTGACAGTATTTTGAATGTCATGGTTTGGCAGTATGGTAAATCTGCCTTTAGGGACCCTCACTTTTCATCAGAAATGCCATGGCTATCTGAAGCCAAGCTCTGATTTAACATAAACTCACTGCTCATTCACATTTGCTCAAAACCATTGATGGATCTATTTTGTACTGTCAGCTTTTATGCCCAATCAGGTACAATCTGTCTGTACATTTCCATTCTTATGCTTAGATCAAGGAACATCTGCCTCCCACAGCCATTATAAAGCCTCCGTAGAAGGATGAAACCATTACAGAGCTTAAACTCTCTCCTGTGTAGTGTGTTTAATCTGTCTGAACTGCACTAACCTTCTCAACTCTGATCAAATCCATTTTATACTGTTGGTGGTGCTTAGACACACTATCATGGAACCACAGCCTAAATGCAGCCATACAGAAAGCTGGTGTCAAAATTGTGAAGTCACATCTCTCTCTGCTTGACCACATTTGCATCCCCAATACACATAAAGATGAATGTTCACTATTTCAAACACTACACTCAGAATGTCTGTATGTAGTAGTTAACATCAGTGCTACCTTTAGTCATCCTTTACCAGCCTGATGACTTATGAGGAAAGGAGGTCTTGTAAGATGAATCTGGGTAAGAAAAAGGAGGGAAAGAACAAAACTGAACTGAAATTTGTCACTGGAGAGGATGATTAGAAACCCAGTAAACTGCAAATGGGAATTGCAAGGTTCTTTTTGAACACAAAGAAAGGCTGCTTAGAGCTCTATGGAGACTGGAAAATATGATGGCACAGCACCAAAACAAAGAGGCATGTGTATGGAGGAAGTTTGGGATTTATCTTGTAGAAATTTTGGATTGTGACCAAAAAGAATGAACTTTATGTGAAACATTGATTTGATGAGAATACATTATGAAATGATAGAGTAGCTATGGGTTTTGCCCATGGGATTCAGTTTCTGTTCCAGTGCAGATCTTTAGCTCTTAGTAGTCATAGTAGTGTTGGAGTATTGTAACTCACTTGTCCATTTTGTATCTTATTTAACAATATGTGAAGGTCTTCTTGCCATTATGGTTACAAAATGAACAGTTGCAAACTTAGAGCAGCATGTAGAAATCTTCTTCTACAGCACTACTAATTCATTCCTCTTTATATAATATCCACTGTCTTAATGCAAATAAAAGCACCCTAAGTGCTTTACAAAATATAAAATGACATGGTCCTGGCCTAAAGTGCTTTCTGCTTTAGTTCAGACATGGCAGGAGACATGTGAGAAATGAGTGAGATGGTGCTGGGATGAGCGAGACCCAGAGTTCCTCTAAAGAGACCACTCCGGTGTGATGTTTATGCAATCTAAGGATTAAATCCCACTCCCACCTCCTTTTTGAAGTTAGCATGAATTTTTTCAGAAGCAACTGTTGTATGACATTAACTGGCACTGAAAGAGTTCTGACTGATGAAAGCTTCATTTTTTTACTTTTGATAAGAGCTCTTGTGAATCACATCACCATTTGGGGCATTAAAGAAACATGTATCAATTAATCTTACTATGCCATATTGTAAATCAGAGTGATTTACCTACTGCTTTAGAAGAACTTCAACAACCCCTGCAGCAGGGACAGGCACCTCCAAGTGCTTGGGGGTGGGCAGCTGAGAAAACACATATTGCATACATCCTTTAGCTCCCAATATGGCCATAAAATGCAGTAGAGATATTTCCTGAGCTGTATTCTGTTCAAGTTTCTCATAAGGCCAGCAAATTCTAATCGGACTAATAAAAAACCCAGTGGTCTTTGCAAAACTGGTCTCAGCAGCAGGAAATGTTTAGTGGTGTCTTTTACTGCTGCATTGGTGATAACAACACTTCACATAAAAAATATTTCCTGGCAACATGTCCTCTCTGAGAACCAGACAGAAAACTGTAGCTTGCAAACCTTTATTTACAGTGGGGGAAAAGACCCTTTGCCTTAGCGAGGTTCTGACAGTTACTGAGGTTCTGCAGTGCAATATTCCTCTGCTCCCCAAGGAAACTGGCCAGATTATCCATGTGATTGTGGATCATAACTGTACTGGTTCCACTGCTGTTACTGATCCTGAGGGTTAGGAAATACAGGATACTGCATGGATTTCCTCAAGTCTCACTATCATCACACCAAGATGGGAATGTGTCCTTCCTAGAGGCCATGGGGTCTCTCTGTGATCAGAGAGGAGGGGTGGAACAGCTTCCTTAGACAAGCACTTGGGGTTCAGGGACAGAGGTGACAGATAAGCACATCTAACTCTCTGGAAGAACCATGACATTAGCTTCCTTTCGTGCTTTAAGCATCCCTCCCTCTGTCCTCTTTGACCAGGCAGTCTTGTCTGTCTCTGATTTAGATGTGATCAAATCAACATCCTGACACCTAGCTCTTTCCAAGGAAGGATTTCAGAGGATTGTATTGATGGTGGCAGTGGGTATCTGTTTAATGTTCATGAAGAGAGGTTTATGTCTTACAGCAAGGAGCAAGCAGCTCTGTAAGGATGTTAGATTGGATCACCCTGGTGGTCATACAACTCCTTTGGTTCCGATTTTCAGCATTCAAGCTGAATGATGAGACTAATCAATGCGGGGATCAAACACATTTGTCAAAATGCTCTCAAAGTCCCATTGTCTAAGTCCATATGGAATTTAATTAATTAGTGGCTCTGAGCATTATCCAGCAGCACACTGGGCTCCACTGGCCAGCCTCGGGCTTGGCTCGCACCAGCTTTGTAGGCTCTGTCTCTCACAACCCGGTGGTAGAAGGGGAGGCAGTAGGCAGTGCTGAACCTATGCACAAATGAGGTGGAATTTTAACAAACATTCTCCACTATAAACTCATTCTGCTTGTTTTCCTTATTTCCCAGTCTGAAGCTGGGATGTTTCACCCCTCTGTCATCTGTTGTCTCCTTCCCAGGTTGAACAAAACTAAGGGGAGCTATACACCTTCCACTAGTGCTGTGTGGGCCCTGTAGCAGAGAGGGGTTCTGCTGGCCCTGCTCACATGACACATATTTCAGTAAAATGGTCCTGGGAAGAAAAAAGCTGTGCTTGAAAGTGGGAACTGGAGTGAGCAGGAAGTTTTTCATTTAAAGCTGGAAAATCACTTGATAAAATGAATGAAACAGTGAGCCGTGCATAGGTCAGGGTACAGAGTATGTGGTGTGACAGACTTCTCGTGACCTTTTCTCTGTCTTGCTGCTCTTTGGGCAATAATATCACCAAGCTCTGGAAGAACACTGTAACTCCAGGTAAGCTCAAAGATAAGCTGAGAGGCTTTCGCCATTTAAACCTCTTTAGGGTACTAATGCATTAACAGGAGATTTACATAGCACAAAAGTTACATAAACTGTCCTTTACAGAAAAGTTCTCTTTCATTTGAGTGCCAGAATTTTACTTCTCTCTGAAAGTGAAGGCATTGCATCAGAATTTACAGCTGCTACCTCCTTCTCTCAGGGCTCTGAAGCTGTGTTTTGGAAGATCAATAACATGTCTGTGTGTAGCCTGCAAGTTTGACTTTGTTAAAAAGTATTAAGGTATATAGTTTGATACTTTCTTTGGTTCAACATTAAACCAAACATTTCTTCACTATTTAAAGCTGCCATTTTGACCTCAATCGTATTAGAAAGCAGCAGCCAGCTCAGCTCTTTGCAGGAGTTGTTTGTGTTCTACAAACTCAGCTTAGCTGTTCCAGTAACACACTATTACTGTATACTGTTATAACCATTAACTAGTAACTCTTCAGCACAATGAGTCTCTGTATTCTGAAGAAACTAGAGCACTCAGTGGGTCCAGTGCCCATTACTCGAAGGATTTTGGACCTAGGTTTGTCCCTGAATTACAGAAAACATTAATCATCTGGAAACTAATCATGCAACCTTCTCTTTAGCTACTGAGTCCTTGAAATATCCACTGATTTTTCATAAGACATAAAAGGTCTTTGCAATTGTCTCTCAGTGTTTTTCAGGAAAATGGGTAAGTGGGCACTAATTACAGGCTTTAATAGCTGAAGAGTCTCACTAAAGAAGATCCATAAGGTTATGAGACACAGTATTTTCATTTCTTGAGGAAGGCTAGGAAAGCCTGTGCTTGTGCTTAGCCTTCTCTTAATAGACAGAGTCCTTGCTGTTTCTGAACTATGTACCTTGCAGGTTCTGCAGGTGGCCCAAAACCCCTGGTCCCTCCATCATATATAGGAAGGCAGTGGATCCCACTTAATCATATTTTACCAGTGAAAGCACTGTGATAGTTCAAGGCCTGGAAGGGCAATGATATGTGTACATTTGAGTCTTATCTCAACAAATATTCACTAGGCATACACAGAATGGACCTTGATGCAAGAGTGGGAAAGATTCCCAGATTTCAGGTTAGTTATTGTCAAATATCAGATCTGTAAAGCAGAAGAATGACATTTCTACCTGTAAGCAATGCACCATTCATTTGTCCAGAAACTGAAGGACTGGTTGTCTCAAATGATGGATAATCTGAGCTACTGTGTTTCTAAGCCTAAAATGTTACTAACGAACATTAGTCAAGAGGGTGACTAATGTTCTTGTTTGTGCCAATGTTTAGCCAGTCTGAAAAGATGTAGATTTAGTAAATGATCTCCAGACTTTGAGACTCTGCCCAGTTCTAACTCCAAAGCTTCCCAGCAAGAGGGAATCATTTAGGGCACTCTGAAGAAAAGAAATAACAGAGTGAAAGCATTAAAGTAATAAGACAAAAGCCTGACTCTCTGACTTTAGTACAGGAAAGTATTCAGCTGATTCTGAAAGCTGATCTCCTCCTCTCAGTTGCACTGCACACACTGTAAGATAACTCTTGCCTTAAATGGAAGGGACCATTTATAACAAACCCAATCCATAATTTAGAAGATTTCAGACATAAAGCGTCATGTATGGTTCAGTAACATGACCTGAGTCACTTGGAATTCCAACTGTAAAACTCAGAATCCAAGACTGCATACTGAACTTTTCTGATGAATTTATTTTCCCCAATTAGAGATCTCATAGCTGTCCTTGTGTTGTGAACAGTTCAGATTGTTCCACTCATTATGCTTTGTAGTTTTGTCAACAGAACAATTTACTGCAGCCTGTCCATGTGTAGTGAATCTATAATGAATTATGGAAATTTGCTGTGAAAGCCTGACCTTTTCCAATATTTGTTTCAGGGTTTCCCAGTACTTCTGTTCTCGTATGCTTTAATGGCCCAGGCAGAAAGAAGTAATTTCAAATATTGTTAAAGAAATTCACTTAAAAGTCTATCTAGACACAGGAAAACTCATCCGTCCAAAGATATTATTTTCTTCTGCCTAAAGTAACGCAAATATTACACTAAAAGAAAACTTTGGAGAACATAACAGGCTACTCATTAGGTTTTCACCAAGGCAATTAGAGTTATTGCAAACACAAAAAGAGTTTAAAGTTTGTTGGTTCGATATACACTGCACAGCATGTGGCCTCCATTAATGTGGCTTTCAAAAAGCTCAGAAGTGTCGCTCTGTTTTCTCATATATCCTGAAAGATAGTTTTTATGTCAACAATTGTATTAGTGAGATGCATTGGCAAAATATTGTAAACTGAAAGTTTAATTCTGAAGCAGATAGTTAACCTGGGAAGGGAATCCTCTGACATTAACTTATACGGCCTTTGATGGGCACAGGTTTAAATATCTCAGCTGGTGAAAGGATACTGTGCTCTGGACATTTGTGATTTAATGTAAAGCCTTATAAATTAAGGGAGTTTTCCAGGCTTTGGATCACTCTTCTGAGGTCTAATTCAATATCAGATCGATCTGGATCCATTTCCTAAACAAAACCACTGGTATAGGCAGATAACAAAGGAGCTTCTGTATTCATTTAGGCAAACACAAGATTTATTTCAGAAGCTTTGAGATAAGTGTCTAATGTCCAAAGAATCAGAATGGGTATGCAGATACATCCTCTTAAAATTATTATGAGTGCAGTATGTTAAAATTATCATGATTTTATTCCTTGGTTTACTGATAACATCGTCAGACAAGAAGCACAGAGCCAGCCTCTTAAGTTACATAGTAATGGCAATACAATTTAAAATGCTTTGCTCTGAAGCTCGTTTTAGCATATATGTTTACAAGGCTTCATAGGGAATTAGAAATACATCTCTTGGCCATCCTCTTCTTCCAGATAAAGGGATCATCTTCAGCTTTAGGATGCCCAGGTTGGACCATTTGCTTCTACATCTGATTGTCATGGGACATTTAAAAATCTGTGAAATCAAACCTTAACAAAGAAGCAGAAATTACAGAGCTAGTAATGGGACAGGGGATGTAGAAACCTTCAGTGCCATCTGCACTGAAGACCTTTGTTTTTTATAACATAGCTGTGTCAGTGCAACCTCTTGAGGTTAATGAACCATTCCCTGGTGCTGTTGTTACTCTTTTAACCTACAAGAGCAGTTTGCAGCATTGGAAGTCCTGTTTTGCCCCTGCGTAAAATCCATGCATATGAGAGGTTTGGTAGTACCACAAGAATGCAAGAATGGTGCTGTTTTGGTATAGGGCGCTGGGTCATCTCTTATCTTAGAACTTCCTGGTTTTAAAACACATTTTGTGTTTTAAACTTACAACAAGTGCCTGTTCAATAGAGAAGAAGAAAGCACAAGGGAATTCACCTCATCTGCTTACAGCATTACTTGATTTGAAGGCTAAACAAGTTATTGCTTCAATGTTACAAGACTGCAATGAAATAAACCTATCAAATTGGGCAGGAGTTGTATGCTTGTATAGGGAGAGGGACAGATCCACTACTACACTCACCTCTTGCTTCAAAGTTGCAGACTGAATTGTGATGAACCACAGTAGAAACAGTATTGGGGGCAAAAACATGTAGTCAAAAATGCTGACCTTAATAGCGTTTGGTGCATTCTGACAAATCTATGCATAGGGGTGTTTTAATATTTACTTCCCACTCTAGTATGTTCACAAAATATGTTCATAATGAAACTGCATTCTTTTAGATGTTACCTATATAGATGTGAAGAGTTTCTGCCCTAAAGGTTTTATAAACCAATAATTCTAGTTCAGTTTAAACAGAAGTTATTTAGTAAGCAAAGCCTTTGGAAGTCTGTTTCCTGCTTATAATCTGTAGTTACTATATTTTCAGATATGCTGGGAAAGAAATTTCCTGAGCTCAGACAAATTACTGACCAGCTTGTCTGATAGCTGCTCAATATATTTATTTCCCAGTGCTCAAGGTTTGTTTTACCTGGGGCTGGAAATTCAGGAGCTTGGAAGGCTGGTGCCTGTGCTCTTGTTAGCAGAGCTCCACTAGATCACAAAGGGAACTCTTGTGGAAGCCAGACTGCGTCATCATGTTTCACTCTTGCTATCCAAGCCAGCAGCAAATTCATTTACTTTAGAGCCAAGAAAGATCTTGTCTGTGCTAAGGAGTGGGAAATTGCTCTGTAATTTTAAATGGTCTTAGTGTCAGGGAATTTTTTCTTTTCTTTTAAATCCCACTGTCTTGGTTTTTAGGATATTCTTTTTACTATTTGACATAAGTTTTCCTTTACTGAGCTTTATCAATATGTCTATACCAAAAACTACCTGGATGTGAAACCCTAAAACCACCTTTTTCTGCAGTTTATTTTCAAACAAACTTGAAAAATATTTTGGAACAGATTTTATTATTGACTCCTGAAATTATTAAAATCAGTACCAACTGCTGATGAGTTGAATAGGTCCAGAATTTTATCTTTGTGAGGAATATACTGCTAGGAATATTCTTCTATGATCTTTAGAAGTAGCTGACACCTAAATTATTCAATTACATTATAGATTGTGTAGGAAAGTGTGGAGAACATCAGCAATGATCAAGGGACAGCTTACTTGACTTCCACTAAGAAAACATTTTGCCACCAGATGTGTTCATAGTCTTTGCAAATGTACTTTTTGGAGAGCTTACTGAATATTGCTTGCTTTGGAAAGATCTAGCATTATGTTTTATGAACTCCTGAAACAGATTTCCTTCAACAAGACTCAGGGCCCATTACAGTAGAGGTACAGTTCTATGAACTTACAACACACAAATTTTCCACCAAACTGCGGATGGCTCAGTTCCTGTCACAAATAGAGAGTTTGGCATACAAAGATGAGCCAGCTCTGCTTTTGTCTGTCCTTAATGCAGTGGACTATGTGATACGTCGGTTCAGTATTTGTGAACTGGAAGTATCACTGTAGGGTGGGTGATTTGGACTCAGTGGGGTGGGAGTTGCCGCAGCCCCGTAGTGGAGCAGAATCCTTAAACATGTGTCAGTGTTGTGTCTTTGGAATATTTCACCCCTAGGAAATGTTTGGATGCTTCTTGTGAACAGGTGCTCTGCAGGAGTTTTGTTTCCGATGTTACACCAAAGAATAAACACACATTTTATTTTTGAGGTATTTTGATACGTCTACATTTGTTCTTTAATAAAGCTAGTAAGTGTGGAGGAGACTGAAAGTTACACAGAGTACATAAAACTTTCTCTTTTGCCACACCGTAAAAATACCAGTTTCAAATCAAGTTACGAAAGGTACTTTAAGACAGATTAATTCAAACGTGCTGTCTCAACCCTGTTAAACTGTCATCTTACCCAGAGTGAGGATAGGCACAAATCAAAAGCACAGATCACAATGACCCTGGTCATTGTGTGGGAGTTGAAAATTCATCTGAGGAAGGGTTTGTGAATGACCTTTCGCTTTGTACCAGGCTGTATCGCACTCTCCAGTCAAATACCCATTTAATCCTTGATCTAGTGCAGGTGAAGTTGTTTACTCGCCCCGCGCTGCACACGTGCGAGCCCAGAATTCCCGGCAGGAGCGAGCGGTGGCCCGGGCGAGCCCCCCCGGGCTGCAGGGAGCGGGAGCGCCGCTGGAGGGCGAGCGGGGGAAGCGCTCCGCAGCGGCACGGCCAAAGCGCTCCCTGCTTTTCCTCCCGCCCGCGGCCCGCAGCTGGACCTGCGCGACCTAGGTGTGAAACTTGGGCTTGTTCCAGAACCTCTGAAGCAGGGCTTTTTTGTCTTTCTGAAAATAACAGTATGAATTGTTCATGAAGTTCTTCTCTTGTTTAGTTTCTCAAAGAAGAGTCAATTAGTCACATTGAGTCACTGAAACATTCCTGGAATTATGCTTCTTAGACATTAGAAAATGTCAGAATAATAACATTTCCCCTCATGCTTTTGGATGAACACCAAATATTAATCCCATTAGTAAAAATAATTCTGGTATTGGATAATTGTACTGGTCACAGGTCCTATCTTTTCCTTGAGGCCACATGGGGTAAAGTCAAGTTGAAACAATAGAAAGACAGAAGGAAAAAAGTAGCATGGTATCCTGTGAACACCAGAGGTATCATTATCTTCTCTTTGTTTTCAGAAATAACCTAGTGAAAGGCTCTTTCAAAAGCTAAATGCCTTTGCTGAATCCTTTCTCTGAATCTATTTACCAGCACAAAAGACTTAGGCCTAAGAATCAACACAAAACCCTGAAGAAAAAGGACAAACGGAACATGTGTTCTGCCGATTTTGTGCTATAATGTAGCACAACCTTTAATTTGTGCATAGCTTGGAGATGAGATTTCTGTGTTTATAAAGGTCAAGATCTTGGTACTCTCTGGAGTCCTGAAGATCTGTTTCTGATCCCTTTATTTAGCACATATTAGGAAGTGATAAATCTGTGTAATTCACTTTAGAAGTAGTAGGACATTTTAAAAGCATTCTGAAATTATTTAGCTTATCAGTAAATCAATTGAATGACCTTTCTGCTCCTCTTTTCATTTTTTTCCCTGCAATTAGAAGACTTTATTTGTTTTATGTGACTCTCCTTCAGAATTTGTACTTCAGTTGCTCTTAGACAACTTCTTAAAGCAACAGTAGTCTGAGCCTCATATTTTCCATCAAACTTCTGACTACATTTGAAGAAACTAACTTCTACTAATGTTGACAGTAGGATCCATGTGCATTTTTCAGTTGGATATATTAACAGTCCCTGTAGAGGTGACGTTTCAAATTCAAAGCCAGAGTAACTACACTGTCTTCATTATTTTTTCTTCTTTCACCCTAAGCCAGGGCGATGGTGAACAGATGCAACATGATTCTTTTGATCAGTGGTTTCCTATCCTCAAAGGACCTTGTGAAATTGCCTCTCCTTCCCATTTCCAGATGGTCATTCAGAGGTTCAGTTTTGAATTGGGTTTTGAAAACATTAAACAGTATCTCATTCTGTTCCCTCTGATTATGTTTTTATTTGTTTTATGAGACGGGCTTGCTGAACGCTCTAGTCTGAACATAGACAGTTTTTGACTGGGACTTGGATGGCACCAAATCCAAGTTGTCTGTGACATCTACCAGAAAATTTTACGGACAAATTAGTCATGAATGGTCTAGAAATGTAGAATTTACGAGAGTATCTTTTTGCCCAGGGCAACTTTATCATACTATATCTCTCAAGGTTTTCAATCGTTCCTGTCACAAACTAGTGGATACCTGTGTGCTGAGGCTTTAGTGTTGTCTTACTAGCAGTAGATTTAAGACATACATTTTGGTGGCCCAATGATTTGTTTTGCTTACTGAGTTGGGGAAAATGCCAGCAGCAACACTTAATCAATTTTTCATTGGTAAAAACTTCACCAGCTATCAGTTTTCTCTTTCTTGTCCACAGTTTCCATAGAAAGTTTGAGACGTGGATCACAAGAATTGTCTTTGACAGGACTCATATTAACATTTTTCAAATGTGGAGAAGTACAGAGGTTTCTGTTTCTCAAAATATTTCCGTGGATCATGTTCTGATTAAAAATGTATGTATCCTATTATGTGCATGAGCTGTCTCCCCTGAGACGTGAAACTTGTGACCTACTTTTAAAACAGCACTAGTGCAGTTTCCCAAGTTCTGCTGGACTCTCTTTCTCAGTATCTGCATCAATTTCCTGCACTGTGCTGGAGTCTGCATTGGATGTGACCTGCTGCCCACAATAACTCTTGCTGTCATCCATCTTTATGTTGGCAAGCTTCCATTTTATGCCAACATTCCGTCAAGACCAACTGAAGAATGACACTGAATCCTGTCAAGTCACCATAATTCTTCCTCAGTTAAAGAGATTTATTTTGATAACCTGGACCTCTGGACTCCATGAAGCATCTGGATGGCTGGGCCCTTGTTCCTTGGCCTTTGGTAGCTGGATGATTTCATGAATCTGATGCAGAGTTGAGCTCACTTATCTTATTCTTCCTTGTGTTCAGGGTTTGGATTGCTCTGTGCTACTTTTTCCTCCCATTAAAATCTCTCCATTATTTTGTCATCTGCTGCCAGAATATTAGAGGAAACTAATATTTGATCAGAGTAAACTGATAAATCTGATATAAACTATCAGAGTAGTTCTGGACACTGTGGGTGCTGGCTTCTCCTGCTCTTGTTGTATAACAATGTGCATACTAAAAGAGGTGCCTCTCTCCCTCCCTTCCATTAAAACAGTGGAGTCTGCTTGTCTGCCTGCCTCAATGCTCAAGTGACGGGATTGGTATTTCTGTAGGTGCAAATCCGCCATTTCAGCTGTACAGAAGAGTGGGAATGGGGCAAGAGGAAGCCTGGGGAGAGGTTTTAATGGAATACAGGGAGACTGGGGAGAAAGGAGATGTTAGGAGCTAGGAAGAGCCCAAGGATGAGTAAGCAGAGAGTATAACGAAAGAGAGAGAAGCATGATGAGGTAATCTGAAATGGAGAGGGTTCTTTTTGGTGAAAAAAGGTGGCCAGAAGTAGGTGCAAATTATTACAAGAAGTGAGGAAAAGGGGTGGTCTCTAGAAGATGATTAAGTACAGGGAACAATGTAGTACATTGGGAAGGAGGATCTCCTCTGTTTCTGTCCTCTCCCTGGACAGGAGATGGTACTGGAGGCCCTGTTACCTCAGCCAGCCACAGGAGGAAGAGTGCCCTTGTGTGCATCTGTAGACTTTAATCTTGGTTAAGATATCTTACCATGGGGAAGTGGAGGACCTTTCATTTTAAATGTTTACTGTAAAAACCTGGTGTGATATGATGATTTTATGTTGATCAGAAATTGGCAGCCACAGTCTGGTTTATTTCATAGTGCTTGCAACTTCTTGATGTGCATCTACAGGAGAAGGACATTTTCTGCCTCTGTACCCTTTATAAGTTTACTTCATATTAAATTCATTAGGCCCTCCAAAGATCATTAAAGAGATTCTGCCATTCTTAACAGGGCTCCAAATGCATTATCATATTACTTATGATCTTTTGATTAGACATTGCTTTCAGTTCAGCTACAAGCTCCTTTGAGAAAAATGCCTGTAATTGAGTATATTTGATACTGAGAATACATTCTGTCAGATTTTTTGATAAAAGTTCTATGTGTACCTTAAAATTTGCTTTCCAAAACTTAATAGAGTAATAACAAAACATGATGAACTTAGTTGATTATATCCACTCCAACACAAAATGATCATGTTCTTGTAGATAATTATTTCAAGTAGAAGTTCTGTCAATGTAATGTAGAGAAGATAATAATTTGCCTTATTTTCATGATTAGTGCAGGCCTCATCACACTTGTGTTATTTAATATTTTAGCCACAATAAAGTATTGTTTGAATGTCCTGTTAGAAAAGAATTAATGTATTTGTGTAATAAGATGAAGATGGAATGCTTGGAAATACTAACTTTTCTTACATATGCTTATAAATTATATATGCATGGGAAAGTTAAGGAAATCTATTATGTCCAGCAGCCATGCCATAAAATGTTTTTGATCCCATCACCTGGCTTGCAAAAATGCTTTCAGTTTAACACATATTTTTTTTAAATTTCCAATTTTTCTGTTCAGAAAATTGGTTAATTGCAATATAGCAATTATTAAGTCCAGGTTGAATGCAGCTCTTAACATACGTAGTCCAGATGTTTGTAAACTTCAGCCTTTAAATTCAGAGTTCATATTTTTTTTCAGGAAAGAGAGTGTTATACTAGACTTTTAAAAATTCCTATGTCAAATGGTTTAAGATTTTTTTTTTACTTTTAGTATCAAAAACTCAGAGAATTTCAGAAGAACTTACCAATAAGGATGCATTTATTAATGTGGGAAAATAATATTATTCCGCTTAATAGAGAAGAAACACCTGCANAAAGCTCAGAGAATTTCAGAAGAACTTATCAGTAAGGATGCATTTGTTAATGTGGGAAAATAATATTATTCTGCTTAATAGAGAAGAAACACTTGCATAGAGTAGTTTCGTTTTGAATTTGATGTGCAAAAGTATTTGTATGTGTGTGAATCTGTAGTTCTTTCTAGATGCACCAAATAAGGGTTAATGTTATCTCTAGGCCAGAGCTGTTTATTAGCACTGCTATGCCACTGAGTTCCAGCTCTATGTCTGATGAGTGAAAAAGATATTGAAGCACTAACTTTCAATATTGAAGCATTAAAATCCATTTGTGAAGATCATCATTGTGACACACACTTTCATTCCAAAGTAACAGAAGCAAAAAATTTCTGTGTAGAGTTACAGCATGAATGTGCTGTTCCTTCACTTGGGTAACACTGTTATCTCCCACCACTATCTCCACTGCATGTTTTCAGTCACATTTTGGAGCTCTGATTCCGCTGGATTTCCACAAGCTCGTTATCACAGCAGCCCCCCAAGCATGCCACAGGGCTTCAGATCTCTGCACATGGGGACAACACAGTGAATGGGCCAGCAGAAGAAAATTTGAGGAATGCTTGGTAAATCGTTTCAAGAAAGCAGACATTTCTAGGAGACAGACTTCAGATCGATATTCAAGTCTGGTCTGTGGTAAGTACTGTCCATATATTTGCTTGAGCTGGAGGATGAGAAAACATGTTGTGTGCATTGCTTAAGTTCTTGTTTTATTGCTCTCACAAAGATTATGCATAGTCAGAACCTTACAAGCTGACCAGAAATGTTTCTTTTGTAAAGGTACACACAATTTTATCAAATCTGTGTTACCTAATAGTCCTATAAATTGTTTGGGATATTATATAGATGTCCTAGGCTACAGAGGAACTGATTTTGCCATTTCCTAGAAATCAGATGAAGGCATTTTATTGTTGCTGGGAGTCACTAGAGACTGTGTGCTTCACACAAGAAGATATTTCCTTGCAGGTAGTGGAAGAACAGAGGTTTTCCACCAGTACTTCACACAGCAAACCCTCTGATTCATCCAACTGACCCCATCCTTACCATACTGCTGCCAGTGTTGCTTCCTTCTGGGCCCCTGGTTTTGGAAGAGAGTGGGGAAAAGGGCTATTTGCCCACTGTTGTTTGAACAAAACCTAATAAACCAGGCCCTGCCTCTTCAAGGTGAGACTTAGCAGAGTCTCTGCCTGTGGCACAAAGTTTACTAATTAAAGACTTTGCCCAAGTAGGCAAGCTGACAGACAAGGTGTTAGTAAAGAAAAGTGCTGCTGTGTTGAACCATTCAGGCTGAGAGACCAAATTTCCCCCAGGAGAAGCAGAACAGGTTTGTGAGGACACACTGTATCTGGCCACACAGCAGCAGGGCTAGAGCAGTATTCATTATTGGAAGGAAAAAAGATGATGCATTTTTCCAGCACAGCACATGGTTAGATGGGACCGTGGCCTTTCACCCTGACATTCTCAGCGAAAGTTGCACTTTGTGTAAGTGACTCACAGGACATGCCAGCTTCGGTAGTTAGGAAACGTGTCTGTGCCCTCTGGCTTCATTAGAAACCAATAAGCAGAGCAGTAAACAGACTACGAGTTCCTGGCATTTTGGGTAAGGTTGCTTTTAAAATGTTCTTCTGTATTTGAAAGGAGGACATGACTCACTTAGCAGAGCTACATTATAAATGCTGGCTTGAAAGTGCCCCATAATAGCGCTTTTCATTGCAGGCTCTCTGCTCGCAGGGCTGGGAAGAGTACACCCTGCCACTCAGACCTGTTGTCCTTTTTTCCCTTGTTAAAGCAATGCTTTGATGCTGGCATGCAGACAGCTGCAAACTTAGTAGGGCTAAACACCCGTTCCCTCTGATCAGATTCTTTGCCAGGGTCTTTGAATATCAGCTTTCAAAACACCCACAGGAAAGATCTCAGGAACAAACAGGAGTTGTAAGTTGCAGTGGTCTGTTATTAGTAACAGAGTTATTGTCACTTTAGAGCACAGAAATTAATTTGTCATGGATGGAGAAAAGTTTTTTTGTTCAGTAATTGCATTTTCTACAATTTAAAGATATAAAAAATTCTATAAGATCAAAGTGAAACTGTTTAATCAGACTCCTTTGGTGGCCAGTTTCTGACCCAGTACAGTTTTTAGTTACTGTTTGTGTTGCTGTGATGCTGCAGACTTCAAACTCCTCTGGCTTTCCATGTGGAGAAGTGAGACTCATCTCCACCTTGCCCTACCAATATATTTAAAGGCTTAGATTTAGAGAGCTGAGCACTTCAAATATCCCCTAAATGATACTCAGTGGTCTTCATAATTGCAGTGGCATTTTCCTGCTCTGAAAACCTGTCCTTTCAAATTATCTTTGAATTGTCAGATGACTTTATTGAATTTATCTCATTAGGCAAAAGGTTCTGGAAATTATCTTCAGTGACATGACTAGAGGTTGTGACAGAAAACAATTGGCAAAACAACCACAAAGAGGGATCAATATTACCATGCATTTGAGGTGAAGATTGCTAAGATCTGCAATTGAAATATGTGCTCTTTACTGAAAATCCATAGATATAGCAGAGGTACCACAAAGAACAGAGCCAAGTCAGTTTTCCTTATCTAAGGTAAATCCAATACAATGAGTAAACTTAGATTTGCATGTTTCATTTAAACAGCCAATTACTGACTAGATGCAACAAATTATTTCAGAAAAAGCACACAAGTATATGTGTGTAAAGTAACTGCAGAACCTAATGAGATAAACAAAAAAGCACTAATCATAAATGATTAGCAATATGTCAACATCATGAATTAATTTTTAATAGCACAGGCAAGGTTTCCTGAGCAAAATTTCTTACATAAGATTTGTATTCCCAAAGCATGAGAATTTGTAGCAGATGCTCAGTGTTATTGACGATGAATAACTAGTAAACCCTTTGGGGGAATATGAGAATAATACATTTAAGAAGAAAAGAATGATTTACAGTGTTCATGAAAAAGAAATTTTAGGTGATTTATCTTCAACCCTGCTCTTAAGAGGTTTTCTTCTCAACTCAGCAATGGGTTTTGTCAAAGGTTCAGCCGTTACAAAACTGGTGTAACCATTCCCACTGAGATTCAATACTGAAAGGAAAGAATTAATGTAATTTCTGAACTTCTGTTGCCTGTGTTCAGAACAGTTTTAATAATAAGCACAGAGCACTGCTTCATGGAATGTTGTAACGGTAGAGAATTAGGGAAATACTTGGGATGCAAATATTTTTAAAAGTGTATCTCATCTTTTTCTACCTACCTCGGAGATAGATATCATGGATATGTTTGGTTTAATTTGAACAATAATTCCAGCAAGGGTTTGAAAATTTCAATACCAGAGACCACACTCATGTATTTTTTGTTTGAAAAACCATGCTATTTTAAAGAGGATATTATAGATGTATTGATACCTTCCATTGTCTGTTTAGCTCCAGAATCAAATTCTCCCTGTGAGATCTGATCAAAAATCAGAGATAGTTTGGGTTAAAAGGGACCTTAGAGATCATCTAGTTCCAAACTAGGGGCATCATCCACTAAATCAGGTCTGTGGGTCTTTAAGGCATATTGCAAGATATCCTGAGCAACTGTAGAGTATGGAACCTGGGTAAGGACTGTACAAATGCAGGATGCTTGAAAAAGTGCCTGAAGGGACCATTGTGAGAGGGTTTGAATTAAACTTGTAGGTTAGTACCTTGTAGTAGTTGAAGGGTTATCTTCTTTTTGGTTTAATTTCTCTTTCCTTGATCCAGTTTTAAATAGAAATAAAGTAATTTTAATTTTTTAATTGGTCTCTTTCTCTTATAACATGTAAATAAGTTCTACAATGAGTTGTTCCAAGGCCTCCATAGCATATTAAAAAGTTAGATAAACTGATAAACTGGGCTGACGTAAATATATCATCTTTATTGATTTCCTACATGAAACTGGTTAAAATCCCAGAATCCCCAAATGAGGTTTTGTATCTTGAATAAAACCCTGAAATGAGAACACAATAAGCAATGTCAAAGTTAGGCACAAAACCATAATATGTCTAGGATATGTACAGCTTTGTTAGCACTTTCATTTACTGAATTATTTGTACTGTTGTATTTTGGTATAGTGGTTATCAACCTTCACAAAATATCTACAGCCTGATGTCCTTTTATATTAAAAACCTCCCCACATTCAATATTTCAATTAGTTTAATTGTCATTTCACTCTCATTAAGCTGAGACAACATACACCTCTCTTTCCTAAATATATACATTCAAGGAGTGAATTGCAAATTTGAGAAACAAAATATATAAAATATCAAGGGGGTAAGCACTGTATAATGAAGAAGGTGTTAAAAAGTGTATAATTAATTAATATAATGTTGTTGACAACTCAAGTCTCCAGTGTTAGATTCTTGTTTGCCCTTGGTTTTCTAGTGATGTTTTGGTTGCAAGGATTGAAATACAGCCTGGTGGAAGTCAAAACCTGAATTCATTTAAGATTCCAATGAAAATTCTATTGGTACAATTAAATGAGAACATAGAGCGAAATGTTGTCTGAAAAGAAATACTGGATAAAATGTCTCTCCCTTCTCTGAAGAAAGATTGCTCAATTAGGTTATGTGTTGAGTAATACTAAGTGTGTTGAGAAGCTCAGAAGAGTCATTGATTCCAGCTGAGATTAATTCTGAGCTTCTGGCTTGCTTTGAGTGGTGATCTCAAAGCAAAACTCAAAGGTCTCATACCATTGTGAAGCCAAAACACGAAATCTGTTTATGCAGACCTAGAAGAACTGAAACTGCTCATTCTAGTACAGCTGTTTCACCCATCTTTCTGGTTTAGTGCCTTTGTTAATCAATAAACAAAAATGGAAACTGAATCTCCTTGCATACTGTCTGTTTTCTCAACTGTACCCTATAATGTCTCTCTACTGATTTGATTATTTTCCTTAGATTTTGACCAAACACCATGTGCAGAAATCAGTCGGGGAAAAGGACAATGTGTGGGGCAGTGTACTGGATCAGCTGGGAAGAGGCCTCTTGTTGAGTGACCAGGGACAGCGTGCTGCACTCTGGCACCATTCCCAACTGGAACTGGGGCTGCTAAGTAGACTGATGGAAGTCACTCCAGTTTGTCCTCAATCAAGTGAAAGATTTTGACATTTTGTGTGTCACCTGCTAGAAGACTATCTATTTTGCCAACAGCTGGCGAAAGGGAAACACAGGTCCTCTAAACTAATTTCTTGGTAAGCAAAGGGAAAGCTGCTTATGACTGAGGGTCATAAGGGTATTTATTTATTTTCAAGAGTAGTCAGCTAGACACTCACACACTACTGTTTTGGACATTAAAAAGCTCCACAGTGTTCTGCTGTTTCATTTAGTCTTGCTATTAACAAGTTTTATTGTGCTCTCTTGCTCAGTGCATGTTTATGGGAGGCACAAACTCTGCCTTGTGAAATTGTCCTCAAAGCCCTCCAGAAGGCAGTGTGGGCAGGGAGCACTGAAACCAGAGGTTTCTACATCACAGAGACTGACTGTAGCTAAGTATGTATCAGCTCTGGTCCTGCTGCCTCTTTTTTGGGAAGTAGGAACACACTGTGTGTCAGAAAAATGCTGCAGCTTTGGAGAGGAATCAATAAAACAACAAACACTGTGCTGGAGGCACCGAGTGTGATCTAACAAACATGTTTATTGGGGAAATCTGTTTCACATCTAGAAGAGCTATATATGAGGCACCAAATTCTCTGAAAAATAATTTTATGATAAGGGAACTGCATGAAAATCAAGTGAATGGAAATTTGTGCTCAGAAATGTACTTTGTGTACTTGGAATAACAGTAATGATTATTAGTCTTGACCTGGCAAAATGCCAGCTTGCATGCCTGCCTGCCTTTTTGCTTTACGAAGTTTTTAAATATATTGCTAAAAATTGTTCTCTACTGCTACTGCAAGTACATCTTGTCTCACTGAAGAAAATGTTGCATTTCACTGAGTCAGTAGTACTCTAGTGCATGTCTTTATTCATAGTTTTCATCTAAATAGTGCACATAGCCCATTATAAAGCTAAACTGATATGAAAAATGTGAGATTGGTCCCACAAGAGACACAGGTGGTTTTGAGGGTAAACCCCAAAACAGACTAGAAATTTGCAACATTTTAAAGTAGGAAAATTGATCACATTAAGCTATCATAAAAATGCCAAAACTCATCACTGAATGGTGACAATTTGCTAATTAGTATTCACATGATTAAAAGAAGATACTTTTCTTTCTATTTGATTCCTCTAATGATGAAGAACATATAAAGCAGAAACACCTATCCTCAGCAAAACTAGATTCCCTGAAGAAGTGCTTAGGTGGTCATAACTTCCTATGGCTCCACATTTCTATGAGGAAAGGTCAGAACAGCAAGGCATCTTTGAGATGACGTGTTGAATTGAGCTGTAAAAACATTTTGTTGTTGCTTAGGCATGAACTCTGTTCCATAAACAGAGATAAGTTGTCTCAACTCTGGGCAGCAAGGAGGTATTAGGGCTCCAGAAGGTGGCAACCCTGTGCCCAAGAGAGTTGACTGTGCTGGCTGGACAGGAAGCCTGGCTTAGGCCACCCTTTCACAGCAGAGTAGCCCTACCTGTGTCATGGCAAAGCATTGCTCTGCCACAGCCTTGTGGGTTCATGTCTTGTAGCATCCACCACACTTCCTTGGTGGTCTACCAGATCTATGAGAGTTTTCCTGGCACACAGGTGAACTGTAGAAGAAGATAGTGAGAAATAACCCCAAAACCTCAACCACCCATTAAGCCTCAAACAAAACAAAACCCTTTGAAATTATCTGCGAAGATTCTGTGGACACTGGCATTATTTCCACACATTTGTTTTTACTATTGGCCCAGATGAAAAGTAATCACTTGAGTTTGGGATGATTTTAAAAAATATTTTTGGTGAATGAAAATGCTTCTGAAGCTTCTTAGTATTAGTCAAATTATCCATGCAACCCCTTTTACTGTGATTGTGAGTTTGTACAGGTATTTTTACCATGCACAAAGACATTTTACAAGCAAGATATACATTGCTAAAGAGTGTCAATTGATTATCTATTGGCCAATCAGTCATCAGTGAAGTGGAGAAGTTAGCCTGTGTTGCACTTTGGAACTGTCTGGTCCTTGCTCACTTGCCATCTGTCAGTGCTCTGCTTCTCTTTTCTTTCCTGTCCAAGTCCTATGTTGGTTGACTATTTTTTCTCTCATGTGGTTGAGTTGTTAACTCTTACCAATAGATATTCAACATTTACATCTCTCTCTGTGCTTTCACCTTGGATTTGCTGGGTTTTGTTTTAAAGCTTTAGCTCATGTACTTTTTAAAACCTTAACATCTGTTTTACCAATAAAATTAAACTGAGGTCATACAGCCTGGCTCCATCAAGCCATACTTATAATAATAAGGGATAATACATGGCTGAACCCTGGGGCCATAGGTTTCAGCTGCAGCAAGCTCTTTGTGGGTTTTGCAGAGCTGCCTGCACAGCAATAGTTGATGATTAATTCTATAGTCTTCTCTATGTGATTTCATGCTGTTCCTGAACAAGATGCCTGTTGGAACCCCTCTATTTTTTGATCTGGTTAAATGTGTATCACAGAGTTATCCTTTGAGTCTGGTATGCTCAGCAGTAGTTAAATATTTCCAGAATGAAGAGGTTCGATAGCTTTTAGCTTTACAATGAACCATATTAAAAAACACTATAAAGAAAGAAGAGTGTTGTTTGTTCTGCTGAAGATAATCTTCCTGCTCTTCCATCTTCAGAAAGTCATCCTGAGTTAGAGTTGGCTTTAACCAGGACAGGATCCAACATGAAGGAAGGTATGGAGAAGAAAGAGACATTCTTCTCTTAGAGGTACACAATGAAGGGACAAGATGCCATGGCAGAAAGCTGTAGCAAGGTAAATTTTACCTAGATATGCAGGGGAAAAAAATGTGTACACTATTTAAAGAGAGAGAGAATTAAAGTATCGTCATAGGTTACAAAGAGAGACTTCAGAATTTTCTTCCTCAGAGCTTTTCAGAATGTGGCTGTACAAGACCTCAAGGAAACCAGGACCCCAGTACCTGAGTAAGTTCAGCTTTGAGTAAAAGCTGGAAGAGAGCTCTCCATAGTTCCCGTCCAAGTTAAATTTTTCCTATGATTCTGTGCTGATACATTACATACCTTACCTCAGGGTCTTTTCCTTTTTTTGTTCTTTATGAGCTATTGAGCAGGAACTTTAAAAATAGCACATAATTAATAATTCTTCAGCAAATTGAGAAGGGCAAATAATCCAAAACAAAACTAGTTCTTCAGACTGTTAGATTTCAAAGTGGTGGACTGATTCCAGCTTTTGAATCCTGCAGACTTATTCAAGAAACTCACATATCTGTGCATATTCAAGTTCTTAAAAATTAATACTGGGAATATAGAACTTGATTATCTAATTAATGTTTCATTTCACTCTGATAAATTGCCTGTTTTTAAAGCCATCTGTGCTACAGAAATGTAGACGCTAAATGACCAAAAAAACCCCCTTTTTGTCCTAACTTTAATTTAGATCTTTAAACTTCAAAATGTCTTCCTCAACCAGCACTTGACCACCCCAAATCTACCACTTCCTTTGTAAAGCTGGACTTGTCTCAGAAAATTCTCAGTAGATGATTTGAAAAAGTGTTCTCCATGCACATGTTCAATGATAAGTTTTGCTGTATCCATGTAGGTTAAATTTATTTTTTCAGTCTACTAAACAGACATTTTGTGTCTGTTTAGACATCTGACTTAACAAGCCCATTAGACTGACAGGACATGTCTCAGTCTGGAGTGAGGCAAATGCACTGGGATTCCAGGAAACATACTAACTTGTGTGGAGGGCCACTGGATGTGCATAAGCACCATGTTCCTGCCTGGCTTTTCACTGCCTTTAGAAGAGACTGATATTCTTCTCTGATCCTTTTCTAATAGCTGCCTCAGTTGTTGTTAAAACAAAGAAATTAATATTCGTGTGCTGGCATTCCAAAGAGAGCATAACTATGACATTATTTTTTTCCTGTTGTGTGTGTACGATTTGAATATAAGAACTATTATATTTAATATAATCTTGATATTGCCACTGATATCAAGCTTATAGTCTTTATCACTTGTCACATCATCCTGTATTCTATTTGTAATATTTAGCCTAATTTGCAGGTGTGATGTTAGTGGATGTTTTGAGAATGAACCACTGTGTCACTGGAATACAAGGGTAACATGTTCCTGTAGGTTATATATTTTGCGCCAGTTACCAAGAATGTGTTGCTCTGAAATTATTGTGCTGTTCTGGTAATTGCACATTGATTCCATGGAAGTCCATGCTTTACATGTGACAATAAGATTTTAGCTGTTAGAAAGTTTTGATGTTCTAAAGCCCAGGGAAAATAAACATTAACTTAACTGGACTTTGTATTATATTCTGTGGAAGGGATCTCACCTAAATATAGAGATCTGAAATGAATTAGACATTGAAATGAATTAGCATAAGCTGATTTTCTGGGTTCTCCTTCTCGTCAATATGAGGAGAAATGCACCTCCAGAAGCAGACTCAGACACCTGAATCTTTATCTATGGGAAGAATTCATCACACTAGCTGAACATATTGTCCTTATGTAAAACAAACTACATTTTCTTATCTGAACAAGATCTACATTATCCTTTCATTTATGCATCTGTTTTTGTTTTAATCTTTAACAGTGCCACCTCAGAGAGAGAGGGAGATGAGTTTGCACCACTATAAACTAATGATTATAACTTTGTCTAAAATCTGATTTTATTTGCCTATGGTAGGGCAAGTCCCAACAGACTGCCTGCTCAATCACTCCTCTGCACTGAATGGCAGACACAGCTCAATATTAAGTATCAGCATACTTTACCTACCAATGAAAGGGAAAGGTTCTTTAAAAGTTCTTCTATAAATTTAAATCCATATGAGCATATTTTCCATGCTTTTTGTAAATTTTCTAGGGGCACACATACTGTACTCCAGTACCTTCCTTCCTGAAAACCCCTCCTGCATTTTTGTTCAATGTGGGCTGGTGTCTGTCCCCAGGAAGCAGTTCCCTGTCTGCATTAACCTCCTCTATACTGTGTACAGAAGGCTCTGGATGTGCACAGTGATCCCACATGTACAAGACCTCCCCAGCAGCAGTCTGTGCTGAAGTCCTGACCACAGGACTATCTGGACCCAACTCCTGGCACCCGTGCAATGCTCCCATGCTTGTGCATGGAGATATGGACAGGGCAGCCTTGTGCATTAAAGGCTCATTCATGAGCCCTGCAGTTTGCACCACGGTCTAGGAATACACGGTGTGGAAAAGAGCAACCAAGGCCACACAGGGACACAAACAAACAGAATCCCGAGCCCTAAGGCTCAGAATACTAAACTCAGAAATCAAGAATGTAATCAGCGGAAAGCAAAACCCAGAGGAAGGAATTCATTATGAACATCAGAGTCCCTGGGTTGCTGATACATTGTTATCTTGGCCAGCCAACCTGACTCACCAGCATGCTGAGTCTGTCTAAAAG
The DNA here is from genome assembly GCA_013400435.1 of Pycnonotus jocosus. Taxonomy (NCBI): domain Eukaryota; kingdom Metazoa; phylum Chordata; class Aves; order Passeriformes; family Pycnonotidae; genus Pycnonotus; species Pycnonotus jocosus. The sequence continues at coordinate 168,785 of VWYP01004444.1, forward strand.
GCTGCCCATACGTTCAACTTGCCTTGTGCCCACAATCAGTCCATCCAAATGCGTTCTCAGACAGCGTGAGAAAAGCGTGACCTGACTCATGCAGAGCGTGGCTACTCCCAGGAAACTTGAGCGCTCCAAAATCTTACCCCAGCTGGGAGCACTGCTATTGTCTCAGAGCTGAGGGGTGCCAGGAGGGCCTGGAGCAATCCAGTGAGGAGTTAATTAAAAGAAAACAAGTTGCAGTATCATCTCATTTGCTGAAGAAGGTGGTTGACTCTTTGTTGCAGTGGGCTGTGAGTGATTTGCTGTGCTGGGACTAAAGCCCATCCTCTTCAATCATTCCCTAGCAGACCAAAATTACCAGTGTCAGGAAAACTCATTTGGTGGCATTAATCAGAATGGATTAAAAAGGAACAATTTCTGAGCTGCCCTGCAAGAATAGCTGTGGGACATCAAAGAGGGCCTGTGAGCCACAAAACCAGAAGACTGTGTCTTCTTCTTCGAAATATTGTAGTGAGCCAAACATTTATTCGAATGACATGCTAACTGCATTGTGTATAAAAGCACTCGATAACTTGTATCCTGTCTTCTCCATTGTAATATAATAATCAGATAAGTAATTATTTGGTGTGTTCTGGTGCTTCTGTTGGAGGATTTTAATGATCTGTTTAAAATCTTAGACTGCTTCTTGATTTTAAGTGTTCAATAATGACGGGTAATGGACTACCACAGAAGCTGTTTAATCCAGTAGGAATAAATGCATTGCTATATATATTATAGCTGCATGCAGTAATTTTAAACAAGAATGTTTCCTTGGCTACTTCGAAAAATATTTTTCTTCTTCTAAGGAAAGAAAAAGCAGATTGTGTGTAGAATTGTGGTATTTTATAATCCAATAATTTTCTTGCTTTAAAAATCTGTTTCAGATAACGTATTTGAATTTGTTACATAGCAATATATTTGACAAAAGTAAATATGTTTTCTTCCAGATCCAGAAATCTGGATTGTCTGTGGAACTTGGAAAAAGTACAAAATGTCTCACACTGGTTTTTTGCTTGAGGAACAAGAATATATGTGCAAGCTGCAAACACAGTAGATATATGTGACATGATTTTCAGATGCACAGTGAGACAAATATGTGCCTTTTCAGATTCTTTTCTACTTTATGTAACATCCCACATTTACTATAGTCATGTATATGTCATTGCTGAGTGGAAACCACTAATTTGTACTTGAGAGACCCACAGAAACTCTAGAACCCCAGCATCTCACTGTGGTCATTACCATATTGTCATCAAAACAGTCTTTTGTAGAAGTTCTTGGAGCTGTAGTATATAGTTGTGTGAAAAAGTCAGCTTGATGCTGAGTCCTAATCAAAAAACCAACCAAATAAAACCCCAAATAAAATGTTAAGAATTGCTAAGAAAAGAAAAAAGAACAAAATATTGTGATGCCGTTGTATAAAAAATTTCCATGCTTATACTGTACAGAAGTCTGCTCTTCCCAGCTCAAAAATATACAATGCCATTGGAAATGATTCAGAGGCAACTCACAAGAATGATCAAGATTATGCACAGGCTTCCATGCAAGGACCAAATAAGTTAGGATTCTCCAGTCCACAAAAAACCCCAAGCAAACAAAGGGAAAATACAACAGAAATCTATAAACTAATAAATGTTAGGTTTAACTAGCATTTAATATGATAAATTAATCTAGTATGATAGGTTTAGAATAAAGGGAGGTGATTTGTCACCCAACATGAGTTTAACCTGTGTAGCAGTTCTGTCATAGGATGTTCCAGATATTTCAAGTTTCCAAAAAATAATTTTAAAAATTCAAGTGAAGTCCATGAAGATCTATTGTGTATGAGGACACAGCTTCTGTCTGATGAAGCCCCTTGAAGGCTGGAAATTGTTCTGATGAATTACCACCACGTGTTTGTTGGAGATTTTGCAGTTTTGCTAAACATTCACTTTCGTCTACAGCCAGTTGTTGAACTAAATGAAACTTCTTCTTGTCCTAGTACAGCTATTCCATAACCTGAATTAACTTGCAGCCTAAAAACACCGAAACCTCAGTGTGGAGCATGCATGAGGAAGGAGAGAATGGGACAGTACATCTAGGTGGGCATGGCATGAGACTTGAACTGCTGTAACAGGCAATGCTGTTGGGAAGGCTGGGACATCATCAAGTCTTCTGGCAAAATCACACTCATGTAAAAGGCAGATTTTCACCAGGGAGAATCAGATACTTGTGCCAGTATGGCTAAGACTGTGTAAGGTCTTCATTCACTTACATGAATGGTAGAAACTGACATAGCTTTTGATTACTGAATTACTACCTTATTTTTTCTAAAATAATGTCCACTTCAAACTTCATTGGAAAAGCTGCTTACTTGTTTTGCCATGACTCCTTCAATTGCAGCATTGCATGCAAAGACAGCATTTGACTCACATATTCTGATTTGGGAGGAAGTGTGAAATCCATATGGCACTCAAGAAACACAGGAGATCTGTTTTCAGCCTTTTCCTTGAGAGGTATATACCTGCAGTGTCAGAGCAGCAGTGTGGTGATGTCTCCCAAGGTTCAGAACAATACTGGAAAGATATTCGTGAACTCAACAAGATTTCATGGTTTGTTTATTGTCTCCATCCAAGAAGGATCTGTACATGGTGTGAAGGAATATATCATGTGGGAGGCAAGGAAAAGGATTGTAAACAACCCTACATAGGGTGATTAAAAAGTTTTCCTTTGAACTTCCAGCTACACAAGCTTTGGAGACAAATTCAAGCACCGGCTTTCAAGATTGCCAAACTACAAACTACTACTGGTTATTGCATTTAGGACTAGTCTCTGTATAGCCCTGGAAGACTTTTACTCACATTGGAACATTTTAGTAGTTCAGACTACTAAACTGTAGTTTAGTGCAGAACTTACTGTTCAGAAGTTAACTTATGGCATGATTTTGTCACATTAACTCACCCTGATCTGTGCCCTTCCCTGTGAGTAGGGAGTGTGAGCAAGGTGGCTGGTGGACATTGACTCCAAGATTTTTAATCAAACTGCCATAACTTCAGTGCTAGAAGCTTCACATCCTCATGTGAAGCAACGGACAATTTCCTATCGACTGGGCTGTGCTGCATCACTAAACCTAAAAAAATATTACCATAATGACAAGCAGGGTGGGTGAGTCAGATCATTTCTGGAATTGTTTTTCTGGAAAATTGTTAAGTACTTATAGATTCCCTTCTCTGGGGGAGAGAGTGCATATTTATCCCTTTGAAGTCATTGCTAAAAACCAGCCTGTAATAACAAGATGAACAATTGTCCTCTGTATCTGACACTTTACAAACCGTATCTCTTTTCTACATCTTTGCATCAGAATACAGAATCAGTGATCCAATGTCTCCTTGTAGGAATGGCAGAAATAAAGCAGTAGAGGTGCTCCTGGCTTTATCCAGACTAGATTTTGTATCTAATCAGGTCCTATTTAGTTGCAAGCTATCACTTGATTACTGAAACACCTTTTACTGTGATGCAGCTGCTAATTTTATACAGAAAAAAATTTCTTCAGTTTCCAGGGCATTCAGTCTGATCCTTCCTTTGAGCATTCATGAATGGTTCAAGAAAAAAAAAATCAATCTGTTTTTGTAGGACTAGAGTCTCCATTTTATCCTAAAAAATAAACCAAAAAACCCAAATCATTCTAATGGATATATTTTATTTCCCCTGCTCTGAGTCCGAATCATCCAAGGAAGGGATGAGTCACTGAGCCAAAATGATTTTAAAGAGAAATCTACCTCTTGAAAGGGATGACTTGAAACCCTCCCCCCAGAGGTAAATGGAAGGGAGGGATAGCACACACTGACTTTGGGCAGTGCTAACCCCAAAATGTACATTTACATGGCAGTGGCTGCTGTGACCATAACCTGTGTAAGTGGCTCTGACTCCAAAAAAAGAGTGACCTCCATTGCTGCTGCTTGGGTTGCTGTGCCAGCAAAGTGCTCAGCAGAAAGCTGCCCCCTGCCTAGGGTGAGCTTTGTAGCCATCCCTGAACTCTGAAACAGCACCATGCTATGGGTGCCAGGATCCAAAGAACTCTGCTTTAGGTGCATTCCTGCCAGCCTCAGTGAAGCAGGACAGAGTTCTGTACTGAGCCTGTCTGAAGGGCCTTTGCTCCAACAGTGCTGGGCCAGGGGTGCTGAGCAGACAAATGCCCTTTGGAATTAATGTTGTTCTGATGCTGTTGCATCCTGTAGGGAGCTGCATTCCTTCTCTCTGTTACATTTTTTGAAAGATAATCCATTTTTTGATCCGAGAGGAACCTGGAGGATTGTCCATTTAATAGGAAATTCTCTGACTTCAAGATAATTTTAAGTATAGCAGACATGCATGAAATTTTAGAAGGGAGCATTCACCAAAGCCTGAAGCATAGTTCTGAGAGCAAAAGGATGTGCAAAAAGCCTCTGGATACCTCTGGGTCAAGGAAAAAGTGGTTTATTTCTCTATTCTGCAGCAATGTTTGTGCATGTGCTGTGAAAATAATTTGGGCTGGAATTTGTGAAAGCACTTGGCTGCCTAAGGACACAGATTTAAGACTGCCATCCATGCAGGCTTGAAGGCTGGTAGAAAGAAATTGGCACAGGCAGCTGTGCTGGTGAGAATAGGGAAAAGAGACTGTAAGAGGACACAGGAGAGCTCTGCTGGCTTCTCTCTCGCTCACATGTGTGTGCTGTAGGTTCACCATGGATTTGTGAAGATTCACTTGGATTACCACACTTCTTCTAGCACAGAGGGGTCCCAGGGAGGAGAGGAGGATCAGAAAGGTAGCACAGATGCCATGGATGCCATAGATGTCCAAAAGCTTCGCAGTTGAGAGCCTGTCAGAAAGTTCAGTGCTTGTTGAAATGTCAGCCATCCTGCTACAGCCTAAGATTTGCAGGAGCCTGTAATACTTATACGTAAATAAAGATATATACATTGAATTATATATTAATTTATTAATTTATTTACATACATATGTAAATAAATATGTATGCATTACATATATATGTAATATATATATAGAAATACATAAACCTTCATTATTTCAGAGGGCTGCCCACAATGTCTATGTTAAAGATTTTTCAGCATTTTTAGAAATATACAAAATAGCCTTGCAGCGTCCAGCCAACCTGTGCCTGGGAAGGTGATTAAACAGGCATGTTCCAAGTAGTGTTTATGAAAAATGAGGACTAGGATGTTTTCTATGGACAGGTACAGCAAAAACATACTAAGGTCTATTGCCAGTGCTGAAAGGATGAAGTGCAACTCAACAAAGGAGCTTGGTCAATGCATGAACTGGTAAATAAATGATTGGTGTAGCTGTGGTGCCTTTTAATAAATAAACCACTTGAGTAGAAGAAAAATGACACTGAAACACACTTAACTACAGCACTTTCAGAAACACCACATGACTCCTTCAGAAGTGTTTTATCAGCTTCTTGATTTTGATATTTATCCTCATAAAAGAGCAGTAAACACTTTGGACTCTTCAAATCTGAAAAGATGTTTCTCTATTTGCCAAGTGCTTGCCCAGGCTTTTGCTGCACATCACTCATGCCAGTTCCAACAAGCTGAGGTACTGAAAAGGGCATTTCTTGTTTACTTCCCTGGAAACAGAAAGAGTGTTTAAAAAAGCCCTGGCATTGAGTATATGGCTCCTAATTTTAACCACAAACAAACCACTCCATAACTTTTTGGATGACAAACTGTGAGGAAACGCAGCATGTGACAGCCTGGTTCATCTGCCTTAACAAGTGTTTTGTCCAGCTTTCTAAAAATGATGGCTCCAATGACAGGGAATGGGCAAAGGAGCTTCCCACAGCTCATGGGATACAGACAAGCAAAGCTGAGGAGTTCTGTGAGTTTACTTGCCTGATGAGTGGGTTGTGATGTCTCCCCTAACCTCACTCACTATCAGGGATTTGGACCAGACTGATCTGCCACTAAGCAACCTGGATTCTTTGCACCAGAGCTCCAGTCTGGGATTTGAACATCTTCCTGTCTGGGGCTTTAACTGAAGCAAATATTAAACTTTTCAGTTTTTTTGCAAAATGCATTTTTCATGAGAAAAATCTTAATAATATTCCTCTGTTATTGCAGGAAGGATTTCAGGCTTCAACCTGATTATGGCTGAAGACAGGAGCAGAAGGGGCTCCCTTACACTGGGGCAGAACACACTGGTGCAGAGCACAGGGAGAGGGAGCCTGTGCTGCTGTAGATCCTCTTGCTGGAAAATGAACAAAATTGAGAGAGTGTGTGTTTCTGAACACGCAACTACACATCTATCCCTATCTAGGCATGAAAGCAGCCCATTTCTTACTTTTTATGTTCAAAGTCCTACTTTAAAAGGAAAGGAAAGAAAGTATAATTTAATGCAGAGATCCTCACTTTCTCTGTAACCTGAATTTTTAAGGAGAGATTTCAAAGGGGCAGACTCACATTTCTCATTTCTCTTGTCAAACGAAATGTAAAGACAACAGCAAGATGTGTAAATTTTTTACTTGAATTATTCCTCTGATAGAAAGGATCATCCCTCACAGTCTAGAAAGTATAGTATAGGACCTTTGGCTTGCTTTAATAATGAAAAAATAAGATTTCTTCAAATACTTGCAAATTAGAGGAATTTGCAGAGCCAATCTTAGAAAAAGACAAAGGTTGTGTGATTTATCTTGCTGCATAAAAATAATGCTATTTGCAGAAGTATCTGTATTGAACAAACCCAGACAAATTATTGATGAGAAAATAACTGACAAATGTTTTCCCCTTACTGTTGAATTGTCTGTGGATTTATTATATTTGTTCTCAATTTTAAATTTATTTACTTAGTGATTTCTGAAGATAGCCTTTCTTTTTATGCTTTGTTACTCAGAAGAATTCATTGCATCAGTGGCTCCCAGACTCTTCTGAGTGAGCCTCCCACTCACAGTCTCATCTTCTTCCCTGCCCCCTCCATTCCCAGCAGCTCTGTAAGTCTGGGAGATGAAAGAAGGGGGAGGTTTGTACCATAAACCATCTGGCAGCAGTTCTTTTTGCTGTCTTGTGTCACTCTCTGCCCCTTTGCTATTACCTGAAGGGAGTCTGACAGCGGTGCTGGGGCCTCTGTGCTTCCCATCCCCGGGTGCAGGGGGAGGCAGCGCATGGCTCAGGCTCCCTCCTTCGCCCTCCCTGGATCCAGCTGTCACCTGGTGCTCCGTGCTGAGGATCCAATGTGCCTGTGTATGGAGGGACTGAGGGAATAAAGGGTACATTCTAATCTAGAGTGGTTTAAAGTACCTACCTCTCCTGCTGGTGCTGAAGACCACTCTTAAAATATCAGAGGTGAACTGTAGGGAGAACACAGCACATGAATGATTTTTGCCTCTCATGTTTATTTCATTCTCTTCCCGAGTTTCTGATCATAACTCTTAAAATCTGGTTTCTCATAAAACACAGTCTGAAATGTGTTCTCTGCACAAATCCAGAATATTTACTTCAATATAATTGTTTGCGCTGATTCCATGGCTGCATATTTTGAGGACCTAGACATTTGAATTTATTTTGTTTGTGACTGGTAGGGATGTCATTTCTTCTTCCTGAAAGTTAGATACTCATTTTAAAATTAGTATAGTGCTTTCTTGCTTCTTGCTTTTGCCTAGCACATCTCCTTGGCTTATAAAGTTTTTATGGTTTAGGGATTGCCTCTTGCCTTATGTCTGCTAACTAATACCACTGAGCCAAATCTGAATAGGAATTTATAAGGGCAACCATAATACAAGTATTGGAGTAGTGCTCACAGCAATTACTACAAGAGCTGTAGAAACAGAACAAAACAAGAAAACACAGTTCTAACCTGTTTATGTGTAAGTAAAAACTGCTGCATAGCCTTTTGCAGGGTTTGTCCAAGCTGAACTCAGGTATTACATTTCAGCTAGACTATGGAGTAAATCAGTTAGTTGTTGGGGATGGTACTTACATTGTATTAATGAATTATGCTGTTTGATGGTTATATAGAAAAGGATTATCAACCTCATGAATTTTATCCAGTGTGATTGATTGCCTGACTGTTTAATGTGAATTCCCTGATTAGTCAGCCTCCCAGATGGTTTTTCTCTCCTTTTACATTTCTATTTAGATATCCTTTATCTGTTTATTTTTATATGATTTTTTTCCACTCATATTTTCTTCAGCAAAGAATTCTTTCCTCCTCCCAACCCCTTTTAATTAATTCCAAAGTTTAAATGACAAATAAAAAATGTTAGATTTCAAAACTCTGGTACGCTGCAAGAGGACTGACAAAACCAAAGTGCACAATGTCTTTCCCACACTGTGAGGCACTGGGAGATAACCTCTAATAATCTACCATCTGTTTATAAGATGCACATAGGTCATAATTCTAGAAACATTTATGGCATGATATGAGTTTATTTGCCTGGATAATTCCAGTGAAGTAAATGGAAATATATACAGCAGTGAAGTACCTCAGAGTAAACTTACACACTGTGTCAAGCAGGGGAAAGTCATGGGCTTACACACAGGGTTCCAGTCGTGCCAGCCTGTTACGATGTTCCCCTGTGGGGATCAGGGACAGACCAGCCAGCACTTGCTCTGCACCCAGGCAGTGTGGATGGAGCCCCTTGTGGGAAGGTAGGAAAGCATAAGAGTGTGGATCTACTCAAAACTTGCCACTTGATTTTATGGCAAGAGACCAAACTCTGCCACTTTGATGTACTCAAAATATATATCCTTAGAGGCCACTGCCATATAAAAGGAAGCTGCAAAACCCACAAGATCCATGGAGTTCTGTGTCCACAGATAGGTTAGATGTCTGTGCCAGTTTTCATAACTCTGCCTGTCTTGAGTAGTTGAAATGATGCTCTACTTAGGTAAATTTTTTCAAATGTGATTTTTTTTTCCTGAGTTTTCTGGAGCTTTTTGTACCTGTCCTGCCCTTTGTCCCCATCCTTTCCTGCACATCGGCTTTATGATGCCCAGAAGCCCCAGGTAGTTCTCTGAGTGTGGCTTCCCCTGCTGATTTTCCAGCTTAAATATAGAGAGAAATCAGGCAACTTGGACAGTGTAAAAATTCCAGATACATTTTGTGATGCAAGGCAGTTGGGCTGTGGGGTTTAGGTTACCAGTGATGATCCTGACCCACTTCTCAGGACAAGAATGGAAAAACTGTTCTCCCTGCTGAAACAAATTATGAACTGATGTCTGTTTACAGAGAATGGACCAGCTTGTTTTAATCTTCTTCCTTGGCAAATGAGCTTACTGCTCTGTTAAATGGCCAATACAGGGACAAATATTGTAAATGGTCATATATTCTCTCACAACTATTAATGTGATGAGCTGGAAAACAAGCTCTGACACTAAGAAAGATGCTGTTCTGAAGAGACTTGGAGTCCCAGCCCAATCCTAGGGTCTAAGACAGTTTTTAATGATGTTGTTTGCTTTTATTATTTAGGACTTCCATATTATTAATCACTATTTCCTTTTATTTATTCCTTTTCTCAGAGTAATATCAGATCACTTGGATAAAGTGATGAAGAAGATTTGCTTGTAACACTGTGTGTTGACAGTAGTCTGTCAGCTTGACCATGATACATTTCCAGCCATGGAAATGTAAAAATAGACACTGAAAGGCTATAATAAATTAAAATGATAGAGAGAACTTCTGAAGGAGCTAGAAAAACTTTGTATCTCAGTGTTGTTCCCTTTTGATATCAACAGGCAGGCATACAGGAAACTTCTTAGCAAAAACATTATGGGACTATGGCACATCCATTTAAGAAGGGAATTAAAATAAAGGAGAAATGGATACTAAAATTGACAAGATATTTCTAGGAACTGGTAATACAGAGGAAGAGATGGCAATTTTGCATAGTGTATCATAGAATAAAAAGAATGATTTTAAATAAATTACTTGGTACTAAGAAGAATGTCTTAACTACAAATTTGTTCTGTTTGATATAATTTTCAGTGTTTCCTACAGAAAAGACAGAATTTGCATATCTCTTAGTCATTCTTTGACATGACTGGCATATTTCATATATGTTTTCTTTTCCTTTCATTCTTTCCCCTGATAATCAGTCAGTGGTGGCAAAAACATTGTCATTGTTATTCTTTTAATGGAATTGTCACACAAAATACAAAATTGTCTCCACAGCAGAGAAACTTTAGCTTGTTTCAGGAAACTCCATATTGTTTGAAAGCTCAACTTTTTTTTATTTGCAGAAGACAAGCTCTTTAATACCCAGACTATTAACACACACTCAGCTCACAAAGAATGATTTTACCAATATATATCATACACATCCCATGTGAGTTTCCTTTCATAGTTTAGACAGTCCTAAAGAACCAAACACATAAATTTCAGTCTGAAGAACAGTGTTAAATTACTCTATATTTAATCCAGAATATAAAAGTTCTTTTATGATGTACTAAAAACAACATAGTGAAATGAGAGGAAGACTTTCAAGAAAAATATATGTTAATGTCTACCCCAGGAAAACATAGTTCCAGATTACCAAATTTGAATGACATCAAATTTTCAAGATCTTAGTCCATCAAAGGGTATCAATCACTCTCCCAAAGGGAGCCTTGCCTGAGGAGGTTCACAAGTTTTCAGAAAAAACACTCATTAGTGATGGGATTGGATTCCTCATCAAGGCACTTTTTTCCCCTCACTTAATTGCTAATAGACACATATAAATCCCATTTGAACCCACCGAATCTTTGAAATACTGTGAAAAATAGTTTGGAGTGTCAATGTTACAAGATGACCGAGTGTTACCAGTTCCTGGCTGACACAGTGCAAGTCAGCGAGCAAACCAATTACTTTTTCTGTTATGGTCCCCCTAAATTAAATGGAATTTGTATCCTGAAGGTCCCACCCTCCTTACTTTCCAGAACATTACTGAAGAGTGTTTGCTGTGGGGCTTGTAGGTCTTGCTGTCAGTGACACAACAGGAGGGGCAAGCATAGGGGATGAGCAGGGTCCCTGCAGAAAAGCTGGCACAAGAGGACCCCACTGTGAAGCAGCTCCTCAGTCAGTCTCAAAAGTAAACATAGACAGTCAAGGATCATCTGTAATAGAGTTACAAAATTTCTTCCCTTCTCCATGACAAAGTTGGACTTTTCATACAATTGGTATATTAGAATTGCACTCTTCATGAGTTTGAGGAGCAGGAGAGAATCTGCGTGTAAGTTTCCCAAAGGGATATTGGATTGTAAAGGAATACTAAGCAATGTTGCAGACAAAAGAATGTGTTTAATTTTGACTCAAGAGTTGGAAAAATATGTCCTCCATCACTACAAAAAGAACTCAAAACTTGGTAAGATATCTTCTCTCCACCTTGGACTGTTTCCTTAAAATGTTGCAGATATTACAAGTGGTCCACTGGCAGTTTAATTACTGATGTATACTAAAGCAGGTCAGGAAACACAGTATTCACCAAGACAATTGTTAAAAAGGTACATGGCCCATTTCAGCTTTTGACTATTGCAAGGGCTGGTAAGGATATACTATATATAGGGCTGGTGGTATCTTAGCAGTGCATAAAAAAGTAGATAAACTCACAGATTTCATTTCCCAGGCTGTGAAAAATGGATAAAATTTCTATTGCCCAAATAAAATTGATAAACTCTGTTCACCTTCAACTGCACAATTGCTTTTGGCAGGAGTTCTGGAAAGTTTTAATGGAAAAGTTGCAAGATATAGTTGGAAGATCAAGAGGTGAATGTCTATCTGCTCTTTCTGCAGATAACTGAAAACATGTGCCCAAGATGATAGACTTGTATTGAGTATTGTTATTATGGCTTGCTTAAGTGGAAAAGTAAAATAATGGCCACTAACATACATTGCTTGTAGGGAAGCAAACTTCACATTTTGGACACCTGCCTCTTTCATGTCAATATTCCATGAATGTGAGACAGTAACTTTCACCAGGAAATGAACTCAGTTATAATCTTTGGATATAGTTACTCTTTTTTGTTACCAAGTAAATTTCCATGGAAAAAAATAAAGACATTGAAAATATTAAAAAATATGAGAAAATAAGATTTTGGAAACCAAACTACATGAAAGAATATTAATTTTAATATAGTTAGCTAATTTAATCAGTTTTAATGACTCATAAAATCAGAAAGGTTTCTTCAATTTAGAGACAGGGATGAAAGGCCATTTGATGATTTGCAGGTGATGATACTTTTCTCACATGCTGTTATACTTGTAAGCAACTTCCTCATAGTTACAGCTGGGGCAATAAAATATGATTATGGTACTGGTGAGAGTGTTTTTCTGCATGTTATAGCAACAGTGCAGGAAAATACAAGTATCTCACTTCCACTCAAATATGAGTATCTCACTTCCACTCAAAGACTGCCAGACTGCCTGAAGTCTACAAGTATCATTTTGAACCTTGCTTTTCACTCATGTATGATGAAGGCTTCATCCAACTGCAAGGTAGGGTTCAATCATTAATCACATGCATTTTAATAATTCTAATTTTTAAAAATTTGCATATATGGATAGTAGTCAACAATAGAAAAACATTGAGAGTGTAAGTGGTGTTTTAAAATATGTTGTGGAAGAATATTCAGTGATTAAGCTGAGCTTCTTTATGCAGTCACATTTGAAGGGATGCTAATAGACACCCTGGTGGAGTATTTTGCTCTCAAAGCACAGAACTTCTGCCTTTTTTCGAAGTGCTTTTATGCCATTAAAGTTCTTGCCCTTGACAGTTCTTGAGTGAACATAATCCAAGACACACCACACTTTCTGACAGCTTCTTTTAACAGGCATTCCAATGCATTTTTCATACTTCATCTTTCATGCAGCCTTAATCATCTTCCCTTGAAAGAGAAATGATACTGCTCACCTATGGCATTTCTAAGTTTACACTTCTTTGTTTAAGTTCTCACTTATTTAGATTTACAGTAAATTTCTAAGGAGGTAATTGAGTTCTAGTTATGTAAGCTTTGTGTTACTTTTTAAGAGGTGTGATTGGGGTTTTCAGGGAATTTTGTAGTTACACAACTTTCTGATATTTTTAAGAGCTTTGGTTTTACTTTTCTGGGAATTTTGCAGGCTATCTGCCAGTTCTGCTTTGTAGTTATAATGATATAGTTGTGTTACAAAAAAGTACCCTAATGATGTGTTTGAAAACTACATGGTGTCAGTCGGTTCTGTTTGCAAAATAAGTCAGCACAAGATTCCATGAGGAATCAGCATCAAAAATTATGTCATAAAGATTTACCTGGTGTCAGCTGAGCTTTAATTTATTTTTTATTGGAGGAGGTGGTACTCAGATGTGTAGCATTCATGTGCCACACTATTCTCACAGAACCACTACCATAAAGGAATTTAAATGTACAGATTCTGTACAGTGCTGACTCTTTGGGCTTTGTGCAGTTGTCAAGAGAACTTTGAGCTACCAAAACCTGTTGCTGTTAGATGAAAGAAATTGTCCCTTCCTGCCTTCCTGGCTGCTCATTTCTGCTCCAGAGCTGTCTAACTACTGAGTTAGCACAAGTTTCTTTGGCCTTACATTGGAGTAGACCCATGAAACAGCCCAGGTAAAGTTATACTGTCCAAAAAGCTGTTTGGGAACAGCTTTAGTGAACTGGATGAATTAAATTGAATAATCTTTTTTTGACTCAGCCTATTAAGTGCAGTAGATAAAATCATTTCCAGAGGAGCTCTTGCTACTCTGATAATTGAATCTTGACATTACAGAAGGGCTAATACAAAAGCACATCCACAGGCGGCTCTTACAGTTCTGTGCAGCATGGTCATAATGGGGGGAGGGGACATGAGGAACCATCTCCTGACTACATGCCCCTGGAAACACTGTTCATGGACACAGAGACACCCACAATGCTGATACCTGCAGGATGATACCAGTGTGCTCAATGAACAAGTGCTTGCCACACTGGTTAAACAAGGGGAACTTCCCTCACGTTTATTCAAGTCCTGTTAAGCTGCACAGGAGGAAGAAGGAACCAGGCTTTGTCTTTCCTCCCTTACAGCATAATCACTGGGAGTCCTGCAGCAATCCTCAGAGGTGTGGTGAGCCTGCTGCCTTCCACCCTGCAGGGGCACAGATGGCGATGTGCCAGCAGGGCTGGTTCTGGCAGGGCAGGGACAGGACTTGTTTCACACACGCTCCCTCGCACACATCTCTTATGGTGGCCCAATCTATTCCTCCAGGGGCTTTGCCAAGACTAGTTTCTTCCTATAGACCTGTGGTTCAGGGAATAGGCAAGAATTATAATTAAAACTGCTTCTACTTATTTCCTGAGAACTGAGCTTCTCTAGCTTCCAGCTGTGTTCCCTGCCAGAAAGTGTGCCAGCTGAAATTGCAAATGTCTTTCCTACAGCTGAAAAGGTAGAAGAAATAATTTCTACTCCTTTCTACTCCTTAGGAACCTAAGAACTTTTCAGGGCTGCCAGACCACTAAGGCTAAGCCTTATGGTATCCCAGCCCCTACATCAGCATAAACTGAATTCCTCAGAGTTTTGTTTGGGTGTGCATGTGTTTGTCCTGCAAACCTGCCTGCTCCCTCACTGTTTTGAAGAAAACTTGCACTGGCTTTGGGTGAAGTGCTCTCCTGCTTGGTCATGGGCTGGACCCATGCCCCAGACAACTCTTGCAGGGCATCGTCCTATGGGCAACCATGGCTTTGTGGTGTGGGATGGGATGATAGCCCTTCCCATCATAGACACATGAGGAAGCAGGAAGGCCCAGCTCTGATCCCTCAGTGTCCCTTTCCTCCTTTATAGCAATGTGTCCTGGCAAAGCAGGGCTCAGGCAAATTTATCACATCCACTGAGTTCAGAGGTAGTGACTACTGTCTTGCTTCATACTCAATATGACGTCTTTCCACCATGTTTGCAATATGCTGCTGCTGTGAATTTCAGAAACCCTACTTTACTCCCCTGGAAAAAATAATAAAAACAATCAGTCTCCATTAACATACAGCAATTCAACATCCTGACTTTTATGAGCTCACTGTAGGAGTTTAATTAATTAAGGATGATTCTGCATTCTTCACAAGGAAGATTGGCTTTTTTTGTTTACTCTGTCATAAATAATCTCATATGTTGGAACATTTTGGAAAATGCCAAGGAAATATGCTTCCCTCCCACTTTGAGAAAATTTTCCCTCAGCATTTTTGTGTGTTGTTTTTATTATCTTTGCCTCCAGTAAAAACCCTAAGATAGGCATGATATTCAAGGAGAAGGTTTCTGTACAAACAGCCTTCAGTGCATGTTAGCAAATTTAACAAAAGATTAAAGACAAGAACAAGATTAACAGGAAATATGAAAATAAAAATCTAGATCAATCCTGCCAATATTCTCAGGTCCAAGTTTTTGTTTTCCTCACAATAAAAGTATATCTGCCAAAGTGTTGCACCCTTCAGTTTAAAAAAGTATTTCAATGCAAAATAAGATATTCCAATCAATATAAAACATTACTGCTTATAAGATTAAATTCTAAAAAAAGAAAGTGACAAGGAGAATCGTGTCACAGCTGAGGTCAGCTCTACAGGAGTAAGAGCAGGACAATAATCTCTCGTGACAGGAGAGAAAGAACAGGATAACAGAGCAAGAATGCAGATTCCAAGATTGCAGATTTGGACCCTCTGATCCTGTTAGCATCATAGCACTGTAGCAGAGCAGGAACAAGAACTCCTGGTGGTGGTGAGATTCTTCCCAGAGCCCAAAGAGTCTTTCCAGATTCAGCCTGACAAGCAAATCCTCTACTTTTCCTGCTCAGTGTAGCAGAGAGAAACTCTCCAGTCAAACCCAGTGAAGCTGCAGAGCCCTGCTGGGGGGCATATTTAATTTACCTGCCTTGTTTGTAACAGATGTAACTCTTGCATGCAATGCCTGGTTGATCTAGCATTTGAGGGTGCTAGGCAGTAATGTGCACAGTACTACTGCTTTTCAAGAAAAGTAGAAAAAAGAAGGACACTAAAAACTGGAAGCACAATTTCAATTTCTTTAACAGTCACAACTTCATCCATATTTGTGGATGTGCAGAAATCAGAGAAATAAGAAGCACCATGTACTAATGCAACAAGCCCACCTCCTGCCCACTGTGTCTCAGAGAATGCTACTTGGAGGAATGCAAGGTTGGCATAGAAGGGTCTTAGTGGAATGCAAGCAACATCTACTGAGTGCAAGGTGCGTGCCTCAGGAGCAGAGCACAGAGTGTCTCAGCAAGGCAAACGAGCATGCCCTGAGCACTGTGCTGGCAGCAGGGCTCTACCAGCACCTGCGTGAGCACATTTTAAGCTGGCTCAGACGTGTCTGAGCAGCTTTGTAGGCAGTGCAACTGCCCTGTTAGCAGTGCTAAGCTGAGGCATGCAGTCCCTTAGTTCTTAGTTTCCTTCCCATAGGAAATCCTGCTACCACAGCCTCTATGTGTACCTGAGATCTGAGGCAGAAAGAAAGCAAGCATGAAGGAGCATGTCTTGGCAGCCCAGGAGCTACAGTGCTTACTTCAGGAGGAGGTTTGGGCTTCCCTTCTCTGCCCTCAAGATTATTTGTGGTTTTATACTTCGAGCATCCAAAGTAGCTCATAGCCCATCTCAAGAGGGAGCCAAGCTTCTGGCATCAGGCAATTAGATACCCTCAGGCCTGCTCCTCTCACATCCCACAGCTCCTGAGGTCCTGGAACCTCAGCCCAGCTGCATTAGAAGGATCCTCCTACCTCTCTCTTCTGCAGCCTTGTGGTAATGAGAATTGAACAGGAGATAAAATATATGAATGTGAATTCTACTTGGCCAAGGGATGCAATTAGCTGTCTTAAACAATTAAGGTGAGAATGGTTTCAGGAGATAGATTACCTGATCTAATAGATGAATATCACTGAGAGGCAGAAGATCACTTGCTTCCATTACTTTATGCCAAACCCACCAGTTATTGGGGAGACTGTAGACCCATAAATTCACTAAGAGATGAGATGATGAGATGAGATGAATTGAGATGAGATGAGACGAGACACTCCAAATAATTTCTTGCTGTATAAATTAATTAAATTATCTGGCAGACAAATCTGAGAAATTGAAGGGGTAGAATGGACCACTTTAATCTGGAAAGCAGGTGAGACCTTCCCCTTCAGCAACAGTGGGCCACTGTATTAGGTTTACCGCTAAATCTCACATTTCTATTTCTGGCTAATCCAGCAGCCACAAATGGGCCACCATTGGCACCTGGAAAACTTTTAGGTTGAGCAGATAGCTTAGTGTGGAAATGCAAAAGAATATGCAGAAACTTCTCTCTTTTTTTTTTTTTTTCTTACATACTTAAATTTTGCTTACATCCTCTTTTAAACATCAAAATAGGTCTTATTTTGCATTTGCCTAGTCTCAGCTTTGAGACATTGATTCTTATGCTTCTGCTGCTAAATTAAAGGCTCCCACTTCTTGTGTAACTCCTTTCTGATAAACTAAATAATTTGATCCCTTTAAGTTGCTTACTGCAAGGCATTTTCTCCAATGCTTTTGAGGCTTCTTTTTTTGTGGCTGTTGCAATTCAGTATAATTTTCATCTTAAGTCTTCTCAAGACATTTGTAAATTATTTTGTTGTTCATTAAAAATGCAACCAAACCCCAGTGCATCCCTGGGGCTACTTGTTACTTTGTGACTGATAAGGCACTAGTCTGAATCCAGAATGTTTTCCTATTAAATATATGCAAAGACTTTCTGTCCCCATACTTCGGTACATATGAGCAACCCAGAAGCAAAACAACAGTCTGAAAAAATCTTTGCTTCACAGGCAGGATCTGACACTAGAAGATACAACTGCATATGCAGTTCAAATGCATAGTGATTTTTCAGGTGTTGCCTGGAAGCTGTTTTTAAATATATTTTTTGGGAGTATGGCAAATTCGTACAGTTAGTCAAAATGATACATATGCCCATAGAATTAAAGCTGTTTGTAAATTAGCGTTTTATATTTTGTTGCTTCTTCTTGGTAAAACCAAAGTATTTTTCACAGTCCTTTTTATTTAAAATGAAAAATTGCATCATCCTGACATCATATAGGTATCTCTTCAATCTAGTGACCCATGAATTAACATGTAAGAGTCTGCATTTGGATAAAAACTGAGAGCATAGCACAAAACCTTACAACACAGACAAGATCTCATTTCTGAAAGATGCTGACAGTATCCTGGCATTCCAGGTGCAAAACCCAGAAAGCAAAGTTGTTGATTCTAACTCTTATGCATTAGGAGATGCACAGGCTGCTTTTATGCTCTTCTTCACTACTTTTTGGTATTTTCTTCCACTAAAATATTACACAAAGTGGTCAAGTCATTTAGTCTCTCAGTCCTTCTCATTATCTAAACAATGCTGATATTTTTATGATGTCTTCTTGGTCCTCTGTGTTTCAAGATGATAAGCTGGGCTTACAAAAGTCTTGAGATATATTGCTATTAGTAGAGCTGGAGGTGGCTACACAGCTGCAGCAGAAATTTCCCTACCCTTGAGGTGGTGGGAGAGACTTTGGGAGAGTATAGATTCTGCAAAAATCCCCTCCAGGAGATCTGACTTGCAGACTGACTTACTGGTTGCGGCTGCATATCTTCCATGGAAGGTACTTCACTGGGTCTGCTTCCCCACCTGCCAGCAGCATTCTGTTCTTGTTCTGCTGAGCTTTAACTTGCTGTAAGTGTGACTTGCATTGTGTACATGTTATCTATACAACTTCCTTGCTGATAAACACTAGAGATAAGAAAGTGCCTTCTCTGCAGCCTCGCTATGGCACTTCCCTAATGCCACCACAACATGTGTTTGTTCATGACAGATTGTTTTCTGTGTATTATCCTGAACTCAGATAAAAGCCACACGTGTCCATATCTATGTCAGGCTCTGCTTTGCTGTCTCCATGCTAAATCACAGCTGTGTTTTTGCCAGGTCAGGGGGACACATACCTGGAATCTCTAACTCAGTTTGGTTTGGTATGCTGTGAGACCTGATTTAGGTTTGTACGTCTTAGTGCCCAGCAAATCAAGGCACTTTAAACTGGCAGTGTTTATGAGCTGAAAATCCAAACCAGACACTTTTAGATGGAAGACTTGCTGATTGGCATAAATTATGCTAGGCTGATCAGCACCTGATTCTGTGTTCATATAGGTCTTCCCTAGGCTTAGCCATATCTCATTTGGCCCCATATCTGACTACACACAGTGTGACCTTTATTTACATTATTTACAGCTAGCCCCACAAATGATAAATTCTAGCTCTATCTCAGATATTCATCCGAGCAGTAAGCATCTAAAAACCAGCTCTGCAAGACAGCCAGCCATCCGGAACAAGAAAAATTCATTTCCAAGATGTAGTGACAAAGCAACTGTCACACATCCTCTCTGGAGTGCTGGCTCACAGCCAAAAAATAACTTTTCTATGTAATGTATTGTGAAATATTTGTGCTTCTGTAGTGGTGTATCCTTTTACTATTTTCCTCCTGGTTAGCTGTCTCCTTGGTTGATGAGGATTTAGCCCAACTTTGTAGAGCACTAATTCTATGCAGTAAAAACCTTCTTTTGGTTGCTTATCCAGTACTGTCTGTCTTTTTTAAAAATGAGTCCACTAATGATCTATATTGACTGATTTACTGTCTGAAACAAATGTACAAAGTTGAGTGATTAAAATATTGAATTAATCTACTGTTCAGAACTATCTGAAGGAGTAGAACTACATCCAAGATTAATTTTGTTCAGTATTTCTCTTGGTACATTTGCTTTTCTATTTTTCTGTAGAGACTTGAAATATTAGCACCAAATTGTCTGAAGCATTTATCTCTTGCCAGTAAGACTATTGGTTCAGACCTAGTAAAACATGTTCAAGCTTTTCCAACATAAGCACTATGTACTTTATGAAGTCTAAATTGGGTTCTTTATGAATCAGCATTGGTTATATAACCACTGTACAGTTTCATTAAATATGGATTATTATCAAGAACATTCTTTTTGGAGAATTTGGCAGGCTCCTTTCCAAGGGGAGCAGACAAAATCTTTCAATCTGACACACTGGAAGGAAGGAAATGGCTATTGATTTTTTATATTTAAATGCAGTTTATTTCTACTTGGGTCATGTTTATTTTGAACCTGCCTGTTTTCTGAGGATGTTGAGGAGGTACTGTGGGATAAATTCATCTGAATACTGCCTAGATGGATTTCTGCACAGGTCTTTAGAAGACTGGAATTCCCCAATACATCTGATTATTTTATAGCTCTTTCTGTGCTTAAGGTTCTGGGTAACATTTGTATACTCTGGTCTTGGTCATGTTCCTTGCAGTCCCAAAGCCTGCTGATCTTCAGTGTTACACACAAACTCTGTGCACAAAGCCTGTAACTGTTTCTAAGAAACAACGAAGCAATCTCTTTTTACTCCAAATCACTTGCCAAATTTTTGTAGCTGGCAATTCAAACTGTGTGTTTGAATTTTAGGGGTTTTCTTTCTATATTATTTTCTATGGCTAGATTCTTTTTGCCATTTTCCTGAGACAGCTGCTGCTGTTTTCAAGATGTGTAAGAACAGCAAAATACCTCTTCCATCCTATTATCCACTGTCTTTCTTCCCTCTTCTCACTGGGGAGCCAGGAAGTGCTCATCTCGCTCCAGTACTTGGGGACAGCATGAATTTGCCTACTAGAAGACTTTGTAGACTAAACTAGAAAATTTAGATAATAGAGGTGATGAGAAACTGGAATCCATGGAAAAAAGTGTGCTATTTCCTTCTCCATTGACTCAAACTAATTCAGCATTTGGTGGTTTTTGTGGAAATTAAATTTTTAAAAGTGATTTATTTTAAATGTATGCAATAAAATGTCATCAGCAAATAATTTCTGGAAGTAAACAGTATCAAACTTTGGTATCAAACTTCCTGACACTGCATTTCAAGACATGAATTCAGTAAAACAGTAGTCCTTGAATATTTATGGTGCATAGGGACTAATGGTGTCTATGAAATACGTTGATAGAGGTGGAGGTATACTGGACTCTTTGGTGTATAAGCTGTGCATTACTGAGGTGTTTTGCTTTTGCTACTAAGAGAATTCCCAGGTGATGAGGAATGTCATTTTGGCTAGGACTTTCACTTCTGCCAAGGTCCAGCATTACAGCAATAAGCAATTTTTCATATTGACTTTCCTGCCTTTAAAAGCCATCTTTTGCACAGCAGTGACAGGAGTGCTGCCATAGGCTGTTTGAATGAGTCCCAGCTGACTTGATTTTGTAGGCCAAGACATGGCTATCATAAATCTATCATAAATCTATCATAAATGTCCCAACAAGGATGGGAGAGAACAAGGATAACAAGGGTTTACATCATTATGACATCACAATGTCACTGAAGTGCTCACCAACCTCAGCTCAAAATATATATGGGGAACGGGGGAAGGGAGAGGGAAAACATCTAAGGGAAAAAAGAACCTGCAACCTGAATTATAACAGCTCATGGAGTAACCAAAGGCAAAGAATAATTGTATTTACTGTCTCAGAAGTACTGGATTCAATAGTTGTTCTCTATGTAAACCTTCTGTTCAGGAGTAAATGAGTTTTTATGGATATACTAATGATCAAGTAGAAGCACTTAATCTGAGCACACTTCAGGTGCCATTTCATAACAAACAGGTAAAACTATTTCTATTTTGTTGTATTAAACCTATGACCCTCAAGGAATGGCAGCATCAAGGTATCAGTTCCAGGAATATATAAGATCTTGTCCACACAAGTAATTTTGTGGCTTTAGCACATATCAGCATATCTGTGGGTTTTTTTCAGAATGTAAGCTTTTGTTTTAATATAAGTAATTTTATACTACTTATGCTTAATGATGGTATAGACCAGTCTTCTCCAGGAGCTGAGTTTGCAAGAGATGTCATTTAGAATTGGATGGAGAGACAGCAAGGAAACAGAAGAGCTAATAATTATTTATAGAAAAGACTTTTTACATTACTTTGGTGATATAACCGTCTTTAAGCAGCTCCAATGTTAATGAAAGGCAGTCTGGAAGCTGGAATAAGTTATGGTGCAAAAAATTCTTCCTGTAAATGACAACTAAAGCCTCGTGTGTTTTCAAGTGACTAAATTCCAGGACTTCCAAGAGATATGACACTACCACATTGTGTAAGAAGAATGTAGTTTAAAATGAAAGAACAAATGAAAGCTTCAGAGATGAAGGGATACTCCTAATGGGAACATGTTAAAGAGCACGAAGTGGAGGGGTCGGTCAGTGTTGGGAGAACAAAGTGAGAGATTTGTCACGTGTGGGAGGAAAAGAGAGGGACAGTGACCTTCTCATCTGTTCATTTGCACTGTAACGCTGACTTTCCCACATTTGATCCTTTCTCCCTGTGCAAATTTGAAGCTGTGGCAAGGTTATTAACAAACACATCTCTTATTCAGTCATTCAGAACTTTTCTGTCATATAGCATTACAGTGACCCAAGTTTGGCACAAAAAGGAGGAATCAAAGCAAAGGACGACCAATTCCATTGCAAACTTCTCTGACCATTTGAGGAACAGGATGCAGCTCAAACCCCCACAACTCATTCCAGCCTGGAGGTCACTTGAGTGGCAAACAAGATTTTTAGTTTCCACCCAGACCACTGCTGTTTTCCTATGGGTACAAAAGGAGGCCCAAGAGTCTGAAGTTTTCTGGAAAGCTTTTATTGAATGAGAAACTACATCCTATCCAAAGGGATGATCTCCAAAATTCTGTATGTATGTGGGTGAATATTTCCACCCATCTCTCTCAAGCATGTGAACAAATGTTTGAGCTTTAAGAGTTTTCATCTCAAACAGATGTTTCAAACTCTCATTGTTGTTTGAGACTCCATTGATGTTTAAGACTTCCATTTCAAGTATTCATAATTTGCTCTGTGTTAGGACAAGTGGACTTTCACAAATGTCATGATGAAAAAACATTTAACAATTTATTCAGAGTATCACAGGATGCAGATTTCTAATGCTTAAACTAAGGTCTTGCAAAGACTTAAAACTGGTGTATTTGTCTTTTGGTCTGTATTTCCTCTTTGACTGCTTACAATAAATTTTGTGAAGGGTGGAAAGGTTGCATTCAGGCTTATGATATCATTGTGTGTTCTTTGCTGGGTACACTGTGATATGTGCTGTTTGCTGACCTGGGATAAGATTTGGCAGAATGATTACTCTTGCAGTCTGATGATTCTCCAAAGTGCTTTCAGTTTCTGCAGTGCTAGATTACTTTGGAGGATACTGTTGTTCAGAACTGAGCATCTGATCTTGCAAAGCAGAGGTATACCTCCAAGGAGATGATGAGACAAAATGTATTTTTGTGGTAGTCAAAGGCACATTTTGCATTTTTGCAAAGTATTTTTGTAGTAAAATTACTAGTAATCTAGTAATTATAGTAATAGTAAATAGTAAACTACTAATTATAGTAATAACATACTCATTATTCTAGGTCTCTTAATTTTCTGATTTTTTATTACTACAGACCTCCTGAAACAGGAGAAGGCTTGGTATAGAGTACTTTATAGCTATTTTGTCTTGTGGAATCTTAATATTTTCCACAGAGCAGAGCAAAGTCTTCTTTAGGGAACATATATGCCTGTTGAGAGTAGTATGGGTATAATTTCACCTTAATTACATCTAGCCTGCAGTAAGTACAGACTTATTCTTAAAGGTCTAAGAAAGAAAATCCCACTTTTCTTTTTTTCTAGCTCTATTTCCTAGTGTTTGGATTAGGGTGGAGTTTTCTTTTGTTTATTTGAGGTGGGTGTGAGGTTTGGTTGGTTGGGTTTTTTTGTAGTTATACATAGAAGTTGTTTCCATTTGAAAGTTAATTTTCTTTCCAGCTGGGAAAGGGAGCTGAACTGACCTGCCCTGTAGCTCCCCAGTTGCTTGTCTGCTTCTGAAAGGCAGCAGAGCTCGCAGAGGGGACAGTCAGGAAGCTCATTGCAGTAATTGCTTTGGAATTGCATTGGTTTGGTGTAATATGAGATGCTCCCACAGCTGTCCTTTCCAAAAGCTTTAGAAGTAGATCCTTGATTCTCAGGGATCTGTAAACCACAGAGAAAAACCACTGCTTAACTAATCGGATTATCAACCAGCTCACTTGCATGTAATACATATCTAAACACTGCTTAATTTGGGATATTAATTACAGCCTGCACTGAAAGAATATATGTAAGTCTTTAATTACATGGAAAGATCTTCAAATTGGTGGCTGGAACCTCATTTCAAGGGTTTAAGAAGCTGATAATTGCCTGTGATAACCATTTTACTCTGTAAATAGGTTTTGGCAATATATTGGCGAAGTACTGACTGATCTCTTCACAGCCAAATGTCACCCAGATGAACCCAAAACAGCCTGCAATTTTGTGAATACAGTATTTCCTCATAAAGCTTCAATACTGTCACATTTGCTGTCTTACATATCTGATTGACTGTGAGTGAGCTCAGGCTAAAAGGTTTTTTTCATTCTTAATTGTCTTTATTATAACTTCTTGTTGTGCAATGTAAAATGTGAATCCCTTTATGTTCTGTGCTGAACAAATGAGGGGCTGTGCACAGCAGTGTTTAGTGCATACAAAGTAAATACTGTATATCCCATGACTGACTTCTTATCAAAACTGCACTGACGTATTTACAGCACTGATGGATTTACTGATCCTATTTGTAACCCTGTTATGTGTGAAAGGATGCCAATGCCATTCTGACACATCAATGTACATTGTTTTCAGAACAAACACTGACAGTTTTTAGGGAATCTATAAAGGTAGAAAATGGTTCTTTTAATACTTCTTGAGCTAAATTGACGTGTGGAGAGCTTTCACATTTAGCAACGATAAGGATAGGGATTGAGAGATACATTTGTAATTCAGTTTCCTGTGCAGAATTGATCCCACTTTAATAATCCATAGATAAATCCTTGGAAATTCTTTGAAGAATACAATTTGAAGGGTAAGAAACAATGAATTTTTTCCTTGACATAAAATAGTTCAAACAACATTAAATCTTGCATCTCAACCTTTCTGAAGACATTTTTTGGCAGTTTGTTATATTAATTTGAAGGAAAAAAATAAATACCCTTAAAAGTACTTGAAACAAAATTTGGATACCAATCCAGTGGGGAGCACACAAATACACAGAGCAGAGAGACAATCAATAGCCTTGCTGAAACTCTTAGCAGGATGCATACCCTAAAATGAATAGAGTGAAGCTCATGGTGAAGGGAGAAGTCCTACATAATTGCATTTTTTACATAACTTTTCACAAAGGCTTTGCAGGAGGGACTTTTGTAGCAGGTTTCTTCACAAAAGAAGGTAATTCTGAACTATATCTGATGCACTGGTGATAGCTTCCCTGTGGAGATGATTCAATTCTGCAAGTTTGTCCATGGAATTAGTAGAGTATCTGTAATATATAAAATGAAATTTATCTCTCAGTTGCTAGTTAAAAAATACCAAACTGTATTGCTTCCAGACTTGTGAATGTTCTCACTTCAGCAGCATATTGGATGAATTCAGTACTAATTAATGAAACTAATAAAAAATTAATTATAAATCCGGTAATCAGTAATAGATTCAAACCTCCTGTCATAGCCTACAAGTGTAAGAAAAATTGCAATGTTCACAGAATATCAACCTAGCTTTTTTGTCTGCCTGTAGTTGTCCAACTCTCATCAAATTAGTACAATCATCAAGTTAATCTATCTAGAATATTTATAAACATTTCATTGTTTACTGCTGTACTTCCCTGTACTGCTCCAGGATGCAACAAACTTCTCTCAGCTGAGGAAAATCTCACAGTAAATATCACACAAACGACATGAAGCCTTCTTCCTGATACCTAATGCCTAGACAATGTGAAAGTCATAGCAAAAATAAATAAATAATATCCATTTTAAGCTACATACATAATTTTCTGACATAAAAACATGCCTAAATACAGAAATATAATTGAGTAAATCTAATTAGTACTAATACATTTCTTGGCATATCTGCCCAGCCACTATACACAGAAACTCTTCTCTCAGTTCTGCTCTGGCCCAGCCCTGCCCCTCTGTTTTGAATTCAGTAATCAACTAACAAATCTACTGTGTCATTTTTGCTGTAGGTGGGATTTTCAAGGCTGTTTAGTTTTACCTTCCATTAAAGGTAACAGCAATATTTCTCTTCTAATCAATTTAAATAAACCAGGCCAGCATGGATTATTCTCAGAAATCGGACTGTGCTTGTTATTTGAAGAAACCACACTTAAAGAATGAGAAATAGAAAGAACCCTATGTAAACTAATATGTCATTGATTCCCTCTCTAGTATTTACTTTCATATTTGGCAGTAAAGAGATGCAAGCTCTGCAAAGAGCTGTATAATAGTCCTAACAGGCTGTTTGACACCTGACAGTGATATACTCATGGAGAAATCTTTCTAATATCATCTTCAAAGCAGTGAGATCCTGTGATTCTCAGGTAGCCTTACTTGAGGCCAGGGGTGACATCGCAGCAGGGGAGGTGGAATGAAATGGGCTTCTAACAATGATCATGGACATTTTTCAGCTAATTCAAAATCTACAAGGAACCTATATTGTCACTGAGTCAAGAAACAACTAGTTTCAGTCTTGTCATAAATACAGCACCTTTTCAAAAAACCAGGAGAGCTTAGATTGACTGGCCTACAAGGTCTACATTTACCTCTAAGCCTTTTATCAGTTGTGCATGGTCATTTTAAAGCAGTTGACTTCATGCTGTAAACCACCCTGCACTGGTATAGTTTGTACTTGCTGCCAGAAGGAAAAAAAGAGAGGCCCCAGCTGAACTACAGCTTTGAAAAAGAAGCAATGCAAATTAGCCTGTGTTACAGTCCCACAACTAAACAGTTCCTGGTATCTGGTGTGGCTTCTGAGCACTTAATGTGAAAGCATCTGTCCTACTGTCTCTGCATGACACGGATACTCCCACAACCCCTGAAACTTTCATTGAGAGTCTTCTGGGAAACTTTCCTTCTGGAGGGACTGAATGAACAGGAGTATTTCTAAAGAATCAGGAAAGCTGAAAGTGACCTCTAGGACATCCAGATGTCCATAACTCAACCTCCTGCTTGAAGTACATCCCATGAAAGCAGGTTATTCAGTGCCTTGTCCTGTCAGCTTTTGAAAGACTTCAAACATGGTTCTGCCACCTCTGTGCAACCCAAACCATCATAAAAAAACATTTTCTCCATATTAAATCAGAATTTCTTATGTTACACATTGTATCCATTTCTTTTGCTCCTACTGTGCACATCTGAGAATAATCTGGCTCTATCTTCTCTGCAGTCTCCCATAGGTTGTTGAAGACAGTACTAATTATCCTTCATAGCTGTACCACACAAAGTAGAAATGGAACCTCTTCAGAACTTCTGCCCAGTTCTGGTATTGTGTAGAAAAGACTGAAGATTTTAGAAATCCTGAGAAAAAGAAGAAAAAGTGGGGAACATGGCCCTGGTATTCTTTTCCATTCCAAATTCTGCATGGAAAAATTGTTGAGTAAAAATGTATCAGTGGTACTGGGAGCAGAGACTTGGAAGCTGTAGAATTATTAAGATGTGCAGTCAGACTTCTTCCTTGCTCTCTCTCTGTGGCTCCATGAATCTTCTCATCACTGCATCTCTCTGCAATGGCCCTGCCAGGGACAGAGGAAGCTAACCACCATAAGGACTAGTGGGTTGAAGTGTTTGCAGAAGTGCTTTGATAAAAAGGAAGTGTAGTTAATATTTCACACACTGCTGTGTAACAGAAGTGTGTTATTAAACATGTTTGTCATGAGACTCATGAAACAGTACATTTGGAGGATTCTTGTGCTCTAGGCACACAAACTGAGAATGGCAGACAGCCCTGCTCAGCCTCATGGGTTTAGAAAAGCAAAGGCAGCTAGATATCTGCTGGACATCATAAAAAATAATTTCCTCCTAGAAATGTCTTGTTCTCCCTAGTGACAGGGAATGTCATATGCTGCCTGAAATGAAACTCACACCATGAGCATGAGAAGCAGTACTAAAGGGTGCAGATCACAATGAATTTGCAGCAAAAAACATCCATGTTGTCTTACTCAGGGGAAATGAAACAACTAGAGAGGTAAGTGAAGAAGGAATAATATGGAGGGGCCAGTACAGAGGAGAGAGCAGCTCTAGGAGATGTAATGAGAATGAGGCTGGGATGGTGTGGAGAGAGAGGAGAGGCAGAAGGGGACTCACTGGCCAATGAAAGATGTACAGAGCTCCCTGGCTGTTCAGACATTTATGCTTTAGGATCTTTGGCAGCTGTCCATCCTGTCTGAAGACAAATCTTCCCAGCAGGCTGTAAGCATGTCTGGAGGGCATAACCCCAGTGCCCCCAGTGGGCCCCTCTCCCTGCATACTTCTTGGCTGCATAGTGGCACCTTTGGCTGCATCCATTTCTTTTCCTTGCTATCTCCACAAGCTGCTACATTATGCACCTGTTTAGCACCTGTGACTCCATCAGATATCTGGTATCAGGTTTTTTCCATCCACTGTGTTTTGATAATAGCCTGCCTTCTGTGTGAAAAGGACAAGGAGGTGTCTCTAGTTTTAGATGCTGCTCCCCACATCTAGGTGCTGTAGTGCTGGCAGCACGGGGAATTCCTCCCCTTACGACTATTGTATCTCCAGCCAGGTAGACTTCAGACAGGGATATCTGGTTCATCCAGAGATATCATTAAATGACTCCTTGTCTAATGCACATATGACTTAAGGTGATAGGATGTTTTGCTTCAAGACAAAATAACAATTGCTTTGAGCTGCCTGGAGGTACACACGTTTCCCAAACTACCACTTAAGTCTTACCCAAGGAGCGAATTTAAAACCACCTGTCAGTGCACTGCATTTTAAATTCATCCCTGTGAAACAAACACTTGGAACACAGAGCTCAGTACTTAACCCCTGCTACAGACTCACAATGACTCAATAAACCAGAAAACTGTTCTGAAGGCACAAGGAAAGAAGCTAATGGTTGATCCTAAATAAATGTAGTCAACAGACAAGATTTAGGGTAGTAAAAGGCTGTGCCACAGGTGTAAAGGGGCAGCACTGTCCAATCTCCCATCCCTGCAGATGATGAAGAACTGAGCTTCACCAGGACTGCAGTAGCCCCTAGTTAGCCCTAGAGAGCATCATGGTTGCTTTAGAGCTGGTCCTCTGAGTTCTTCAGATATCCTAGAGGTAAATCTCACACAGCTGTGTGTCATGCAGAGTCCATATCATTTAGATTCCTAGAAAACAAAAGGAAGATCTCAGCTGCCTATCCTGTACTGTCTAATGCCTAAGGGAACTAGCCAGGGTCTCAAAAACATTGTAAAGTGCATAAAGTCAGCCTGGAGGAATCAAACTCCATGCACTAAATATATATATTGCCTTGAAAAAATCAACTTTTCCTACAGACAAATGTGTATTTAATATGTTGGCTGTTTTTAGAATAGCTGATTTGAAATGCTGGGTTTCATTGTTTTTTCTTCTCCAAGGCTTTGGCAGTTCACTGTAAGCTTTGAAGTCTGCATCCCACGACCATGAGATGTCTCAATTAAAGCCAGGTAATTTCAGAATTAATGATTCACTGAAGGATCTCAAGAGCCAGAGTTTAGCAGCAAAGATAGCAGTCCATCACAGAGACCCTCCCAGCAGGACATTTAACTCTTTCTCCTTGACTTCTGTGCCATGGGTTTGTGTTTTTCACAGAGGGTCAGACTGCACTTGCTCTTTGCACTGGTGTACAGGGAGGTGTGTATTTCCCTTCCACACCTATATTATCCCACTTCTGGTCAAGCAGGCATCCTTTGGAGTTGCAGTCCCAATCTCTTGGTATGTTTTTCATCAAACAGTTTGTATAGCACATTTTACTATCACATTTTTTCTATTGTGCCTCCTATTGTGGACTTACAGGACTATAAACCACCTTGGAGGATTTGCTGAATATAATGTGCTGTGAGGCTCACGTACTTGTCTCTGGTTTCCCACTTCTAAATCCCTGCGTTTGTAGCTCCACTGCAGCCTCCCCTATCCTCTGGTCCTGTATCCAGATGTAGATGATCTGTGGTCCAGAAAACTGCTCCCTCTTGGGTAAGAGGCAGTGAGCAGCAGAGAAGCTGCTGAGCTCTGCCACACTTTGGGGTCTGCCCCTGAGCCAGGTGCCACGGTTAATGGGCTGCAGCTTGAAGACACAAGCCACAGGCTCCAGGCTGCTCTGTGACCAGCCTCCTGTGCTCCCACCTTCACAGCTTTAGCAGGGAGCTAATACTGGTGTGTTCTGACTTTCTTAGGCCATAATTATTTTTTTCCACTCACTTGAGAAATGTGAAAGGACAAACTACATAGGTGAGGCTCAGCAATAGTAAGATAAAAGTTTTCCATTTTGCTTTCTCTTGTAATTATAGTAATTATGTAGTCCATGTCACACTGCAGTCTCGGAGGCAGTTCAGAAGACCTGAACTGCAGAGCTGTCTGCATTTGAAATATTCCTGTATGTGTAATAGACCTGAAACAAAATTCCAACCATATTGCTACCCATACCTGCTACAAAAAGGCAAGCTTTTTGCAGGATGGTAATCTCTCATCCTGCACAGCTTGTTCTGAGGAGGGCTAAGGCACAGGGGTGCAAAGCTCTCATTATTGTTTATTACCTAATGCTAAGTGTGCAAAGGGGGAATCTGCTCCTCTGTAATCAAGACCAGATGAAAAGCTGTCTGGCCTGTGGATGTCTGAAATAACAGTTTGCTCTCATTCCACAACATACCTTGCAGGCAGCTGTAATGATTTGCCCATAAGTCTGCTGCTGCACTGTGTATAATCAGGTAACTTCACTCAGCTTGGAATTAGACATTTAGAATATCATCCTCCCTGAGCAGAGGCAAGAAGATCTTTGTCGCTTTTGATATCTGAGCTACTATGCCTAACTAAAATATCTTTAATTGATTACTTAATTTAAGTCATCTTCAATTCAGAGTAAGAAACCCAGCTCTCCATATGTTAGCTTTCTACAATCCCTGTAGGACTTTGATGTTGTGTTTCTCTGTAGCCACATTGCCTCTGGAAATGTGGGATGTAGTAAAATATATTTTAAGGAGAAGAAGAAGAAGGTATTTTTATGTTTCCTCACATATCTCCACATCTAACAGATGCAGAAGTTCAGGACTGAAGCAGTGTCTGAGAGACAATGTGGTTTTGGAGTGTCACAAATAGCTGTGGT
Source organism: Pycnonotus jocosus (assembly GCA_013400435.1). Lineage (NCBI taxonomy): Eukaryota > Metazoa > Chordata > Aves > Passeriformes > Pycnonotidae > Pycnonotus > Pycnonotus jocosus. Next base: position 200,037 of record VWYP01004444.1, read on the forward strand.
ACATTATCATTACGTATCAATATTAAGTAGGTTCATGATTTGCCAGTAGATATGAGGAATGCAAGTATTTTTGGCTCTTGGCTATTAGGAAGAGGAGATGGTGGTTTGTATCTATCTTGGCCCTGGAAGGGCTGCTCCTCATATTAAAGTTTTCTCCCTGGTTTACTCAGCTAGGTTTCTCCCTCTGGCAGCTCCCAGTTCACTTCTAGGACAGCTTGTTCTGCCTGAAATGTTGCAGGTGTTCCCCAAAATTTGTGGCTCCAGGGGCTGAGAATCAGACAGACTGTATTACAGAGAGTGCCTTCACCCTTTCCTCAGAATTTCCTACATCAGTGGGAGCAATAAGACTGCAAAATCTAAAACAATCCACAAAGAAGTCAGTGCTCAGGGACTGGCTGGCTCAAGCCCCAGCAGTCTGAGCAACTACCCTTTTCATACCTTCACCTGGCTCCAGGGCAAAGGAAACGACAAGAAAATGCCTTTCAGTCCTTCCCTTTAATCTTTTTCCTGTTGTTGCTGGATTTTGCATGGGTTTCTTGGAGTGTTTGCTCGAGGTGACACAAGATGAGCGTCATGTCCCTGGGTTGCAGGCTTGCTGTGTGCAATAGCCAGATGCACTTCAGCAGATGAGGTAGAAATGTGAGCAGTGGGTCACTGCAGAAAGATGTCCACTCATCAGTGACAGGCCAGCGACCATATCAGCATGTCCTCTCAGTGTCACGGAGCTTACAAGAGGCCTTTCCAAGCCTGGCTGCCACTCTGAGACAGCAGGGGTGTATTTGAGCTGCCTCTACTGGTATTGTCTTTGCTTTCTAAGATAAAGAATGTGATTTTGTGGCACGATCAAGTCAGATGCTTCTCACAAGTGCTAAATTCGATCATTATTTATTGCTGTTGTTTATTATTTGTGAAAAGCTGGTTTTGTGCCCAGCATTTTGATGAATTCTGACTCCTGTCTTTATTGATTCTATAAGAAATATGGCAAAATGGAAAGCAAGTTTTTTGTTAGTGAGGATTAAAAGATGCTGTGAAGCAAAGATGAAAGGACTGTTGTCACTCACTATTTCCATTTATAACATGAACTGTTTGGATTTATAATGAGATACCAAAGAACCATGACATTATATGCCACAACTGTTATGCATGAAGATGCTATAGTGGCACATTTGCTTCAGCTCTATTAATTTCTTTTGAATCAGAAAATAATATGTCAATTGCCAATGAAGCAGTAAATAACTATCTACACTTGTTTTACTAAGACTCTGGAGAAGGCTGCAAGGCAACTGTGGATTTTGATTCTGACTTCCCAGGTGATTTCCAGCTTAAAGCCCTCTCCTGAGTCAGGAATGGTCTTTCAGCATGTCACCATCTAGATGCAGGTTTTTCACCTTTAATCGCTTACAGCATAATTAGGCAGGTCTGGATTTATCAGAAATGCCAAAGAGTTGTTAATCCCCATTTACTTGCCCCTGCCCTCTTCTGACTGCTGTCCCAGTCAGCACTGAGGGCACGAGAGACACTCAGGCAGGAATGGGTATGATCCAAGAGTTCATGAGGAAGCCCAAAGCCTTCCCTCATGCCCGAGGCAGTTTTGAACAGCTCTTCTACCTCCAGGACCATAGTACAAAACCAGAGACCCAAAGAAAAGTGAGGTGTTTCTCCTGATCCTATGCCCAGAGTGGCTCAGTGTGCTGTGGTCTGGAATTCTGCTAAATTGCAGAGGAAAACTGGGATTCAGCTAATGGAGTCCCTGCTGTGTCTGGGTCTTGAACGTGCTCTGTCCCTTGCACAGTACCTACAGATTCAGGGCTGCATCTGACACTTCCTTTTGACCTGGCTGCTTTTCCTTTGTCTTCAGTAGATTTTTAGGTTCTGCCTCATTACACATTAAAAGACCTATATCCCCCTTTCACTAACCCAGGCTTGACCTCATTTGTCCAGGGGGCCTCTCCCAGCATTTGGGGAAGGAAACCTATGTTTGGGAATTGATGTCTCCCTGTGGCTGAGGGTGGCACTGGTGTTTGTGTCTGTCTGAGGCAAGCCTTGCTTTTCTTGCCTATTACTTTCTCTCCAGCTTAGCTGATTGTGTGTTCCTGAAGATTCTGAGGATGCTTTTTGCACAGAGGTGACTATATGCATGCATAAGGAAGGGAAAGAGGGCAAACACAGCTGTCCTCTGAGCCCCAAGCACTCCCTGGCTCACTGTGGCAATGGTGCCTGCAGCACTGATGGAGGCAGGGGGAAGAATCATGACTTCTGCTCCTTGCAAGTGTCCCTCCATCTGCCTGCAAAACTGCAGAGGGAACACACTAAGGAAAACATGAAGCAGGTTAGGATAGGTAGAAGGAACGAAGTTTCAGTGTGCTTTTTGTCTTATTTCCTAGGGAACTGCTGCTGAAGTTCATTTCCCAGAAATGTAGCTGCGATTGCAAAAGCATGTTCCAATGTGCATCGCTGTGTTTCTGTCATTTGTTGGTGTACATAACCAGAACTGAAACATATATATCTATGCACTGATATAAAATAGTGGGAAAGTCTTATATGAAATTATTAAAAAATGAAATTGCTCTATGACTGTCCTTTCTTTGAGCTGTTGCATGCTTTGACCAACTACACTCCCTTGTGAGTAAGTGTAGGTGAGGAAAAAGCACGTTTAAAGTATGGGTTACTCTGTGCCTGAAGAACAGTTTCCATGGGTCTGAAAGGTAGGCATTGTTAGAAATCCTCCATCCCACAGAAAAGTCCAGAGGTCCAGTACAGCTCAGAGGACTGGAGTACAAATAGGAAGGATGTTAGCTGGCAAACTCTGCACTCTTTTATTTTCCAGGTATAAGCAAATGCTATGTTTTCTGAAATCAGCAAATAGTAGCAAGAAATTCAGGCTATTTGTGTCCAAATTAATAAAATTTTATTTTAAAATTGGCCATTTGGCCTAGTTCAAGGGAAGCAGAAGTATTTTTATTTTAAAAATGAATACATTCACTTTATTCTAGTTGTTAGATTAGAACCTATGGAGTTTCAGAGGGTGACAACTTAAACTGTCCTGTTTAAAGTATCAGAGGAATCTTAAGAATATTTAATGTTTGCTATATATAACAGATCCGTGTGATTTTATCTGAGTCATCCTCCTCCTACTTGGATGGCTATTTGTTTACTCAAAACCAAAACACAAGTCTCTGGGGAAGCCATTGCCATAATCACACTTTGGGTGGTTTGATTAGTGCAGTCACTTCTCTGAGACATCTGAACAGTGTAAATTCTTGTCCCCACTGGTAAACATCCCAGGGTGTGCCAAGAAAGCCAAAGTAAATGGCACTAAGTTTAAGGTTGTAAAAACTTTCCTTTCAAGAAAAAGATTCTGTTTCTCCCTCTGACAAGTAACATAGTTCTCAATAAAACCACTGTTTACTGTGTAAGCTTCCTGTGACTTTACAAAAAGTACGCGCTGAGCTCTTCGCCCTTCCACAAATAGAGAAAATCCTGCTTGTAGGAGGCTGAAGTCTTGTGCCAAGTAAAAATTGGCTGCTGGTTGTAGCACCAGTGTGATTATGATCCAACAGCCACTGTATCTGACTCACTGACAACTAAACTTATGGCCCAGTCTACCAACTGCAGGAGCCATGACTGCTACTTAGCAAAACAGGGTGCAAATGTCACTTGCAGCTCAGAGAACTATTCCAGCAAAAGTCTGGAGTGAGCTTTGTGAAGGCTAGGCTGAGCTGTGTTTTTGTGAGCAGAGATAAGCAGGCAGTGTCAGCCACTCACAGAGGGGCAGAAGATAAAACCCTGATGGGATGTGCTCAACAGATCACAGTGGCTTTGCTGACCTTAAGGATCTACAGAGGGTGAATTTCCAGAGGACCAGAAGGACAGCAACAGTGTCTTCACACTGGTGATGTTACCAAACTCTGCAGGGGTCAACTCCTCTACTAAACTTTTACCATCTGTAAGTGGTTCTGCTTCACTTTCCTCAATAGACTAATATTTCTACAGCACTTGTCAACAAGCACTTATCAACAATACTCCTCCATGTAGGAGTAAATGTCTTCTAAACAACACAGTCAATTTAATTTGATTTTGAACTTGCTGAGCAGACTCACACTGTGAGATGTCAGTACAGGTACAATGGGTAAATACAACACCCACAGTGTGTCACCCATGTCAGAGTAAACAGTTCTGTTCTGAACAAAGAACCACTTTGTTCCCCATACCTATTCCTGCTCTCGAGTGACAGCAGATGAGTTGTGACCCTATTCTGGGCTATCTGGTCACAGATGTTGCCTTGCCTTGCCAGGTTCCAGGAGCAGACAACTTGGGAAGCCAACTTCTCACCTCCAACTAACAGCTGGGGCTGGAAAAAGAAACACAGCTTTAACTCCATAATATTCATCAGTGAACAAGATATGTTCAGAATAATATTGTCCTGGCAATAAAAACAAACAAACAAACAAACAAGCCACCAAAAAACACCCCCCCAACCCCCACCCCCCCCCAACCAAACAACAAAAAAACCCCCAAAACCCCCACTCCCCAAACCCCCCAAAATCTTCTGATTTTCTTGTCATCCTGGCAGTGTAGTGACTGGATTGGATGGTGGCAATATCTTGCTGTTGTACTGAAGTCCTCCTGCAGTCCTGAGGTTCAAAGACTTCTCAGGGTAGTTCTAAACAATGCCTTTCCTTTGGTCCTAATAGGCTTCCAACCACCTGGGCTGCAGATCAGCTGTGTAAAAAGCTCTGTTTCTTGCCCTGGTGAAAAGATAAGAGTAAAGGTCAACAAATACAGATTCAAATGAAGTAAGGAAGTTCAATTCCAAGAACTCTCCACTCTGTGCCATAACTTCAGCTGCCAGGCATTTAAACCCATAGGCTGTGAGCAAGAGATGGCATGTAAAATATGACAGGTGGCCAAGTTTATTTAATATGTTGGCTTTTCCACTGCTCTTAGCACTGTTATCAGAACACTTAATTTAGTTACATGGAGCAACATGGAAAAACACTAATGAACATAAAAGAAAAAGCTGCTTCCAGGTAGCTTCCAAGTTAATCCCTTTGGATTGCTGGAAATCTAATAAGGCACTGATTACATATACGAGTGATGAGTTTTAAAATATGCTCAGCTTCAGCTTTTACATACATATTGCTCAAAAAGCCTTGGGGCAGGAAATATGAAGTCATCTTGTCAGGACCTCAGCACAGATACCACAAGGTCTTTTGACCTGGCTCCTCAAAAGCTTTCTGTATATTCCCACATGGCAGCTGGGAAAGGGCCAACTGTCTGTGCTTGAGAGCCACTTTCCTCAGTCATTCTTTTGAGATGGGACCACTGTAGCAAGAAGATGGGTTAATCAGCCCTCCAGTATGAGATAGTCCTGCTAGTGGGAAATCCCAAGTAAGGCAGGTCATGTGGCAAGTCCTGGAAGCACGACAGCAGCCACCAGGTGAGGTCCACAGGAGCTGCAGGCTCTGTGCGAGTTTGCTCTCCTGACTGGTATTCCCAGGGGCCTGAGAATCCAGGCTCACCCATGTGCTCTGCCAAAGAGTGAGACTTGCTTTGTAGGAGAGAGGACTTTTTAAAGGGGATTTAAATGGACAAATCACATATGCTTCCCACAGCCACACACCAGCCTTTCCTCCTGTGGTTGTTTGAACACTCAGTGCAGCATGACTGGAAAGTGCTGGAGCTCATGCCAAAACTGCCTAGAACATGGAAATGGATGATGGGCAGCTCTTTGCTCTCACATTGGCTTGAACCTGTATATAAATAACCAGGCTGGGAAAACAGAGACTCTCTGGGAGCACCTCAGACTACAGCATCCTCTGCAGACACGGCACAGCAGATTTGCTACCTTCTCTGTAATTCTGGCTTTTAGACCCTTCGTACCCTGTCGTGCCTTATGGCTCTTGATTAGGTTGCATTTTGGGCAAGAGTGAAATCCAGCTTCTTCATTCATTCTTCTTCTCACTTCTCTTCACAATGTATCTTTGCTGCTTGCCTTGTTGCCAGCTCTAGCACTGCTCCAATAAAAGAATAAGAATAAGTCAATCCAATTCACAAGAATGGCAGAGAATTAAGTCAGGACAAATAAATAGAGAGAGGGAGGCATGTGGAAATGGGAATGGAGGGAAAGGGAAATTGGCAAGGAGGATGGCAAAAGCATTCTTTCTGTGGCAGACAGATTTTAACTTCATTCAGTGGTCAGAGGTTACTGCTGGAGTTGGTATCACAGCTTGGGCTACATGCAGATATATCACCTATTTAAAAAAAATGTTCCAATATTGATTGATTGATTGATTGATGGTGCATCACAAGAGGCCTGTGCTTGGGAAAGCATACAGCTTCTGAGTCCTGCCTCTCTGAGCACTTCTCATTCAGAAGATTCATGGCTAGAAGAGGAAATCCAAAACTGTCACTCAAGGCAGGATGCAGGACTCTCAACTTGCTGTGTCAGCTGAGCAAGAGATTTGAACACTAATGGTGGGAGACCTTTGAAAGGATTTTCCTTTTTAGAAGGCAAGCTACCTCTTCAAAATGGCATGCCTTCCTGTAAGCAGAACATTTATAAAGTAATTTGAAATCACTCCCACAGGTGTTCAGCACTGTTTGAAACATGACCAGCTACAGAAACCTGCACAGGTCAAAAGCCAGCAGGGGAGGAGGCAGAATGTCACCCTACAAGTATTTGCAACAAAATATAATACAAAAAGAAGTGACATTCCCCAAGTCCTTCTGAAGCAAAGCCAGGGATGACTGCACCAGCCTGCTATGGTATGCTGGCACTCAGGCTGGCATTTGACACTCCCTGAATTTCCTTCCTCCTCTGTGCAGTATTTCATTAGCAGGCAAGTGCCAGCGGGAGGGGGAAGATGATGTCAGCATCTGTACCTGGGCTGGAGTGGAGCTGGTGTAGGCTTGCAAGCAAAGCAGTCAAGAATCACCAAGGTAACTTGGTAAATCGAAGGCAGAATTCAAACCAATGTAACAAGGCCCGATGGAAAGAAAACATTTAATCTTCCACTGGTTTTCCTGATTTTTCTCTTACTGTCCTCTGGCAGTATGTCCAGGTGCAAGTATTGCATCATCTGAATGGTTATCTTGGTGATTCAAAGCTCCCAGCGCCCTGAAGGGCAAAGGAGCTGCACAGCAGCTTTAAACAAATTAACACTTTCCTGGGACTTGTTCCTGGCTATTTCGAGAAAGATCTTTTCCCTGAGAGGAGATGAAAGGTCTCCAGCATTGTACAAACCATCCATCTATCCTCACTACGGCTTGTAAAGTATGTGCTGGGACAGATCTCAGGCTCAGCTAGGAAATAGCAATAACAGCTATTGTTAAGGGGAGGCTGCAGCTGATCCATGTTAAGATGTTATTGTACACTGAGCCCTACTTCCCCTTCTTACCTATCACAATGCACTCCAGGCCAAGCACGGTCCTGGTTCCTGACTTCATGTTCTGAATGCTCCGTCACTCCTGTGTGAGCTGATTCATCTCACAGGTTATAAAAACCAGGGAAAATAAACGAAGCATTTTCTGCCAGTTAAGTGAGCTGAACTGGTTCATCGAATTGTCAGAGGAACAGTGGAGTTGGCATGAGGCTGGGGGCAAAGACAACTACCCAGGAGGGAGAGAGGAGACTCTGCCCTGTTTCAGTGGTAATAAGGCATTAACTAAGGCATGCACCTGGTGAAACCTTACCCTCTGATGCAGTGATATAATTGCTCATTTCGTCACCCCCGGCACAGTTCTGTGAAAATTGGCTGTACTACCCTCAGGGATTTTCACATGAGATTTTTGTTTTCCAGATAATTTTGAAACTGAGGGGATAAAAAAGGTGCCACCCTGTTGGCAGGTCTGAGGAAGCAGTAATCTTCCTGGAAGTGTGAGAGGGATAAAGAAATAACCTCTTAACCCTCTTAATCTGTGGCCTGGACAACATCTCTAGCTGTGTCCTAAGGGTACAGTCAGGCAGATATATTGGAACTAGGCTAAAAGATAACTACTGCCAAAAAGTGCCAGGCAGCCCCTCTTCCCTTTCCACTTGGGTGCACTCCTGCTGTGTCTCTTGGAGCATCACTGATGCTCACCTTGAATCTGTGGTGACCTGGTGAAGGAGTTAATACAGGGCAAAACAATCCCACAGGAATAAAACAAAGATTCTTCTGCTCATTGAGTGGGATAGATCAGGTAATGGTGAAGTCAGACCAACTCCAGCTCCAGCATAAAGAGGATAACTGTTTCATCACCAGCTGCTGCTGTGAATGGCACAGCTTCATCATCAAGAGCTGTAGGCAGCAAACACATAACACTTGCATCCCCGTTTGAATATAGGAAGCCTAGCTCCTCAGTCCTGGTCTATTTGCTGTAGCTGATATATCCACAACTGTGGTATTTAGGGCCCACATTCAATAAAGATCAAAAATAAGACAATGTTGAGATACTTACCAGAACACCATACTGAACAGGGGTACGTGCACAAAGTTTAGAAAGCTTGAGCAAGTGAAACGGCCACAAAATGAGCTCAGTTCATTGATCTGCTTTGGGTAAGGGGCATCCCTTAACAATCCAGGAATTTCAGCTTTAGCTTTTTAAAGAGTGGACCACAAACTTTGTTTGTTTCCTGCGTGCTTTTTTTCTGAGTTTTGCCTTTTCAGTTTGTCTCAATATTTTGTGGCTTTTTGTGGGCTGTGATTTGCTGGACTGAGTAGGACCCCAAGGAAAGGATTCTGTGAAACTCTGTTTATTGTCGGAGCACCTAGGAGGTCAATCCTAAAATGAGAAAGAATTCTCAGCCCCAGTTCTGACAACCTGCTAATCCCTCCAGACGCTGTTGAAAGGATATTTGAGACTTCCATTGCTGAACATAAACCAGTATCACATTCTATAGGATAGTTCAAGAATGCCTATAGAAAGTTTATGATTTGCATTAAGGGCTTTGTGGGTTCCTGTGCTTTCCTTGTATTGCTTTGTTCCCTATGGCCAAGCAGAAACCAAACTTCCCACCCCACCATGCATCCCCCAGCAAATAGGTCCTAGGCACACATTAGAATGTAAATAGATGCTGATTACGTGGCCAGAATAATTAAGCTTTAAAATTCTAGCCGAAAATCCATTGTCACACAAAACGGACCATACAGATAAGAAGGAGGTAATGAGAACAGCCTTTTACTGGCTGCACTTAACCATAAATGCTGGCCAGAATTCAGGAAGGATTAGGTGTTTCTACAGGAACCAGTACATTTGCAAACATAGCACTAAGCAGCTGCTAATGCTTTGCATTGCAGCTCTGGGCCAGAGCCCATTTCTTGAGTTCATTCACTCCTTTGCTTTCTAAAACACCTCTTCTAAAGGCCGTAGGACTCTTCTGCCATCTCATCAGTGTAGAGGTTCATCTTCAATAGCAGGTCTAGTAAGTGTGCTTGTGCAACTTTCTGTCATCTTATGAAATCCTGTGGATGATGTCAAATTGCTACAATTCTTAGTTATCCGTGTATGGGAAGACAATATAATTATTATATAATTTTTAAGTAAACTGTGCAAGCAGGTTATTTTCACATTTTGGTTTAAAAGTTTTCAGAAAAACAAATCTAAACAGACTTAGCAGAAACGATATTGAAAAATAATATAGAATGTACACGACTTCACACCCCACCCTTACCCCCAACTAATAGCTTATTTCATGCATCTGGGCTCAATTTACAAAAAGAAGAGTGATTTTAGTACTTACAATTTTGGTAACATTGGAATATTTGTTTGATATGCACAATTTACAGAAATAAATCAGCTTAACTTCTTGTACATTTTATCGGGTTCTGCTAGGTGATGATACATTATTCGAGGTTGAGTTTTTGAGTTTGTGAAAACTCTGGTTTTCTCTACTCATTGGTTTACAATCTGTAGGACAAGGAAAGAGTGTTATCCCATTTGACTGGGAGAGCAGGGGCACAAACAAGCCTTAGACGGGAATTTATTAATACAAATAGCCTAGAGCAACAGGGGGCTGCTGTTCTGCTGTCTCACTGTGCTATCCACCCATCTCCCTGGACTGCATCCAGCTGTTGCACAGCTGTAGCCAGGGAAGTCTTACAAGCTGATGAAATGGAAAATGATGTCTTTCGGGTGCATTGGTTTTCAACTGGATCAGCCTACTGAAACGGCTGCCTCAGGTGCCCCAGCACAGCAGCAGTGCAAGGCAAACACTGACTGGGGCATGGGACGCAAGGAAAAGATGAGGGCAACACTCATCTTGAGCCTTGCAGCTCATGGTCACCAGCTGCTCAGGTGCAGCGTCAAACTGAGCTCGTCAGCAAGTCCAAAGAGGATCTGGCCAGAAATACAGTTCCCTCACACCACCTTGGAGCCACCAGAGCTACAAACACTTCCAGTAGTTCCACGGGTTTCACTGAACCATCCATGCAGAGAGAGTACAGGGCTAATGGTCCACCCTTTTAGATCTGCTTTGAAATACATTAAAAACTTTACCAAACCTTGCCCACTGAAAAAATTTTTTCTTCACATGCCCAGTGATATACACAGCAGCATGGTATTCGTGCCAGAGTTCTACAAGCTTCATAATACCTACCAGTTTCTTAAACATATAAAAGATTTGAAATAGCACCTGTATAGTTGGTATGGGGTCAGGATATGAGCTGGTGATAATTTGAGAAATACGTACTGATGCTGGGACTGTATTTCAGAATCTATCCTTAAAAAGTGTACTGAAACTTTATCAAAGGGTGTTACTTCCAAAGCTGTGAATGCACATTTAATCTGCTTTCTCTCTTCTCTTTTCTCATTTAAATGACAGCTCAGGAAATGATTCTCAGCTACAGCCCAGTAAAAAGATGTGGATTAAGAATTTATCTGATTGTTTGTTTGTTTGTTTCGTTTTGTTTATGTTTTGTTTGTTTTGTTTTGCTTTTGGAGGGAAGAGGGGAAGAAGCGAATGAGCATGATGCGAAGAAAATGGAACTGCCTGGGTGTTGAGGGGAAGGTTATGGTCACTTGTAATGAATTTCAAGACTGGAGGAAAATGCTGGATCTCTCACTCTGTATGTGCTCTGGTGCTTCCGAGCTTAAGCACACATTTAACTCTGATCAGAGAGAAAGTTGTCTATAGTAAATAATACATAATTAGACCCTGAAAGATATTTGTAAATCAGGTAGTTTTTAAGGCAACATTGAGTTAAAAGACTGAAACCTTGCTTGTAAGACTCTTTTCATCTCGAAACACCAAGGTTTGGGTTTTGTTATTTTACCCCCCACCCCCATCCTTTTGCAACTGGGGTCAAAAAAGCCCTGCAGGGTAGCATGGTTTGCACAAGCCTGCCAGGCTGCTCCCATAGCCTAAATTACCAGTAAAAGGGCTAGAAATCTGCATGCAGGTCTGTGTGGAGTGGCAGCAGTTTGGATGAGGGGATGCATTAAAACCCATTAAACCCCACGTGATCCCTGCAGCACAATTCTCTTTTATCTTTCTTCTCTTCACTGCCCGAAGACTAAAGAGCTCATCTCCATAGGGCTCATCTCCATAGAACTGGGAAAGCAAAGTCTTCCAGAGGCTTTACTTCTTTCTGACCCTCTGCTCTTTCTCACAGTACCTGCTGTAGATTTACAAATTTAGTTGGGAACTTTTAAAGTGTTTTAAGCATCTTTGGAGAAATCGGATAAATACATGTGAATAAGTTAGAGAGAAAATACAAAACATTTTGTAACCTCCTGAAAAGTTCCTAAATTTTTACTTCACTTAGGTATTAGAAATGGGCTGTTTATCTGAATAATGATATCCCCCCCCTCCCTTTTTACTTGATATTACACTTTCTTCAAAGACTTGTGGAAGCCCTTAATATTATCTGCTGTAATGAAGCAACCCCTTGGTCTGGGTGGGAAATCTAGTGTATAAACGCCCAGTCTCTTTATTTCTTCCTTGGTCAAATAAAACCACACAAACCAGCCCGCTGCACGCTGGATAAATCTTTCACAAAATGAATTGTTTTACGCAGAGGGCTTCTGAGGGGGGCAAAAACTTCAACGTGGTTACTATGTCAACAAACGACGGGATTTAGGCATTTTTCTCAAGGATTTAACGTCTACAGAACACTGGGGGAGAATTTATGGAGGGTGTTGTGCTGACACCCTCCCAGCTGTTCCTCCTGCCGACGGGAGCAGCGGGGGAAAGGCTCCGGGGGCGGCGGCGCCTTCGGGGACCCCCGGGAGCTCGGAGGGCTGGGAATCCTCACGGAAGGAAACCCGGCTGCTCTCAGGGGCGGTTCGGGGAGAACGAGAGCGCCCCTGCTTTTCTTCGGGCTGAGCGGAGATCCTTATGTGATTTTCGGGAAAGCTTCGTGCATGCAAGCGTCTGCTGCGCTTTCTGAGGAGTCGACAGAGCGGTAAGGCGGGTATTTTCTCTCACGAGTTTCCTTTCGTGCTCTTTCCCGGCTCCCTCTCCAAGTTACGAGCTCCCACCAGCATCCCGGTCCTCCGAGCGTGACCGCGCTGCCGTGTCCCGGGGATGGCTCCGGAGACACCCAGGCGGCACCGGGGGCTCTGGGGCTGCCAGGCGCACCCCTCGGAGCTGCCGAGTCCCGGGGGTGGCTCTGGAGACACTCAGGCAGGAGCGGGGCTCTGGGGCTGCCGCGCACCCCTCTCAGCAGAGCCGCAGCCGCAGCCGCGGGGCTGGGCGGCTCTGGGCTCCCGTGGGACTGCGGCCCGCGCAAAACTGAAACGGGAATCCTCGCTCGAGTGATGCTATCGCCAGTTTGGGTTATCTGGGGGTCGTGAGCGCTTGTGGTGTTTGTTACTGCATGAGTCAGTCTTGTATGTACATGAGGTCGTTGCTATTCATGTCTGATCACTCAATATCGGGAATTAGTTAGAATGGCTAAAGAACAGTATAAGTTGCTGAGGGGGATCTAAGCGTTGTTTGGGACATGAGGAGATGTGCTGGAAGCCGCCCATGTGTAGCTGAAGTTGTTTTGTGCAGATGCTCCATCGGTAGAGCTGCCCATGGCTCGTAACTCTTTTTCCAGCACAGATCTCCGGCAATTCCCCACCCCCATCCTTATGTATCACAACTAGTCTCATTTGGGATAGTAAGCTCACGGGATTTTGAAATTCATCACACAAGCACATTTTTTACTGTGAAAGTGAAGCCAGTGTGTCGCATTTTCTGCTTCCTTTACACCCACAAACTCAGAGTCTCAAAAAGCTTCTGCCTCCTCAAATCTCTGAAACAGAAAATGGGGCCTCATGTATCAGACCAAGGAATAACCACCTCAGTGCTCCTGTAGGAAAAGAACAGCTGTGTGGAAAGATCAATAAACACCACCAGTTGCTTCAAAAGTCATAAAATGGAAAGACTCCACAAAGTAAAACGTGTGGCAGGGGACCCTGGCTCCAGACACTGCAGGAGAACTCCTGGGAAATGCAATAATTAGTGGGAAGTCTCAGACTTGGGGTTTTTTTTCAGTGGTTCCGTGCACAAAAATATTTGGTTTAGGAGATGAAATCACCATGGCAGGAAGAAATACCCATGCAAAAGGAAAGCTTGTTTATGCTTAATGCATTGGAGAAATGGTTTATGAGTGGTTTATGTCAATGAAAATAAAACACTCATAATGCTGCCAAGGCCACAAACCTCAGGTGAGCTGTGTATGTGCTGGCTGATCCTGTGAGCTGAAAGTATCTGGGACTGCTTTGGTTTTTTTAATTCTTTAAAAGGGAAAAAAAAAAGTGATAATCTGTTTCAGTGAAATTTTCTTTTTTCTACCTGCCTTTTCTGTACATTATCTCTACATTACTGTAGCTCTTTGTTACTCTAGGTCTTCATTCCTTTGTTTAATCTTCATATTTCCCTAAGTTTTCCTTCACTACCAAGAGAAGAATCATTTGGGAAGGCCCAGCTTCTCCTTGATGGCTCTCTCTTGCCTCTCCTGGTCACCACTTGGAGGCTCCTGTGTCATCTTTGCAGATCTCTCTTCCCCACCCATGCTCTCCTCAGCCACTCAGGATGTGATGGTCCTTCCTCATCACTCTCATATCTCCTCCAGCCCAGTCCATTCCTGCTCTCCTACCTGGATCCTGCTGCTGCTTTCATGCTTACATTGGCCAGCCCGTGCCTCCTCCTTCCAGCTCTGTCACCACTTTGGGGAATGTTGTTTTCCCCAAGCCTTACCTGAGAGCACCCTGTCACAACTAGTTTCCTAAGGATTGCCACAGGTTCCACAATGATGTCCTGTAAAGGAGAAACAGCTCCCTGGGGTTCTAGATTTGCTGCCAGGCATGGTGTGCAGAATTCGTTCAGAGCCTGAGTATATTTTCTCCCTGCAAGTGGCTGTAGAAGTGCCCAGTGATTCCCCTGCCTGTACAGAGCTCAACATGAGAAGAGTTGCTTTTCTTCCCTTCCCCTTCACATTTCCTCTTGAAGATTTTTGACAGCTGTGGGCCCCTGAGCTTGGGCCTTAAGGTGTGATTGAGAGACAAATTTTCTAAATGCTTATAAAGCTAAATTCTAAAAGTAAAATAATTTGTGTTGTGTGGGGGTTTGAATATATGTGAAAACTTAGCAGTAGAATTATGCCAGTAACTTAAAGCTCTTCAGCTCACCCTGTAGAGATTTGGAAGGAGATTAGAAGGAGTGGGTGAGATCCTACATTCTCCCCAGATGCAGTGCTTGCTCCCTGCTGTGTGCCAGGGCAGTAGGTCCCTCCTGCCATTTCTCTCCTCAAATGTTCAGGCCTCTAAATCATCACATGGAACCCTGCAGCCCAGCAAAGGTGTACACCTCATGTGTTATGTCACTACAACAGTACCAGTAGTAGACTGAGCCTGGCTGACTTTACTGTAATGGCCAGTGGTCTGCTTTGAGTCTCACTTCTGCAACCTTTTGCTCTTATGGGATCTCATCCAAAGCTCTCTGAATTCCCACTCACCTTGGTGGGCTTCCACTCTGCCTCACTGCAGCTAATATCAAAGATAAGAGCTCCTGGATCGAGCTCTTTGATTTTGCCTGAAATTAGTATAAAGTTCTTCCAAGATAAACCTTGACTATCCCTACATCCAGATAGCCAATACAGATGTTAAACAGGGCTGGCCCCAATAATGAACCTTTGGAAACACCGCTGTTGACCATCTGCCAGATGGATGTGCATTCACCTCCTCACTCTGGCCTCAGCCATCTAGATTTTACCCAGTAAACAGTGCACCTGTCCATGCCACAAGCAGCCACTTTCTCCAGGAGAATGACGTGGTAAAATTGTGACTGCACTGTGTGGTGTGTACACTTGTCATGCTCTGAACTAAATTCCTTGCTGGAGATACAGGAATCCTGGGAAGCTCTAGGAGAGCCATGTGTTTCTGCCTGTGGACAGGGATTTTGTCTCATGAACATGATGGGCTATGTCCCACATCCTGTGTGCAGGATGTGCACATGCATGGCAGCAACAAGCCTGAGGGTCTCATTGGCTCATTGCAGCTTCTGGTGGGTTATCTAGAAATCCTTGGCAAATGGTCTAATTCCTCCTTTTCTAATCAGACTACATTTCTGGATGGAAGAATGTACCATTTGAGCAGGTAAGGTTCAGAAGAGAATGTAAAACCAAGTCAGTTTTTCCTTGCCCTCTTCTTTCATGCCCTTAGGTGAACTAAATTGATGGGCATAATTCCCGAAGAGGTGCCACAGCAATTAGATGCAGTTCTCAGGGAAATGAAGATTTCCTTGTAGACATTATAAATCCTTTCCAAAGGCTTTTTCCTTTTTGTTGATTAGTACAATCAGCAAGGTAATCTCGAATGAATAACAATCAAATATGCCAAAGTTGTGGCTAATTGGTACTTGTTACCTTTCTTCCAATTTGCTATATCATTCCTGATAGTGGCATTACATGTCATCTGTTCTCAGATGGGCTATAAATCTTCCCAGAGAATCACATATTTAATTACAAGGCTTTGTTTCTCCTCTCACAGAATACCAACATGTTGTCCCATGAGGTTTGAAAGGAACATTGTCTATTTACTGTATCTGTTTCAGTCTCTGTTTCTCCTGCAGTTTTTGTCTTCTAAATTAACTGTCCTTTAGATTCCAACACGCAAGGAACAGAATGGTTTGCCAGTCCTTGATGCCACTCTGTCTGCATATTCTGTTTTCAGTGTCCTAGAAGAACATAAGCAGAACTCATTTCCAAGAATTTATGAAGCAGTTCTGATAAACTGAGGCTGTTACTCAGGAAAAAAAAAGTTGGTGCTTCTTAATGAGTTACATGAATGTTTTTTGCATGCAATAGTTAAAGGGAAGGTGATAAAGGGAAATAATTTATAATGATTAGAATCATTTGATGCTACTCTATCATAAATATTTGTGACTGTATCAGAAATGTTTGTGATGCTTGAAAATTTATTATTATGAGCAAATGAAGATGCAGTATTTTTGTCTATTCCCTGCCCAATTAATAATTCCAAATATTGGAACTTCCTTTTTTTTTTTAAAGAAAATAATAGCAGTGTAAAAACAGGTCAGCAGATAGATGATGCAGAAATTTTATATTTCATGACATAGCATCATAGTAGCCTACTCAACACAAGAGTAAGCATGAAAGACATAAGTATTTATGGGAAAATCTAGGAGCTGGCCACCATAATACTTTTCCTGCCTGCTGTGATACAGCAGACTGCCATACCTGTATGGGTCCCAGATGAGGGGAAAAGGTCAAGGGCTGCGAGAGGGACTTGAATAAGGCCATGGAGGGTTTTAATTAGAGGATTTTAACAAGCTTCCCAACTAGATGAGAATTACAGCTGTGGCTGAGCTCCTGTGGCAGTACAGAGCAGCAGCAGCAGCAATCCTCATATGCTTTGTGAAGCGTGGACAGCTTTTGAATGGCAGTTGAGTAATGAATTGATTTAGTAGGGGCAGGCTCAAGACCCTTTTCTGCAACTGTCAAAAGCAACCCCATCTTCAAGGAAATCAGTGTGTACTTTGCACTTCTGGGGCAGCAGACAGATCATTTGCTCATGGAGAGACCTCTAGTTTTATAAACCAATATATTCAAAGACTAGCCAAGACAATGTAAATCTCCACTGTGTAAAACCAGTAATTCAAATTGCACAGCCTGACCACTGAAATTTTATTTTAAGGCTTTGTGGTCTGTTTTAGATTTAAGCAAATTATCTGGCACAACTGACCAATTAGTAAAGTGAAGGAAAAAGAAAAATCAGACAAGTTTGAATCTGCTGATTAAGGTATTTTATTTCTAGTTGTGACAGGTTTATCACTCTATGTAGAGATTTAGTGGCTGGCACCAGTTATTAAAAGAAAAGTGAATTTCTTTTTCCTGCATGAAATTGTTCTTCTCTAGGATACTATAGAATTGTGAAATGCTGAGACAAGCATGTAGTCAATGAGTGAACTTGGGTCATGTCATGGTCTTACAGTGTATTAATCTAAGAATGCTCTGATGGTTTACTATATACACACAAGGATAAACACACGTATGATCTTCATGACAAAACACTGGTACCAGATGTGGTAGGTAGGTAATGACAATGCAAAAGGTATTATGTTATATTGGTTGTAATTCTTCCCTTTCACCTTCCTGGAAGAGTTTAAATAGCTCCTATGTTAAACCCTATGTGCATGAGGAGAGATGTGACTTTAGATCTCAGGGCTTTAAGAGTGTCCATTTGAGCAGCTCTCTGTGCTTGGCAAGGCAGAGCCTGGAAGAGCTTTGCAGGTGTATTTGTATCCTTTGCCTGTGCATTTTGGGGGAAGCCAAATTGATTCCTTGGGCTGAGCCATACTGACTTTCTATAGAAGAATCCATGAGGAAAAAATATTAAAAAAAAAAGAGGAAGAAATAATTAAGCTTTGAGGATCTCATCTCAGATGAAAATGCCAGGCTGAGAAGCTTCTCAGAGGAAAATTCCAAGCATTTCTCTAGAGAAGAGGTATCTAGGGGTGGTGAATGACTACATATTACTGAAGGAAAAAGCCCACAGAGGAAAAAATCAATGAAAGCTATTGAGTTCCCCCCAGCAGGGAACAGCCTGTATCAGGAAGAAGCAGGGAGATAAATTGTCTGTGACGCAGAATTCATTATTTGTACAAGGTTTATTTCTCTATAAAAAACATTACTGTACAATAACTGTGTTTTCTGCCATTGATTCCTGGTCTGTAGCTCAATGCAGAACAGACCTGTCAAACTTCAAGACAGGGAGAAGGGTTCATTGTTGATTAGGGAATGCCAGTCCTGTGTCCCAGCAGAGGCAAAGGGATGCTAATGTTTTCCTCCTCCTTGTTCCTTGGTTGATCCCTGAAATTCCCAGGCAAACCTCCTCTTTTACAAATACAAGCATCATATTTTCTGTTCTGTAGTCACATGGTTATCAGTCTGTATTTAACCATCCTTGCTAAGGCACATGAAATGTCACCTTTTGGTTAGTGTTCTGTTCTGGGAGAGAGAGACAGTCCTTTGTATTATTTGGTCTTTTGAGAGTTTGATTTTACTGTTATTCTCAAAGTATTAACATTGTATGTAGGTATGCGGTTCTGGGAAAGTTGTTTCACTTATATTAGCTGGATTATTTTAAACAGAAGGAAAATTGTTTATGAGTCTGAACCCCCCAACTCATATTAGTCAAATGCAATGGTGATTCAATAAGAACACAAAACATGGCTTACCTTTGCTACTCAAAGTGTCATTACTTGAAGCCGTGACAACAGATAGTAACACATATTATTGTGATAAGAAGATTTACATGTCACACAATTTTAATCTAGCTCCAAGTACAGTGCAAATTTCAGCAGCCAGTCTGTTGAACAGGCAGAGCCTCCTAAATCTGTATGTACTTATACTGTTGGCACAGAGTGCCCAGTTAACGAGGAAAGTACCTATATCATTATGAAGAATTACATGTCTGAGGTATTACATCATTTAACATTCTTCTGTCTCTTTCCCTTCATTGTCTTCCTGGAGGGGAAATGGAAGAGAAGAAGAATGTTATGGCTCTTGCTAATGAAAAGCACCAAAATTTTTTTCAAAATCCATCTTTGTTCTAAGATCGTTCACGACATTTAACCCTTGAAACAGTCTATTTTCTCAGTATTGCTCTCACCACACATTCCATAGCAACCTTTGGGTTTGGATTTGAGTAAATTTTGTGCATGTTTTATGATAATATTTTGAGTTTTAAGTAGGTTGACCATAAATGGAAACAACTGTAGTGAAGAGCTTTGTTTGATTAGTCACTTGGTCTAACAGTCCCATTGAGCCTGAGATTCAGCAGGAGAATTGAGGGGTGCTGACTTCTAGTATGTCAGCACTTATTTATCCTGGGTCCAACCAGAAGCAAATTCGATCCCTGCTAATATACACTCCTTCCTCCAAGCCTGTGTTGGCTTGGAGCAGGGGGAGGTGAGACAGATCAACACTTGGACAGTATCACTTATGTTTGAGATGTTTGTGTCACATCTGTCCTCTGTACATGAGTCAACTGGAAAGTGCCTGACCTGCAGCTGCAATGCAGTCTGTGGGACCATTGCTTGGCTTCAAGGCAAGGCTCATTGATCTTATCTGGCATTTTTGTTAAACAGTCAGAATGCCATATTTGGCATTTCTGGGGTTTTTTTCATATTTTTATTTTATAAATGTGTTATGGAAATCTTTTATGGTCTCTGAAAGCACGCTGGATTTGATTAATTACATTAAACAAATTTGAGAGCAGTTTAACTACTCTGTAACCTGGCTTTCCAGCATAGGGTTTACCTTACATACACTCCTGGCTACCAGCACTTCTATTGGGAGGCCAACTCCCCACTGCACAGGTAGCATCAAGTAAGAGTTAATTTGATGTGCAAGAACCAGCTGTCTTATTTAAAGTCACCTCATGTCTTTCATTCACCCAAACCGTCCTATTGGACTCACCCATCAAACTCTAGCTAAAAAGTGACTTTATCAACAGGCCCTATCAGCTGCATCCTGTTAGCTTTAATAAGGAATTATCATTTATCTTGGTAAGATTTATAATTTGTTTTCTGATTAAATTAAGGAGTAGTGGTTTTCACAAATTAATCATCCCAGTGGTTTCTATTTTATTTGCATTCTATGGCTCTAGATTAAACTTGCCAGCACTGCTTACGTATTCTGAAGGTGTTCTCTTTCATATGGCTTCCGTTTCCTGAGATGAGAAAATAAAGGAGGCTTTCATGCACGTGCAGCAGCAGCAAATAAGAGTCTGTTGTAAAGTTCAAAGTTCAGATGTTCAGCAACTCACCCAGGTACTGCTCTTGAGGCAGCAGAGCAGAAGCTGCTCAGCTTAGCCCACATTTTGTCAGTTGTTTCCTTCTTTCTAAGGAAGGAATCTTCCCTACAAAAGCTTCTGGATTCATTTTTATCATGTTTAACATCGCTATGATGAGGAGTGTACTTCCTTATTCTATTGTATTTTCAACTAGGTTACAATTATGGTAATTTCATGTTTTACTTCCATATGGAAGAACTGCAGCTAAGAGCTTCAAATGAAGCCAAGATCTGTCCCTGTACTAATACTATTGCAGAGACTGAATTACAACCAGAATGCTTTTTCTAAGAAACAGATAATGCTGCCTCTGGACAAAATGTATGAGTAAAATGCTTCAGTCAGTTAACAGACTAAATAAACTGGATTTTAATGATAATGATCATGATAATCATGATAATGGTAATAATAAGGTGGAGGAGGAGAAAGAGGAGGAATTTATACTAGGTTGCACCAACTAGAAATAATCAATGCAAGATTTAAAAAATTGTGTACAGAAATCTTGTTTAAAAATAAGTTCCTGAATGATACCATCAGTTTGAGATTTGGGCTACTAATGGGAAGAGTTTGGATGTTTATGGTATTACAAAATTAATGTTTGATAGCTGCCTTTTATAGATTGCTGGGTTTCTGCAAAGTTCTGTCGTGGAACTTGGAATTCACTCAGAGGCAAAACAGTTTTCCTTTTGTTTTCGTCACTTGTCCTTGCTTATGACAAGGGTCAGCATTTTAAGTACAATGATTTGGAACTGTTTGAAGTAAGCTATTGCCTTGTTCCAGTGTGTTAATCAGGACCTTGTAATTAAAAGTAACCTCCCAACAATGAACCAAGGGCTCTGTGCCTCCTTGGCACACTGCATGGGTTGTTGCTGTTGTTAAAATATTTTTATGTTGCTGATGGAACAGCTTAGCTATCCAGGAAGAAAATAGCCAAGTTTGCTAAATACCTCACTGTCACACACTTGTAGAACACACTGGAGAAAAGGTTAACATGGAATTTATACTTCCTGGTGCATTGGCTGCTGAGAGAGAACAAGTGAATTTTGGGGAAATGCTGGCATTCATCAGTAGGGCTTTGGCTTTTCAGCTTGTAAGAAAACTGAGTTAAATATGTTACTATAAAACCTGAATGACAGCATAAAATACAAAGAGCATGTAGAGAAGCTAGAAAACAAAAGATTGAGAACATCACACATTTAAGGAATTAATATAATTTAGGAATATTTATCATTTATGCATTACAGTCACTGAGATTTTCAAAAGCAGGAATCCCCTCCCAATGGTACAAGAAGCAAGTATGGCCACCATTTAAATATTTAGGTAACAGCCCAGAAACCTAACTTGCATATCTGCCTATATGTTATCTTGCCAGCTGTGTTCCCTTTTCTCATTTTCTCCTGGAAACCCATCCTTCCTGTTTCTTACTTCACCTCTTTCAATACCCATATTTGGGAGGCTGGAGGCACCCAGCTCTTAGCACTCTCCAGTGCAACTAGGTTTTCAAATAGACATGGCATCATCTACTCAGGACATTAAAATCAAACCAAAAGGAATATATTTCATTTGGGGTACCAGTTAACCATGGGAAATAATTATGGGAAATTCAGTGAAATATGAGGATATAGACTCCAAAGAATTAATGCAAACAGAGGAAGCAGAAAAACTGTCCCAAGAGGACTAGAAAACAGTGTATTCTGAATGCAGCCTGTGATTTAGGAAGACTCTAAACTGTAGATTCCCAGAAGATGGGAAAGTAAAATAAAGAGAAGTCTTTTCTGTGTTCATCTTGTTTCTTGTTCCTCCTTAAGTCACTTGGAGATGAGACAGTTAGTTAGATGGCCTTTTGTCCAATTTAATGCAGCAGGTCCTTCCTAACAATTTTCTCTTACAAACAGGACTCAGAAATATGGCTAAAGATTTTGTCCTGGATATTTGACTACTTATTTCCAGTGTACCCTTTTCTTTTAGTTTTAAATATTGACATCTTATCCACTATGTTTCACAATAGATACATTTATTGGATTTTATTCTATCAGCTGCATTTTATCTTCAGTGTGAGAAACTGTCTTATTTATCCTGTTAATACCAAAGAGATAATGTACTTGTTGAAGGTCTTACAATCTTCCCTATGAAACAGGGTTTCATGATTGAAGAATACACATTAGCAGGTTTTGCTTTTATGGATTTAATCTATTGTGTCTTTTCTGCATGAGGGCATGAAAAAGAGAAAGAGGAAGAAAGAAAACTGTAGGAACATTTACATCCTTGTCCTGGGATGCTCATGTGTTTTGCTTTCAAACCTCTACAATCCTGCTGCAATGAAATCAAACTTTTATGGTGGGAAACAGTGGCGTTTTTTGTGCACTGATACTAGCAGCACCAAAACAATGTCACCCCCAAGTCCTACAAAGAATATTCCTGTGCTGAAAATTTAATTAGTACATCATTTTACCTTGGCAGCAGCAAGAGAATGCTGAGGCTTGGGCTGAGGAATTAATCTTCTCAGAGGCTTTAAAATATTGTTAAAAATAAACCAGGATCACTTAAAACATCTTGGTGGTTGTTAATCTGCTCCCCTCTGCATCTAGGGTCCAGGCCTAATTGCCTTGTATGACCTGGTGATGAATTGGTCTTATGAATAGTGCTGTGCCTGGATTACTTTGCAGTTGCTAACCTAAATATTTGCAGGGGGAATTGCCCTTCTTTCAGGGCCTGCTTTGTATTGTGTGGGGCTGTTAAGACTGAGAAGCCTTAATGTAATTGATACAGAAACATGCAGACATGCCTACTTTTGTCCTCTTTTCTTTCTTTTTTCAATTTACTTTGTTGCTGTTTTTCTGTGTTCTGACTATAGCAGAAGATTTGGCATGAACTGTTGATAGGTGAACGGTATATTCCGTGTTTCCACATTTTTCAACTGAACTTTGAGGTAACAAAACGTAGTGGAAGAAAGGCCCTGAAAGTTAGCTCTTGTACTTGTGGTGCATATAGAGCATGGGAAAGATGTGTTGTTTTACTAACATGTCCAAACTGAGGTCACCAGTATGAAAATATTACTGTGTATTTAGTGTCCAAGCCTTCTTAAGACTTCTTTGTTTTGGTTGAGACTGCTGGCAGTGGCTGTAAAATGCAATAGTAGTTTCCAGAGAGGGAATGGTCCTCTGAAAATCTAACAGATTTCCAACCAAGAGCAATCAAAGGCAGAAATTCTGCAGCCACATGAATATTACCGGACACTAAGCCACCTCATGATGGAAATCCTGGTTGTCACAGGCAACTTAAACCATTCCCATATTTGCCAGAGAGACAACACTGCAGGGAACGGGCAATCTGGGAGGCTTCTGGAGTGCATTGAGGGTAAGTTCCTAACCCTGGTGACTGAGGGGCCAGTGAGAAACAACACTCTGTTGGACCTCCCTGAGCTTACAAACAAGAAGCATCTGGCTGAGCATGTGAAGGCTGGGAGTAGCTTTGGCTGCAGTGACTCATAGTGATGGAGTACAAGATTCTTAGAGGAGGAAACCGGACAAATAGTAGAATCACAGCCATGGGCTTCAAGACAGGAAGCTTTGGCCTCTTCAGGAATGTCCTTGCAAGATTTCTGTGGTATAATATCTTGGAGTGAAGATATGCAGTTGACTTTCAAGAATCACCTCTTGAATGCTCCAGTCCAACAAGCAGGAAATAAGCAAGGATGGCAGGAGACCTGCA
The DNA here is from genome assembly GCA_013400435.1 of Pycnonotus jocosus. Classification (NCBI taxonomy): domain Eukaryota; kingdom Metazoa; phylum Chordata; class Aves; order Passeriformes; family Pycnonotidae; genus Pycnonotus; species Pycnonotus jocosus. The sequence goes on from VWYP01004444.1 coordinate 224,034, forward strand.
TGGGTGAACAATGAGCTCCTGATAACTTAAACATTAAATGGTAGAATACAAGAGTGTAGTGGGTTTACATGGCAGGGTTTGATACGTGCAGGCTACAGAGTAGATAAGTGTAAAGTATAGCATAATCAGCCTCAGCTCAGTCCCCAGGAAGGAGGTAGATCAAATCTTCCTGGAAGCCATTTCCAAACATATGAAGGACAAGAAAGTGATTGGGAGCAGTCAACATGGATTTGCAAAGGGGAAATCATGCCTGGTCAAGCTGATAGTCTTCAACAACAAAATGACCAGCTCCAAGGACAAGGGGAGGGAGAGCAGTGGATTTTAGCAAAATTTTTGACACTGTTTCTGATAACAGGCCTCCAGGCAAACTGATAAAGCCTGGACTAGGCAAGTGGATAGTCAGGGGATGTAAAACTGGGCAAACCACTGGGTTCTAAGATGTGCGATCAATGGCTTGAAGTCCATCTGGAAGCCAGGCACTAGTGCTGTACCTCAGACACCTGTGCTGTGGCCAGTAATGGTTAACATCTCCATTCTTGATGGGACAGTGCACCCTCAGCATGTTTGCAGGGGATATAAAACTAGGAGTAGTATCTGTTAACCAGCTAGAGCATATGACATATGATGAGAGGCTGAGACAGCTGGGATCATTCATCCTGGAGAAGAGGAAGCTGAGGGGATCTTATTAATGTGCACAAATACCTGATGGGAGTGAAGCAAAAAAGAGGATAATGAGAACAGAGCCAGACTCTTCTCACTGGTGTCTAGTAAAAGAGCAAGAGACAATCTGCGCAAACTGAAATAAAGGACATTTCTGAAATTGCTGAAATAGTGGAACAGCCTGCCCACAGTTGTTCTGGAATTTCCATCCTTGTAGACTTCAAAATATTATTAAAACTTGACAGGACACAGCTCTGCTTGCTTGCTCTAGCTGACCATGCTTTGAGCAGGGGAGTTAGACCAGGTGATCTCCACAAGTGCCTTCCAACCTCCAACTTTTTGTGAGGGGGGGCAGACTGGATGGTATCCAGAGGTGTCTTCCAACCTCAACTCAACCTGCTATTCTGTGAGTTGCAGATTGACTGGAGATCAATTTGTGCAATGCAGTATTATTTGCATTTCGATTTCTCCTAAAATTTTGAAACACAAATATATGTTTTGTATTTTCTTCATTTTCTCCCCTCCTAGCACAATAATCAAAATCAATATTTACATTGCAACACTCTAGATGAGCACCCTGGTGAGTGACCTGAGACCAAGAAAATTGCTTGGACTTAGCCTTTTTTATAATCTTTGCTTAAAGATTTATGGAAGCAGAGGAAAGTCCCCTTAACTTTTGTGGACCTTGTGTCTGACTCAGAAGGCTTAAAATTGTAAAAGCCCAGTCTTGCATGAGAAGAGTATGGCTCTGAGGAGTTTGCTTCCTCTTTTAGAGGAAGCATAAGTCAGATATTGCAGAGCTGTCGTTCTGTCTTTATCCTCTCATACAGTTAACTTTCTTGGCACTGGGATCCCAGCAGAGCATTCAGCTAAAATGAATGTAACTCATAATAGGGAATTCCATAATGTATGAGTTTCAGAGTATTGCATGAGATATAATATGAAGCCTCGTACTTAATCATAAATTATTAATCAGGTTTTGAAAATTATCTTGGATATGTAAACCTATTATTAAGGAAATCTGCTGGCATTTCCACTTTTAAGAAATTAATATGATATTGCCATTAAAGATTCTCATTTTGATTGTTCATGGAATAACTATGAGAACTGTAAGACAGAAATTAATTTCTCTTTGAATCAGTGTTCTCTTGCATTCACAATTGAAGTTATTCTTCACATCTTTCTAACTCAGAAAAAAATGCAATTGAAAGTCGATTATATCTTCTGTGGAGGAAAAGGGAAGATTGAATCACATTCCAGCAGATCTTCTGTAACATGGAACTGTGTCTTCTATAGAGAGATATGCAGGAGAGAGCTGTACAGGTTGTTCTGACTGGAGAGCATAAAGCCAGGGGCACTCCATATTTCTGTATGTGATACCAGGCTCTCAGGACACATGTGAGCCTCTGGGAAAGTGCAGCTGCACCTCCACTGAACAGCAGGCAGGAAAAGCAGAGTGGCACATGTCCCTGGCACATTTCTGGCAGGCGTCTATCTGGTGTTCCACACTGTTCTGCCACTGGGATAACTCTGCTCCCCTCCAGCAGTGTCTGCCGCACGCCCGGCTGCCTTCCTGTGCCACCTCGCAGCTGTCAAAGACGTAATTGTACCTTTGAGTTCTGCCTCTTTCATCTGCTTCAGTATCACCAGGCATGCTTTTGGCATTTGGTTCTGCTGCTGACACCTGTGAGTACTAGAGCTGGGTGATAAAGTTCTGAGGTTCCTTGTTGTTTTCACTTTCACGGATGTGTATTCAGCATGTACCATTCTGGGTCATCCATTTTGTCCTCGCCGTCAGGTGCAGCTTGCTCAGGAGAGATTCCAGCTGATAATAACCAGATCACAGTCTGCATGATATTTAACTAGAAAGCTTTGGTTGCAACTTTAGGTTATTTCTGCCTTGAATACTTAATTTTACTTTCACCACCAAATCTTTCCTTTAGATTGGTAAATATATAGGAATGCTGCATACAAAAGTCCTCAAAACAAAGATTTTAATGAAATGGTCCTGTAAATATTCTTCCTTCTGTGTTACAGTTATTCCAAGTGTATGTTTAACTTGCTGATTTCACACACTGCTGTGCAGCCGTTCGTTACACATTAACCCGAGGCTCAATCCCACGAGGTATTGACTGCGTCTGGATCATGCTGAGTCCCTTTTCCTCCCAGAGGCGCTTAAGGGCTTACAGGAGGCTCAGCTGAACTGAGCCCAGGATCCAGGCAACAACAGGCTCTTTCAAATAGCAAGAAGGTTTTCTGGAACGAGGTTTGTACTGTAACTGGACAATATTTTGTGCAATGAATTTTCATACATCCAGATTAAATATTATCCAGAAGAGCAGACCTTGTAGTTAGTGGCTGCTGGAAGACATAACCATTTGGGTATATATGGCAGTAATTAATTACATTTTATAATTATGGTTTTATTAGTTTTTCCGGTTAAGTGCAAAACCATGACTGAGAGTAATATCAAAATATCTAAAGTTTCGTGTGTTGGCTGCAGTGTGGTTTGTCCCTCTGTTAATGTGTATATGGTTTTCAGAGTTGCAGATAATCTGTGCAGTTCATCTAGCAAAGCCATTTGGGCATTACTCACAGCAGAGCTCACACACCGTGCAATTGGCTGCTTGCACTCTGATTTCAAGGGGATCCCACTGGCAGTGGTATTGGGGGCCAAATTCCCCGGCATTACCCCAGCTTCCTGGATCCGCCTTCCTTGGGCAGAAGCCCATCCAGCCACAGAGCTGAGCCACTGGTGGCTGTGTGCACCACTGTGTCATCACTGAGGGCATTGGGCTGGAGCATTGTCCTCCACTGTCACTCAGAAATTCTGAAAGGCAGACTTTGCTGAAGGGTACTAAGCTGATCTGTTGCTTACATTTTGGGAAGCCAGGAGAAGTACAGAGTGACCAAATGTATCTTAATGTGATTATACTATGGTGTAGCCTGTGCAAACTACAGTATTAATCATTACTCTTTCTATGAAACTTTTTTCAGGAGAAGATAGTACCTTTGGTCTGTGTTGTAATGTATTTGGCGTTGAAAATTTGTTGTAACATACTGTTTCTGAAAAGCTGTTCTCACTTTTAGATGCAGATGAAAACCATAATCTTCCACTGTTTGCAAGGAAAAAGACAGGACCTGAAAACTTAAAGTAATGTGGTTTAATCCCATCTAAAACCAAGGAAAATTACTTCCAAAATGGCAGCTCCTGCCTTTCCTGCTAGGCAGAGAAGGAGATACTCTTTGATTTTGGTCCTGATATCACCTGCAAACAGTGGTAATACAGAACTGAAAACTATACCTGAATTTTGCTTTCAGACTTATACTTAGGGGTGGCCAAAGCCCAAAGCACAGTTCTGCTCTACAAACTGTTGGAGCAGTCTCACTTTAATTCAAATACACCTGCATGTTAATAAACGTATCTTTTAAAAATAAACAATTACACTGTTGGCCTTTGCCCTTACTCCTCCACTTTAACTATCAGGTGCACACACATTTATTGCAGATTATCTCTTGGGATCAGAGTGATTTTAAGCATGCAACAGCAGAGAATCACCTACTTAAAATGTTTGCAATATCACAGCTCTAGCAATGCACTCTAACTGACCTTGTGGTATGAAATCGGTATGCAAGTAAACCGAGGATTAAGCAACTTGCTGACTGCCAGTTTTCTTGGAGTAATGGCCGTCAAGTTGGCTGCTGTTCTTTTCTGGGGAATAAGCAAAAACCCAAACAAAACTGAGCTTTTAGGAGTCTTTGATAAATTAGAGAGGTTTCTCTGTTACTTTAAGCATAATTAGCTAAGCTAACAACTTAAGAGTTGTTTACCCATTAAGGGAAGTCAGGAAATAGGTAGAAGTTTATGGGAACAAAAGTGGGTTGCTGATGCCAGTGAAGTATTTTCCAAAACTCTCAGTGTAGGATGAAAGCACCACATGATTCTATGTGAGAATACTGCAGCAGAAAGCAGTCACAAGTACTAAATATCCTCCCTGGGAAAGCAGTTCCTGGTTTAAGTGAAATGAGCCTGGACTTGGTCGTATGCTAATTGCTTTTCACTACTATGTGTTAGCAAAGCTGTTTAATACTTGTTATAAAGCCTGGATTTCATTCTCTCTCGTTTAATACCAGGTTAAATCTGAACTAATAAGCTCTCAAAAGCTTAGAGGTTCCAGTAAAATGAGATTTGGCTAAAAATTGCTTGTTGGTTTCTACTAGTAACAATGCTGTAGCTTTGGTGCTGTAGCCAATGAGAGAAGCAAGTCTCAGAAGAGAGAAAAGAGAATATGCTTCATTGGGATGCTGAATGATTTAGTAGAAGTCATGGTGTCTTACTGTAAACCTTAGGAAAGGTTTCTTAGCTTCAGAACAGTGAAAGATGTAATAGGCAATTTTAAATAATTTCCAAGTGTTTATTTGTATGACATATTTTGATTAAGTGTTGAAAATCAAGACAGAATATTGTGCATGGAGCAGGATGACTGTTATTTCAGTATTCCTCAGGCAGCAGTATCTCTGAGAGCTGAACACTGAACAGGAGCTGCTTATGAGTTGAGCAATAGCAGGATTTCTCACAAATGAAGCATCTTCTCTTGGCCTGGTACAGTGGAGTATAAAGATGATACTGAAGCCTGCTGAAATTGGCTGGTTACTAAGGTGCACCTCTGGCTCTTTGGTTAAAACTAATATTCTGGGATGCACTTTCTGTGGCTCTTCAGGAGTTTCAGAGTTAAAACTTTCATGTAAGTCTTGTCGCTGCTAGGAAAATTACCAGATGCTGACAGGGGGTGTCAGCAGTGCCTCAGCTGAACATATGCTGCATATGGTTTGGCTGCAGGCACAGACAGGGAGGCCCTGTTCCCTGCTGCTGCAGAGACTGGTGAAAACAGACTTTAAATCAACTGATTCCAGCACAATACTAAATGTTAGCTTCTATGCAGTGTTCATCCTACCAATGAGACTGAATAAACTACTCGAGTATAGATTGTCCTGCCAAGATTTTTGCTGCATCAAAAAAGAGTTAGGCAGGATTTTTACTGAGTGATTTTAAAATGGTTGTTTTGAGGTACACAGCAATCCTGATTGCTGTGCATTTTGATTATATTTGTTCTATTTTGTGGTGAGGCTGGAATTGAAACTGAATCAGATATTGAATGCAATGCAGATTAAAATCTCTATTTACCTTAATGATTGATGTAATCTCTGAGTCTGACACAACAATGCATCATAAAAAATTAAATTAACTGTTTACTGGAGAAAGTATTTCCCTGCTTTTCGAGAGAACACAGGTAAAAATATTTCCTGTTTATGGTGTTGCCACAGAATTTGGTGATTATTTGTGCCTCTTGTGTGAATCTGCTACAGGCACCCACCGAGTACCACCACTCACACACCCATCTCCCACCCACACATTCTGGCCCCCTGTGGCAGAAACAGAGCACACAGGGGATTGCTGAGGGCAACTGCATGTTTCCCCAGCCCTTTCCAATTCACAGCACTCTTGAGCAGCTCCTGAGAAAAATGTCAAGTTTGGACCTATTTCAGGAGTCCTGTTGTTTGTGGAAAGCATTTCCACTCTCATTCCTGTGCTCCCCCTCCTGCTCTTAGATGCTTACTTCCCCCTCTTGCTGAGCAACAGCTCAGGTGCAGCCAGGGGAGCTGCTTCAGCTCACAGCCTGGTGGGAAAAAGCAGCGGGCATGTCCAGCATCTCTCCCTTTAGGTGGTAGCATGCTCTTAGATTGGCAGGAGCCACCAATTCTACCTTCATCCTTAGAGACCAAGTAGATCAAAGGAGATGATGTGAACAGGATCAAGTGATCTATGGGAAGCAACAGCATCTCTGGGTCAGTGTGTGGTAACAAGACAAAAAGGCAGCCATTCCTGTCCTGGCACAGAACAGAGTTTGCTGAATTATGTAATGAAAGGCAAGAGGTGGGAAGAGATCTGCCTCAGGTATTCAGTATTGCTTAGATAAAAGGCAGACCCTAGGACAGAATTTGTGCAAACTGCCTTCTTTTGTACTGGAACTGGAAACATGGCTTGTATCTTCAGATTTGCAGTTTAATTATGTACCCCAGCATGTTGAGAGAATAGTTAGTAAGGTTTTCCTCAACTGATTTGCTGAACCTGAAGTGTAAGGTCTCTTTAAAAAGGACAGTGCCTCTGACAGGAATGAAAGCAAAGACAGCTCACCAACATAAATTAACTTTTTTAGTAAGGCTATGTGCAATCTTCCAGGTTCAGAGCTATCCTATGCTCTTACAAGACATAAATTACTAGCCAAATCTGCAAACTCCAGCTTAGAAGATTAATGGGTCACCATCAAAATAGTCAATTGAATCTTGAAACAGGCACTTGAATCTGAGCTCCTTTCAAAAAATAGAATTTAGGGTTTGCCCTCTGCATGGTTTGCTAATAGATTATTTTCCCTATGTGTACACTTTTTATAGCTATCATCACTGTAAGCATCAAAGTGCCAGAGGAGCATTGATGGATTGGTCCTTGCAGACCCATAGGTTATAAGGCACTACTCCTATCATCACATATTTTACACATATGGCACTTAAGCTGAGAAAAGTATGCTGAACTGCTAGGGTCAGAGAGAAACAAAATCCAGAATCTGTCTTCTCCAGCCCCATGGAAGATGTCATAAAGACATCTCTCCTGCCTGAAGTGGGTGTGTCCTTTTTTTCAGATAATTTACCGTTACTTTTGGTGGTAGAAGAATACAGAGTTGCTTTACCACTAGTTATAGGTATATGAGTGCCTGACACAATGGCCATAAAAGTCTCTTGGAGCACTGTTTCCAATTCCTCCACTTCAGGCAGTTATGCAATTTGGTACCATAGATATACATAACTAACTCCATCTCAGGCTACTGAATCTAGGATTTCTTCCCTGCTGTTCTAATAGGAAGACAGTTGTATTTACAGTGTTCTGATCTTAAAAATAACCTAATTTCCCAAGAAAATGTGACTAACTTGTGCAGCTGCCATAACTTACAGAGGTAGTCAAAATGTGTTATTTGTATTGATTCCTAGAAACAATTGAAATATTACAAAAAGCATAAGACTGCAAGAGATTTCCTTGGGTATAGTGCAGATAAAAGTTCTAATTTAATATGTATGGATTTCTTTAAACAGGACAAGTAAGCTAGTCCGAAATTCACAAATTTGTGTCTGATTCCCTGTCTGAGTCCAGACAAATTTTCAAGTGACTGGCATTGTGTGTTTTCTGCGTCTTTAAAATTAGGTAACTTCTTTTCTGGACAAAATAAATAGACAGTTTGCTTATTGTGATCATCCTTTGAGTTTAGTATTAATAATTAAGAAAATAATTAGTTACTACAACAGCAGAAAAACAGAACAATGACTATTAGATGGAAATTTATATTGCTTTGAAGTTTTCTGGCAGGCTACATTAAGAGAACAAAAGTTTCTGAAAAGACTTAGCAAGTAAATGTTCTTGTAGCCCTTGTCAACTGCTTTGCTCAGATTATTCTTTCCTAGTTAATCTGATCCAAGGGATTCTTGAGAGAGCAAATTCAAACAAAAAGTAAAAATTGACAGACTAAAGGTAGAATTAGCAAGATTTCTTTTTTTTTTTGTCTGAAAGAGAAACATAGTGGAGATAGTAATTCAATCATCTGGCACAAGAAGTATGGCCATTGATGTTAATTTACTTCAGACTACAACAAAGATAGAAAGTTTGTTATTGTAGAGAGAGACTAAAGAAAGAAAAGTATTGGCTAATTGAGAAATAAACCCTGAGCAAGTGTGTGGTTCTTGAAGGCCACTAATCAATACCACCTAGAAACCTCCTAACAACGGGATGCCCCAATCCTTCCCACCAAGTGCAACTCGTTTCTCTTACTTAATCGTACTGAAATATTCACTGTTCTGCTCTCATGAGCATATGAGAAGCTGTAATTGGTTTTGCTCTGGCCAGCATGAAGGTACCCAAAGTCTGCAGCCACACTGTAACCAGGTGGGTGTTTCTGTAGTGTCATGCCAATTATTCTGCTGACCTATGGTTTTGTTATAATAAGCATCAGCAGCAAGATGATCTTATGTACCTTTGCATAATTTCTACTGATGAGGCATCATTCCTAACACAGTCCACTACCTGCTTCACCTTTCTAGTATCTGACGAACACTGTGCCTCTGCAGCATTGCTGTTACCTGTCCTCCCTTCAGCACAGCTCAATGATTTAAGTGAGCACTGAGTGCTGCTTGTGATTCCTCCCTGAGCTCAGGGAGAAGCATCATTGCTTCAAAATCAAATAAACCCACGCACGGCCCCTTGCTATGGCTCACACACCAAAACGCTCCTCTCTCACTTTAGCCCCTGGTCTGAGTCATTCAATCACCCACTGCAGGTGGTCCTCAGCCCTCAAACTCCTCAAGACCCGTTCTCTACGTGCTTATTTTTCTTTTTTTTTTCTTTTTTTTTTTTTTTTCCTTCCTTGTTGCATAACAAGATGCCTTCATATCCTCAGGTAATTTTGGAAGAACAGCTTTGAATAGAGAAGAGGGGATGGCAGGGTAATTAAGTGGGTGGGGAAGAAGGTTGATAAAGAGCTCCTAATAGTCACTTTTACATGCTATTATTTTGAGCAAGGAAAATAAATACAGAATGGCTGTAGGGCCATCAGACTCTGCAGTGAGTGTGACATAGGAAAGGATGGCAGCTACAACAGAGCAGGAAGAGAAAGTAAAAGGCTGCAGAGTGGGACAACTCCAGCTCTGAAATCTTGCCCTTTCTTCCCAACTAGTCCACATCACTTTAATGTACATCCATCTAACAGAAAATCTAACATTTTTCAAGATAAGAAGAAAATGAAAAAATATATAGTGTAGGGGGTAAAAAAGAATAGAAAGAAATCCTTGACTAATCTCTTTTCCTTCCTATTTCTGTCAACTTTTCATCTCCACAGCCCTTTCTCTTCCTACTTCTTACACTTTGTGAGGCACAAAATAAAGGTGGAATTCAGCCTTCCTAATTGGTAACTGGAAGTCTTCTTTATGTTAAAATACAATGATCTGTTTATTGGAAACTGCTCTTCTGTAGTACCAGCCATCTCTCCATGTCACGCTGTCTGAATAATGCCTCTTGAGGATGGGGAAGAAGAATAGCATGGCAGTCAGACCCCGTGGGGTTATAAATGGCATTCTAGCAGCCTGAAAGGCTGAAGCCACCATTAAGTTGCATGCAGCTGTAGTGGTGTAGGTGGGTGAGTAAGAGCAACTCGGAGATGGGATAATGGTAACCTGGTACACAAGGGTCATTTTTCATTGACGGCGTCACTCCACTGAGCTATTGTGTTCTCCCTAAATTAGGTCCCTGTGTTTAAGAGAGCTGAGCAGGCTCAGCCTCGGCAAGGCAAAGCACATTTAAAAGAAGATTAGAGGGGAAAACAGTTTGTTGTGTGTTGTGATTTATACCAAACTGTGATAAACTTTTCAAACTTGGGTCGGTAATTGCTTTTATCAGCAGCAAAATAAATGCAAGTGGAAGGGCCTTTAGGAAGATGCACATCAGCCTCCTGCATGTGGGCAATGGAGACTTCCACTGGTCAAATCAGGAAGTTAGTGCAGCAATTTAACTCAGGCTGTCCTTTCACTGTTGTTCTTAGCAATGTGATTCATTTTGTCATCTTGGACTTTATCAGTGTCAAGATAGCAAAGGTCTTGAAAAATCTGTTTCAATTTATTATTAATAATTTGCTTGCAGATATACAAAAGTGGAAAAATCCCACACTAATTTCATTCAGTTTATATAAAAAAACCCAGATGAAAATAATTAGCTGCCCGTTCGCTTGAGCTTGCATACACAAACATACTACTTCTCTCTCATTTCTAAACTAAAAAAATTGAGATCTTGATCCTACTGCCAGTGAAGTTGGTGGGGGAGTTGCCTTTAACTGCAGTAGATATATGACTCAGCTTAATTTCCCCTGTGGGGCCTGTCAGTATGTAAAGATTCCTTGGAGGTTAATTGCTTGCAGAAGAGACTTTGCCTGGGATCTGAAAGGAAGGTGTAAATTCACAATTGGAGCATTAGCTCTGTACTGCAGCCTGGAAAAGACACTGTGATTTAAAGCAAAGGGATCTCTTTTTTTCAGTAATCTTGCATCTTAATATTAAATTTGGTCATTCATTAATTTAGAGTATGTCTTAAAGAATCACTTCCTTTGCCATCTTGCCCAGTAGCTGTGGAAACGCTTTTATGTTTTACTGAAATTATTCCTTTTGGTGTTTTTTGTTTGTACTCTCTTTCAAGAGTCCTTTTTTAAAAAAATCACTACTTTGAAGTAGACTTTTAGAAAGTATTTATGAAAGAAACATGAAAGAAATAACTGTTGTGGGAGTGGAACAGAGGATTTCTAAACTAAGTAGATAGAATCATTCTTACTTAGACTTTCCAGATTTATGTGTATGACTTCATTATATAAATGTGCCCTTTGCTATTCTGAAAAATATAAGAGATGTATCACTACCAATTAAAAGCTGGGGGAAGGTTGTTCCTACATCTTCAAAACTCTATATTCATTCTCCCATGTCACATTTTTTGTAATCCTTTCCCACCTGTATTACACTTGGAATAATCCTTCTCACTCCTTGTCACATGTGCATTAAACCTCTTTTGAAGAACAGACTTAGAGCTTCTAAAACAAGCATTTCATTTTTGTTGCACTAAGTGTGATGTCAAATCGCTATTAGAAATCTCACGCATATACCAATCTGGAATTTATTCTGGAAGTTCATTCCTTCATAAATTGCTGTACTTGGTGAACCATAACATGTACTGCTGGCAGTGTCCCTCTGTTCACTGCAGCTTTTGTTGTTCATCTGGAGGCAAAACATTAGCCTGTAAATAACAGAGTATACAGCTCAGTCTTCCAGAAATACCCTTGCAAGTGCTATGAATTTGTTTGCATTAGCAAGGATTCTCAATGGCAAATGGTAATAGTACTTTAATTTTGCTTTTTTAGGATTGTAGAAAAACCTTAATATTAAAAACCTTAATTAGGAAGGACTAATCTCCTGAAACCCTGGTTTGTAACTTTGAGGAAACACTATGGCTTGCATGAAACTAAAAGAGATTCAAGTTTACAGTTGGGAAAGAGGTTTGCCTTTTTTCTCATGGCAGTTCTGTTGATAAATTCTGTTTTGTATCATTTTACTAGACCTTGGTGTGATGGCACCTGAATACTATATACATTATCAGCCTTCAAAAAAAAAAGAGAATTCAGATTAGGAAAAGATTTTGTTAATTATTGGTTTCCAGTACAGGAAGTCAATCCTGTTCTCAGACACACTCTTCAGTGTACTGCATCCAAGCTTCTCTGAATAGTACACACATGTGGAAGGGCTGGCTGAATCAGTGAACCTGCAAGATTTAAAGAGAGTTTGTATTACCGCACTACCGGCAGAAAAGCTCTGATGAGCAAGTCTGGAAGATTAAAACTATTTACTTTCAGAAGCTTGACAAAAGTCTAATTGACTAGATACTGTTATATCTGTAACTGCAATTTTCTAGGTATTTTCTTCCTTAAATGTAGTGACATTTAAAAACTACAGCATGCAATATAAATTCTCACCCTATTATCTAAAGTGAGTTTTAGTGTGGCTTTCTAAGGAAATGAAATCTTTGTGAGCACTTTGTTAATCTGTCAATACTTTATTTGATAATTTCTAGCTCTTTAAGCCTGTTTAATCTGTTGATGAACTTCAAACAGATTCAAAAGATGGTTTCAGATCTCAGTTATCAGAAACACTGCTGGCTGGATAAAGAAAAAGCCCACATTAGCAGCTTGATTAAGCTCAACAGTTTTCTCTGCTTTGTCTTTTTGTCCAGCTGGTTGATAGAGGAAGGAACTGAAAGTTGCCTTCTCTGAGCAGGCAGAGGTTGTGGATAAAAAAGTATACTCAAAAGGAGTGTGATGCATATACCTAGGGTATCTCTGGAAAGGAATGTAAAGTAACATAGGAACACAAATCCATTGAAACTCAGAAGAAGTTAGAAGTTTTTAAGTGACGAACACAAACTTATAGATACCAGGGAGGCTGTGAGGTAAGTTTATAAGACATGTTGAAAGTGGCTTTTAACTTAACTTCTAACACACTTCTTGTCTCATACAAATGAAATTTTCCGCATAATGTTGCCACTAAGGTCCTTCTCTTGCCTGTTTAATCAACTTCACTGAGCTCCCCTTCAGAAATGTCCATTTCCCAAGGTCTGAAGCAGATACCACTGAAACAAGAACTTCCCCAGGCAGTCCAAAGCTAACACAGATCACCAGCAGTGGTCCATATGGACCCTCTCCATATCATGTCAGCATTTCCAGTCTTAATCTGCATTTATTTCTCCTTTTCTTCCCATACCCAGCACTGTAAAGCAACCACTTTGCCCCCTCATTTAAGTCATTATTCCAAACTCACTCCTTCCATGGGGTGTACCAGAAAGCTGTGGCTGGAAGAGCAGGGCTGGTGGCAGGCTGCACCTGCTGTTGCTGACTGCTGGAGAGTTCTGTGGTCACTCCCAGTTATTTGCTACCTCATTTGACCTGCATCCCTCCAGCCCATTTGTTTGCCTCATCCCCTAACTACACCATACCTTTGAGAGTGTGTCTGTACTGCTCTCCAGAGAAGTAATTACACTGCATGTGCAGTCACACCAGTCTCGGAGGAGAGGCACTGGGGCTGATGGCCTTCGCTAGTTCTTTAGGGCGTCTGCTCTGCCATGCAGTCTGTCTTCCCCCATTTCTCGTTCTATCTTACCTGAACTACAGTGAAACTCTGAAATTATATCTACAATTCTACTCCAAGTGTAGAAATATTTTTTGGACAATAAACTTCCTGAGCACGGACTACCAGTTTGTACAGGTCTTTGCCAGGAGCCATGACACAGGGCCTTAAGACACTGTCTCACAAAATTTTCCCTGTAGTATATGAACTCTGTTCAGATTGTGTATAAAATGTTATTCCTGCTGTTAAGTCTGAGAAAAAGCAGCCAGCCAAAAAATTGTCCAGGTTTCGGACAGAAAGGCAGCCTGGGAACCAAGTGTGAGTTTGGTCAATGGGCCGTTCAAGCTGCACTCGTGAGCAAGGCGTACGGACCAAGGGAGGGACAGGCGGGGCGGGGCATCATCGAGGAAATTTTTAAGGTCCTAAACGTGACCATCCCTGCGCAGCCGTTTGCTCCCGCGGCGGAGGGAAGGAAAGCAGGCAGGCTCCTTCCATCCAGAGGCAGCGCTGGNGATGCGGGAGCGGGCAGCGGCCGGGACGCGCGGCGGCCGAGGGCAGCCTCGGCTCTTCCCAGGTAAGAGAGCTGCTCCGGGGCCACCTCTCGGGAAAGCTGTTGCGGGCTCCACGCTACGAGCTGGGTTTTTAATCTCATCTCTCTCTGTTTGTTCTTCCGCCCGCCCCCCCGCGCCCCTTCTGCCCGCTCAGGTGCACTTTCTCCCAGAGCCTCTTTCTGTGAGAACTTGAGAGCAGTGTCTTGTGCTCTAGCGTTCGATGTTTTCTTTCCGTGTGGAAAGTTGCGAGCGGTACCGGAGCACAGGGACCGGCCGAGGGTTGTGTGCCCGGCGGGCTTTTGTCCGGCCCGGGTGCCGCGATTGCGGGGCTCGGCTCGGCTCGGCTCTGCCCTGCCCTGCCGCCCGGCAGGCTCCGCCGCGACCCCGTCAGTAGCGGGGATTAAATTAAAAACTGCGGGCGTCTCGCTGAAGCGCAAGCAAATCCTTTTATCCGCGGCGGAGCAGAGGCTCGCAAAACTTTCCAAGTGAGCTCAGGAGCGAGCAGCCTGAAAGGCAGCGGGCACGGGCTCCGCAGCTGCCGCCTTCCACGTGGAGGTGCCACTGGCTGTGCGGGTCCCGCCGGGCGCCTCGCCGGTGTCCCTGCCGTGGAACCCCTGGCGGGCTCCTGCACCTCCTGCCGCTGCGCCTCCGCCTCGCCCAAATCCCCCGGCCCCGCTGCCCTCTGAGCCCCTGCGGCCCTTGCGATGGGAAAGAGACAAAGAAGGGTCCGGGGCTGCTGCCTTCCCCAAAGCACAGCTGTATGCGTTCTCTCCTTGTTTCGGGACGAGGGGGAAATGCCCCCGCCGTCCCCATGACCCCGCCCGACAGTGGAAAGTTTTCGAAGATCCCACTGCCCCTTGCTGAACCCCAGTGGTTTTCGGGGCATTGTTTATCATGGTGGGGGAAACGCCTGCCTGCCTGACAAAGACCCCTGGCTGAGGCAGGTCGGTGGTCCCCCCACAGCTTTCCCAGGCACTGGGGTGTGATGTGGTCTGCTGGATCTCTCAGGCTCAGCTGAAGAAGAGATCCCTTACAGCATGTCCCAAACACTCCAGTCACTTTCAGATTCAAGTTTTCATCTTGCTGTCACCACAGCATAGGGTGGCTTCTGGCTTTTAATTTTTGTTTTCTTTTGTAGGAAAAAAGATTTTGCTGTGCACTTGATGTAATTTTTCAGGATTTTATGTGCCAGGGGACAGATAAGTCAGTCAAGTGTCACACAGCCTTCCAACAGAAAGAAGTCTAGGAAAAATTATGTCTGTTTTCCTCTTCCTAGCCTCCTGTTTGAGAATTAGGTGGCACTTGAACGGGTTTTAGATGAAAACCTCCCATGTGCGTTGGGGCTCAGTGCTGAGCACCTGAGGAGGAAGGAGATTGCTGTTACTGGGAATTTCTTTCTCTTAAGTGTGTGTGAGGATTGTATTTACCATTGTAAGGTAGGTGTGCTAGTCATACTGAATTCATTAGCTGATTAGCATTAGAGAAACAAGTATATATTGAAATTATTCTGGTCTCTTAAATTGCTAACAAATGCAATTATACTTTGAGGGAGTTACAAATGCCTTCTCTGCACCCCTGCAACACACCTTTGTTCACCATAGAAGAACTCTTTTCTTTTATGTGTGTCTTTATTTCCTACAATGTAGCTGAAACTTCTTTTAGTTGGAGACTTGGTAAGAAAATTTCTTAATGGTGGCTTTTGTTTTCCTGATGCAGGCAGCGCCATCTGAGGAGCTCAGCTCACCCAGTGCATGTGAAGGCAAGGCAAACCAAGGTGCAGCCCATGAAGGGGAGGCAGCGAGGTCAGCTGCTGGAGACAGCAGTGTTGCTTTGAGCTACCCCAGCCTCTGCCTCCATGCCTACAGCATCGAGAACATGACAACATTTCCGAATGGCTGTGGAAATGGCACTGCCGTTACTTGTATAGTTATGGATAATAAAGAGGCCCAAAACCAGACTACCTGTGCCAGTCATAATGGGGGACACAGCACCAGCAACGGTCTTGAGGAGGAATTTCAAGAGGATAAGCTTAGCCCTTCCAAAATCATGCGCTTTTTTACCACCCCTAGGAAACGGGCTAATTCCAGCTCTGACAGGCCTCGTTCTCTGGTTTTGATGGGCAACTCATCCACGTGGAATGCCTTTTCTTCTATCAGAAAGATGGGATCTTTCAAGAAGTTGAAATCTTCAGTTCAACAAGGAATTCAAACAAGGGAATGCTCAGACATCTTAAATGAGAACAGCATAGGCAAACATGGTTCAAATGGAGCAGTGGTGCGCGTTCAGACTAACAGGTATTCCTATTCGGGGCCTCTCCATGATTTCCAGAATGCAGTGGATGGTGTAGCTTCTGACTGCTCTGATGTGGAGGAGAGCGATGAGTCCTTCCTGAGAAACACTCATCGCTCACGCAGCATCAGGCGGGCTTACGGTGCTGGACGCATAAACTTGCTGGACACAGATAAAGCTCAGAGTCACCACAACTGCGTTAGGCCAACATCACCTGTCATCCCAGAGCCAAAGATCTGTGAAATTTTGGTGAAAGACTCTGAAAACAACAGGATCATTTACTGGAGAAGCAGAAGTTCAGATAATTTGAACTTTCTGAAGAAAAGCTCATTCAAACGGAAGTCCACCTCAAACCTTGCTGATCTGAAGGTTGCAAATGAAAAACAGATGCCAGCAAGGACTGTGAATGCTGCTTCTGCTGACTCCGACAAAAGCGGTGGAAACCCTGAGAGGAGATCCAAGCGTTGGAAGAGCCCTATCAGAGCAAAGGATTTTGACCGAGTTTTGAAACTTGTCAGTAATGTTACGGATGTTGCAAGGAAGAAGGATGGCCCCAAGAACACGGCTCCTTCTCCCAGTGAGCCATCCCAGAGAACAAGGTCAAACAGCAGGCTGCACGATGACTACTCCCGCAGGGTTTCCAGCAGTACAGATCATGATAGGAAGAGATGCACCTCCTCGGTGTCCAGTCCAGACTCTTCCTTGCCGGGAACACCTTGCCTGCAAAGCCCTGTGATTGCTCAGGATAAAGAAGCTGAAATGAATGTAGCTGTTGCTGAGGATAAAAGCCTCAGGACGTCATCAGGTATCCCAGGCTCTGATAGCTTTTCACCTACTCTGAGTGACATTAGTCCATTTCCCAATGAAGTCTTTTATTCGGACTCAGATGAACCAAGAGCTACCCAGCAGTGTACAGATGAAGCCGAAAACCTTCACATTCCGGTCAGGCCAACTACTCCAAAGCCTCAAAGTCCAACTGCAGGGAAGGTCAAGTGCAGTATGAATTTCCAGTGTCCAAACCATCACAGCACATTGTCACTGAGCTCATCAGAGAGTGAAGAGAGAGTTGAGGTACCGGGGCTGAAGCTGGGCAGGAATCCTGTTTGCTTCCAGGACTCAGTGCAAACTGTGTACTATGATGATGGAAATGAAGACAGTGGCATTAGCAGCCACTCTCAGCTGAGCCTCAATTTAGCCTCTGGTACTGAAGAGAAAAAGGATGAGGTAAGAAAGAAAGCAAAATCCTTCAGAAGTGATGTATATTTCCTATTGGGTTTTGTCTTTATTAATGCAAAACAATGCAAAGTAATGGCTGCTGAAGGTTGTTATTGCTAAAATATGCTGACAGCAGTTATTTCCTTTAAATATTCTCTTTGGATGCTAATGTACAATTATTTTTTCTTTGCACATTAATATCAAAGGAAGTTTTGGCAGCAAAGCTATTCATGTACATTTTCAAGGGCAGCTCATTGCACCCTGCAGATACACCACCTTGTCATGTGGCCTTGTCAGATTTTACCAGCCTGAGCAGGGTCTGGCTGTGTTTCCTTCACAACTGAAAGGTCTTTTTTAAAGAGTCTGTGTATGCTGAAGTAGTGTCGATTTACTGTAAAACCCTTTGCCTGTGGAAACCTTGCAGAACATGGTAATATTTGTAGAGCAGTGTGGCGTGAAAGACACAGTACAGAGGTTTAAGCATTCAGTTGAATCCAATGTTTTCCCTGTGCGGTGATGACCATGCTGAGGGTAAACTGCTTGTTCTTGTGCTTGCCAACTGCAGACAGCAGTACTTTAGATGTTGGGCTGAGTGTGTTGCTACTGTTGTTTTGGTGAAGACACTGTTGCTTTCACTGCACCTAATGAGTGATTTCATATTCTCAGTGAATGGGTAGATAAACACATTGCAGCACCTCTGAGGTAAATTCATGTGATAACACTGTGCTCCCACCTCAAATATCGTGTGAGTTGGCACCAGAGAAGTTGCAATGATTTGACAGCCTTGGTGAAGAGCTGTCTGACATACTCTGCACCTGTCTGAAGCAGTGAGGCTTAGCTCAGCCCCAGTTCACTGGGGCAAAAGTCCATCTGGGTCTGTATAAATATGGAAGTCATTCACAAAATAAAGCTGGCACATCTTTTAAGCCACCTCAGTTGACTGAAGTATCTTAGACCTTAGGTATGAGATAGGCAAGGCAATGCTGCAGCTGCACAAATTTCAGCCTTTCATGCTGAAAGTTTTAAAATTACTGTGAAGCTGTCCTACTTTTTAAAGCTTGGCACAGTTTTTGCAAACTAATTGTAAATGGTTGCAGAGCTTATCAGTATTGTCCTTCTGCTGGAGAAAAGCAATTTTGTTTACTGTTGAGTTTGCAGCAATGGTAAGATTGAAAAAATAAACTCAGTGTGTATAAATGTCTGGATTCAGAGGTAATTCCTCTTCTGGAGCCCTAGAACTGCTCCAACCATCCATATTTTCCAAAACACTCACTTACATGCAAGGAGGAGCTTTCACACTGCCAGAAGAGTCGAGAGCCCTAGCGTGGATGGATGCCAGTTGTATTTCTCAGGAATAAAATGGGAGGTGGAATTAATGCTACTCATCTACCATCTAGTGGTGAGCTGCCATCATGACCCAGAACAAATTAATCTGGTCCTTCCCCTTGGCTCCCAACAAACCAGTAAAGTTTCTACATGAATGTGTGTACATTGGGTGGATAAAAGTTACTGCAGTTTTTAGTTTTAACACCACGTTCTGTTATTATCTAACATGCAATTTAAGCTTTCTCTTTATATTATAACATATTTTAGGGTAATTATGAGTGTCTTCTAGTGCTTGCTTTAGTTGTCTAAAATACAGAGTGTGCACTGGTGGCAGCTCTGGGTTTGTGTAGTGGGCAGGCAGACAATATGGGATGGATCCCAGCAAAAGATGAAGGGAGTGGTGGCCAGGGAACAGGCCCCTTGGCTGTAAGCCCTCACTCTTCTCTGAGCACTGCCTGGAGCCCCTGTGCTTCGTAAAAACAGCTATGGCTGCTCACATGATGTAGCTGCATACACAGACCTCTCTTCTGATGGAAAAAAAAAAAAAGTTTTTGGAGGTGGTAGCTGTGGGTTGGAGGCAGGAGCTGTGCAGGACAGGGTCTGCTTGTATCTTACTATGCAAGGGATATAAAGTCTGTTGTTTCTTTTTTCCATGCCTGCTTCTCTTCTCATACACACCTCTAAAGCTGTGGTAGTCAGAGTGACTGCAAAACAGGTAGAGTGGTATGATTTCTTCCTGCCATTTCTTTGGAGGATTTAATTTCCTGCTTGACAGCATGCTTCCCTTAGCATGGAGCTAGCTTGGCACCAAAGATACTTGTGCCAGGTTATTTTTTAATTGGAGTTTATTCAGCCTGTAGGCACTTTTATGAATGCCACGTGATCATAAAATGAGGTCACTGGGGTTTGAACTTTGACTACAATTCATTTTTTACCTTACACCTCTGCGTTACTGAAATGTACCTGCCCAGCAAGTTGTTCTGTGATGGCTGAGTGCTTAGTTTGCTCTCAACAGTCATTTGAGATGTAGTGTGGAGCCATGGACATCACATATTTTCAAATATTTTTCTAAAGCTTTAATATGCTGTTTGTTTCTAAAGCTTTAATGTGTGTGGTTTTGTTTTGTTTTTCTTTCCATGTTTCATGGATCTGCCTTTCTGTACAGAGTTCGAGTATAAGCCAGTATGTATTTCAGTACAGCCACTAAAGCTTGAAGACATATTTCATTACAAAGCTGAGAAGGTCCTAACCAGTCAGGCTCAAATAGGTTCTCTTTTCAGGACTGGGTGCAGTAGTTGGAAGCAAGTGTAGTTTATTCCTTTACTCACTCATCTAGTAGATTAGTCAGCAAATGAAATCTGTGGAATTTGGACCATCTCTGTATTTTCCCAAATATGGGAAGTAAAAATTTCTACCTTGTGTTTCCCCACCGCTGTAAAACTCATTTTGCAGTATTCTTTCAAGGACATCTATTTGTTCATCAGAATTGATGTTTTGGTGTTTTGTTTTGGTTTGTGGTTTTGTTTTGTTTTTTTTTTTTCCCTTATGTGATTGAGTCTTGAGATACTGTCACTTCTGTTACTTTGTTGATTTCACCAAAATGCAAGATTTGGACTGGAACAGGGGAGATTTCTTGGGTTTTGGTCCTAACAGAAGTTGTTTCCCAGGGAAGAGCTAATTAAGTGCAGCCTGGATCCATGCCTCAGCACCTCTGGAGCTACAGAGGTGTGAGTCACCAAAGCTCACCTGTGACATCCCATGCTTTGCCACTGTCTGCTTCATGCTACTGTCATTTATATTCAATATGTTGCTTTTAAATAGCATGAAGAGGTGATTAAGTACAAGCTTGTACTTGTTTGGAGCATTTCACATAGTCTTTGCTTTGATGAGGAAAAAGCCCCATGTCACTGGAATAATGAAAACTTAGTCTGCTTCAGACTGGCATGTGTCAGCCACTGAGGCTGCCTGAAAAACACACTGTTCTGAATTTGTTACAAAAAAAGTAAAAGTCAGGTTATTTGACATTTCACCTAGTCTTTCACAAACTCTGAGTATCTGGTATTTAGGTTGCCTTGCTGGCATCTGGCTTCACAGTACACCAGACTTTTTATTACTTGAGTACCTTATCTGCATGACCATAAGTGAATGATAAATTACAGTGAAGAGGTAACTCTGCTGTAATTATGATTGAGTCACAGTTTATTTGCAGACAATATTTTAAATGTTCTAAGACCTGTCTGGCAGCTCATTTATGTTCCTACCATACAAATGTCGCTGGTCCCAACTAGTCCAGTGCTCAGCTGTTGGCAAAGTTGAGCTGGTTTGTCCTGGACAGGTCTCTGGGCTCTGAATATTGAGCCCACAGAGCTTAACTTGGAGGACAGCTTACAAAGATGAAGAAGAAGAAGAGCTTTATGGTTGGGATACGGAGGACTTGGATATGTCCTCACTGTTTGGCCTCACTTTTCTAGCTTCAAAAAGTGTCCTTATAGTGAAGGACCAAAGGGTGGTAGCTGGATGTGGTCATGTTCAATGCCTGCAAGGAGCAAGCAGCAGCCAGGATCTGAGGGTGATCATCTGTAGTACCTGCCTCAAGTTTCTGAGTGGTGTGGGGCTGGGCATGAGCACACCTGCTGGGAGCTAGCTGCATTCAGCTCTCTGAGCTCT
Source organism: Pycnonotus jocosus (assembly GCA_013400435.1). Lineage (NCBI taxonomy): Eukaryota > Metazoa > Chordata > Aves > Passeriformes > Pycnonotidae > Pycnonotus > Pycnonotus jocosus. The sequence goes on from VWYP01004444.1 coordinate 245,495, forward strand.
TGCTTTTGGATGTATTCACCTCTGGTTCATCAATGTGCAATTTAGAGTGTAGCCTAATCAACCTAACGTGTATAACTGTAAATGTGATAAACTGTGAAGGACAATTAGGTGAAGTAGTGGGAGGAATTTCTTAAACTGGGTTTATTCCTAAGGGGCCTGTAATTTGGAGTGAGGGCTCACCACTCTAGTGGCACTCTGGTCTTGCTGACTACAGGGCCTGGGGACAGAGCAGCAGAATCCTGCCACAGGCTCTCAACAGCATCTTACAGAAAACTGAAGTTTCAGTTAGACCATACAACACTGGATTTGCACTATACTCTGAGCTGCTCTGCACAAGTCAGGATGCATTCACACAATGTCCCCACAGTCACTCAGTGAGTGACTTCCAGACACATTTGCCCAGAGCTAGACTAGAAAGCACTGTGCATTGCTACAAACTTAAATTGCAGAATCCATTGCTGCAATAATGCAGCAGGGAGCCCTCAAATGACAGGAATATCTTCCTATTGCAGCAAAAACTCTTTCAATTCTCAGCAGCAGAGCAGCAGACCGTTTGGTGCAGCCTATAATCATTTGTTGCTGTATCTGCTACTAGGAAGAAGAAAAACAAGGCAGACGTGACAGAAATCTGAATTCTGGATTGGGTTGAATTTTAGGCTAAGTAACTGCAGTTCTCAATAAAACTGGCCATTCCTAAAAATTATAGGATAATGCAGGAGTTACTGTCATTCCCGCAGAAATGTTTTGGATGGTGACAGGGAGAGCTCAGATGAACTCTACTGTAGTTAGCCTGGGGCAATCTGCACCCTTGATTGCATTTGTGCACCTCTGCCTTTCCAGAGTGTTTCATATTTGAGTCTGCTGTAGCTGTCCAGTGGCACCTCAGTAATACTCAGGTGTTGCTCACCCTGGGGTCAGGAGGAATAAATAGTACCCCAGAAAGTGGAACGACAACTCTGGCCATGTGATTTAGTTTCTTACATCAAGTGCAGTGTTGAGTTGTTGGCACTGAAAATCCATCTCAGTGCTAGGTGAGATAGTTGAGATATCCAAAGTGAGCAGAAGCAGCTGCAGAGTTTCCCCTGAGCCACCTGCATTTTCCCTTTCTGTCACCTGGAGGCTGTTGTGTTGCTTGTGGTGCCAGGATGCTGTGGCAGGCTGGGAGACCAGCCAAGTGCTGGGGGGAAGTGGGCACAGCAGCCTTGCCCTGACCCTGTGCTCTAGGAAGTCACAGTTGGCAGAGGTAGAGTTGCCCAAGGCAGCTCCACCCCTTGCAGGCTTGGGTTTGTGACTGCTGCTGGGACTTGCTGAGGGCAGGGGCTGGGGCTTGGGCAGGGATGATGAGGCTTTGCTCTGGAAGCGTGGAGAGAGTGAGGAACCAGAGAACCTCATTTTGAGAGACTCTGAAGAGAGGCAGAGGCTTATGGCTTTTTATGTTTTGCTTTGTTAGCATAAAGTTCTACTTCCAGCCTGTGGTTATCATCTGGCTTTTGAGATTTGCCAGTGGGTATTACTAAGATAGCTTGAAAAAAGAAAAAAGTTTCTCATTTTGCCAAATAAAGGGAAATGTATTTTTTTTTAAGACTTGTTACTTGTTCTGGGGTGTTCTGAGTCAATTCAGAAAATATTTAGGGATTTATTTAGGATTTATTAGTATCTATACATCTAAAAGAAGCAGAGAATATGAATACCCCTTTACTATACACTACATGCTTGCTGTTCCAGTTCAGATACTGAAGGAAAGAAGGGACAGTATTAAGAGCATTGTCCGACCATCCCGAAGTATCAAGTCACCAGAATACTGGAGGAAACAGTTTTCTGGTTTTAGCACATTTGTGTTCTGATATGAGTAATAAGATTATTTCTGCAAAGGAAATACATTTCCCTGCAAACTCCTCACCTCTGCCATTGGGGAATATGTTAGCTGACTTGGTTTTGGAAATGAATTAGAGGAGAGGATGAAGGAAATCCTTGAGGCTGAGGAACAGATTTGAGAATCATGAGATCCGCTTGTCATTTCCAGTCCTGCCCTATGCTTCTACATGACTTAACTGCTTTGTGTCTGTTCCTTATCTGTGAAACGTGGATATAACCAAGGTGAACTCTCTAATCTTGGTGAGGCATATTGCTGAGAGGGAAAGCTTTATGCTTTATCATTGATTGTGATAAGCAGGCTTTCAAGGATCAGGTTAAATGAAGCAAACCTGCATTAAAAGGCCTGAGAAAATAGATGGCTAAATTTTCTTTGTACCTATATGGCCTGATCTCTTAATGTGGTTTTATAGGTGTATTTGTTAGTTAGAACACCACAATTGCTTTGGTGTCCACAGATCCCAAGAGGAGAATTATATAAATTCTTTCCCCAATTTTTAAAACTTCTAGAATGAGTGTTTTACCACAACAGTTTGTGTTGCTAATGAGGGTTGCTTTTGCTATGTCACAGGGCACAGTAATATTATTTTTCTTCACTGAAATACATAGTATTTCCTGCATCTATTCTGTGGGCTTATACTGGTATAGTGCAGTGTTATTCCTTTAGGGAGTACCCCTCAGAAGCAGCTCTTTGCAAATTTTTAAACTGTTGCTCCACATAATTTTTTTGTGTGTGGGGGAAAGGGGAGAAGAAAAGGCGGATTATCCTCCAAGCAAAGCTTATGTTAAATGTTGGCCATGGTTGTATTATTTTGATTGCTTCTGCTTTACTTATCTATATAGGTGTAATTCAAGCAGTTTTGGGGGGTTTTTTGCAGTTGTTTCATGGATTGTATTTTGCTGTCTTGCAGACCACTGGTCGAATTGTCCTTGATATTCCAGGGATAGATAATCAATGCATTTATGTGGGGTCTTCTCAAAGGCTAATTAAAAAGAAAATATGTTAGTGGCAGAGGAGACAGAGGAATGTAAAGAAAAAGAATATAGTGCAATTTGCATTTAATTAGAAAGGAATAGATGGAAATGTTCTTGAATTGGACTGGTTTAATAATTCTGGTTTGTTTGTGATTGAAGATGCAATTACTGAAAGTGTGCTTTCTTTTACAATAAAAGCAGTCATTTCCCTAGTAGCTATTGCTGTGATATCACTGTTGGAAATTGTCACTGTTGGATCAATAGGGGATCACTGGGCTCTCTTTTCACTTCAGAATCTTTTTATAAAATCTAGAAAGAAAGCAATAAATAAATTTTCTCTGGGATGCTAAATTTATCCATAAATTTATTAATTTATGATTTATTTCATAATCTCTGTGTCTGTCGCAACAGTTTGCAAAAAAAAAAAAAAAAAAGAGAAAGTATTGATCATATTCATGAAACATAAAACAAGCTTTTGACCTCATTTAGTATTGATGATAAATGAACTTCAACTAATGCTCTCCCGACTGCTGTTTATCAATAAGAAGTGCAGTGGTTATCTTATATCATGTACCGGGTGGAGACATGTCCAGACTTTTAGTCTGTTAGGTCAGGGCGGTAAAATAATTTATAGCTACTAGGTTGCAATCACTTTGCCCTTTTTATGTTGGTGGTTTGTATAAACTGAAAAACCAATTCTAATATTGCTGCTGATTTCCTAAGATTTGGCAGTTACTGTCTTATACGGAAATACAGGTTTTCCTTGTAACTTATTCTCAGTCAGAATCATCATTGATTTAATTTATCACACCTTTTGATAAATTGCATTTGGAAATTAATATGCATTTTGTAAAGACATTATTAGATTTTGATTATCAGTTTTCTCTGGGTTAGGAAAAGGCAGCAGTAATTAGCAAAATTACATTTCAGCCAGGCAGCTCAAATATACAGAGATAAATGAACAAGAAGTATTGCAGCTTATTGTGTAGCTAAGGAAAACAAAAAAATAAACAACAACAACAACAAAAACACCAAAAAAAAGAAAAAAAAAGCAGAAGCAGAGTCAGGATGCTCTTTTGCCTGGAGAAGAGGAAGGCTGGGGGTATGTATCCAAGAGGCACCTACATGTGACTCATGTGACTTCTCAGCAGATTACCAGGTAGGGAGAACCTTTCAGGAGAGGTGTGTCCTCTTATACCTTTGTACTTGTCTGTATGTGCATGTTATGGAACATTATTGCATTCAGAACATAAAGATAAAATTTTAAAAATCCAAATAGGTAAGAGTAGGGGTTGAAATGCAGATTAATTGTCAGGGAGCCTCAGCAATGTTCACAGTCATCAAGACCTTTATAAAGTGGGGATTTTAATTAGTTTATTGGCTAAACACTTTGACAAAAAAAAAAAAAAAAACCAAAAAAAACCACTCAGGTCTTGTTTTCCCTTTGCTATTATGGTGTCAAGCTTCAAAAGTGTCCCAACAGCAGGAAGCTGACCAGCAGCAGGTTCTGTTGGGTCAGACTTCTAGTTTGGGCTTTCTCTGCAGCAGAGAATGGGGCCAGGTATAGAGAATGCTGGGTTATTCATGGTTGGTATAACTGCAACAGCAGGAGTGCTGCCATGCAATTTCAGGTATTGGCAATTTCTTTGCCATATCACTATAAAAGTTGCATCCACATAAGCAACACTTTATCAGTACTGTACAAATCACATCTTGTGCTCCTTGAGCAGCACTTCCCCTGAAATCAGTTCTGAGTGCTGAATTTATCAAAGGTACACAGTGGTCTGAGTAATAGGTGGAGAACCAGGCTCTAAAGACTAAGCTCAGATTTCAGTGATTAAACACCTGATGCTGATGTTGCTTACCTTGGTTATTAATGAGTACAGAGAACGCCAATAGCAGTCATGTGCCATTAAATGGAGCAGGGCTGTACCAGTGCCAAGTTGAGCTGAGTGAGATCATGATCAAGTCCTTGAAGTTGCTGTACCTGGATTGGGAAATCAGTCTGGGCCCAGGCACAGGAGGGGTTTGGTCTGGCTGGGCACAGGCTCTGTGGTGTAAGCAGCCTGGGAGAGCTCCCTCTGTAGCCTGTTGGGTGTGGTCAGGGGGTCCTGGGGACCACAGCATTAACAGCACACCTGAACGTGGCACCTGGAGATGAGCCCAACTAAAAATAGATCTCAAGTGAAATGAGGGGCAACTATCAAAGACAGCTGCACACAGCTGGAAAACACCTCCTGATGAAGCTGCACACTTCTGGAGCAGGAGATGGGGACCAAGCAGGGCTGTCCACAGCACTGGGGATCATGGTTGTGGCTCCATCTAAACCTACCTGCAATCCAGCTTGACACCTGGTTCCTGCCTGTAGTGCTGCCTGCCTGATCACTCAGTAGGCTTGGCTGATGCTCTTGTTTAGGGGCTCAACTTGATTCCTGGAACATAAAAGACCCAGCACTGCTGGAGATGTTCTCACAGGCTTCCCTTTGTCCCCAAGGGCTGATTCTGGATGCCTCAGGCCTCCCATAGGTCCTGTGTCATATTTGCATGATGCATGGCATGTGGAGATACCTTAGATTCCTTTTGACATTTGAAATGGCCCTGGCTGCTTATGTTCAGCAACAAAATTTCATCCTAGATTTCTCCTGGCTATGATAACAACTTTTATTAATGTACAGACAGCTCCATTGTAGAATTGAAATTTAAATGTGGGAATCTGCAGCTAAGAGTGACATATTGGAAGGGAACAATACCAAATGTATGTGCAACCTGGATTGAAGTAAATGTTCATTTTAAATGGTTGTATTTGTAGATACACTGCTGTTAGGAATAAGGAAAGCAGGTAAATATAATGATTTAAAGCAGGAAATACAATGATTTAACTAATTTGCTGTTGTAGGAATTTAGTTATCCAGATAAAATGAATTCATTTGCATCAGGACAAACAAGCAGAGCTGTTTGTGTTTGCAGTCTCAGAAGAAACCTAACTGAGGGTACAGCCTAAAAGGCAAGATTACTAGCCTTGATTGCTAGTATTGTGGTTCTGTGCTGTTGCTAGACTAACAGGTATGAATTTCAGAAAATCCAATGAGGATTAATCTTAGACCTTAACTTCCCAGAAATCTCAAAATGCTTTGAAATTTTTGACCAGCATTTACAATGCATGAGATTTTGATTTTCATCCTGTTTGAAGTGCCATATATATATATCTCTACACATTTGTAGATGTTCCCAGTAATAATTGTACAATATCAACTTGCTTTCACTTATAAATGATTCATTAGGAGAAGGTAATTTGAGGTCAGCAGTGGTGCACCAGTATAAAGCCAGTCACAGGTGGAATACAATTGTTTCCTCAGAATTTTTCCTTGATGTCAAGAATCACACTTATGCTTAAGTGACTGCAGTCACTGGAGCAGACTGGAGCCTATGAGTCTGGATACTGGATATTTTTATTCCTGCTAGTAAGTGGTCACTTGATTAGGTCCTGCTTGAGCAGGCCACTTACAGGGATGTGAGATTATCAGTCCAGTTTCCCCTGGTTTTTGCAGTGACAGGATTGTGTTTTCTCTTTTAGTATTATTCAGTGTAGTTTATAGATTTAAGACTAAAAACACATGTCCTTCAGCATTGTTTGTTGTACAGCAGAGATTAATCTGGCTGTCATGTGGATCACTACTGTGGGTGGAGTCCTGCAGAATGAAAGCAGTCCTCTGCAAATGTTATTGCTCAAGATAAGGGTGTAAGCAGCAGATTATGAGATGACGTGTGACGTGTCCTTCCCTCAGTCTAAAAGTACAGGATCATGGTATGAACTTTGCCTGACTGGTTATGCAGAGAGTGTGCTCACATTTGTAGCTCTTATGGACAAGACTTTGCGAAACAAAAACATAAAATGACTCTCATGAGCTCCTTTCTCAGTCACTGCATATGTGGAGACCCTTTACCTGTGTCTGATTCTGAGGTAAGAACCTTATTTTTCCTGTGACTTTGCTGCTCAGACTTGCAGGGGCTGTGGTTGAGGGACAGCACTGCTGGAGCTGTGTTAATGCACCAGTCTGGCAGTGACTCTCTGGTTAGTTAAATGCAGTGTTAAAACTGGTCCTGGACACAAATCTGTAGAGAACCTGAAGTTCTTGCTTGAGAGACAGGTGTCATACCATAGAAACCAAATTTTTTAAAGTTCATTTATTTATTTATTTATTCTTTTTGGAATAAATTTCATGCAGTAAGTGAAATAGTTGAATGTAGAGCAATGTGTGTTGATTTTTTTTCATAATTGCAGTAATCATGTTAAAATATTGACTATTTAGTAACTCTGCGTACTCGCTGAAGTGCTTTCATACCATGGAATTAATCTTCAACTGTCTTTCAAACAAAAAGCAACATTGTTGCCCACTGTATCATGTGGCTTAAAAAAGACTCCTTGGATTTCTAGTGCCCTAGCTGAAAATGGCAGGTAGACAAGAAGGTGACAGAAGATAAATCCTCTGTCACAGACATCATTGCAAAAGGTTGCTTCTGGGCTGCATGTTTGCTTTGGTTATGCAATATCTGGAATGCCTTCATCTAGTCTGGAACAGATAACAAAATATAGTTAGAGAGAGACAAAATAATGCTTTTCTTTTTTGGAATACTTACTTACTAGCTTTCTCTCTTTAAATTCTATTTTTATAAAGGAGCTGGGAAAATACCAAGAAATCAGAAATTTGAGGGAAAAGTGAACATAAATTTTTGTATGCAGATTTTTTTTTCTGAAAAATTGCAAGGGTTTTGCTAGAAAAAATACAACAGTATTACTCCAAATGCATTGAAATGCTTTAAAATGTTCTCTCTACCAAGTATTTTAGCTGAGGTTATTTTATTTCCAAACCTGTAATAGCACTGCAGTTGTGATACTTGAAGGCATTAACCTTTGTGAGCCAGATGTGCTGTTAAATAGGAGCAACATGCTCATTTTCCAAGCTTCCTATCTAACCCCATCATTTTTTCCTGTGTTTGTGCAATAATATATCTCCAATATAATCTGTATGACTTTAACCTCCCACAGTATATGGGAAGTGAGCTTCTCCCTTCCAGACTGGACGAGCTTGCTCGCCTAATTCACTCCTGGCTGCAGAATCTCTAGATCTGACCCAGTGGGATTGTGGGAGTGAGTGGTAGGAGGGATGTGACTGCCCAATCTGCTATCAGCTTACAGTTACATGGATCTGCGAGCAGTCAAACTGCAGCCTTGCTGTTCGCTTTCATCACTGAACAGAGGTGAAACAGAAATATAGAATGGGTTGGCTTGGAAGGGACCAAGATCATCCAGTTCCAACCCACCAGCCATGGACAGGGACACCTTTCACTAGACCAGGTTGCCCAGAGCCCCATCCAGCCTGGCCTTGAGCAATACCAGGGTTGAAGCATCCACAGCTTCCCTGGGCAACCTGTTCTTGTGCCTCATCACCCTCATGCTCAAGAATGTCTTCATAATATGTGATCTAAACCCACCTACTTTCAGTTTAAAATTGTTGCCCCTTTATCATGTTGCTACAAGCCTTAGTAAAATGTCCAAAACCACAGTTGAGTTATTTTTACTGGTGTTACCTGTATTATCCAACTTGTGCATAGAAACAAGTCCTGTGAGCACAGAGTGATCTTTCTGAGATACTATTCCATGAATTCAGTGTTTGAGATAGGTCCTATCAGTACTGCTGAGGTAATAGCTGAGTTTTTTTATTGTTATTAGTCTTGTTTGCCAAAGAGGTACTGATTGTTGAGTGTTTACTTTACTCATCCCAAGCATCATGTCTCTGCTTTGCAAAGTTATCTCTTCCTGAATTGTCAATTGCATTTGTTTTATTTATGGTAACTTCTGTTTTAGACGTGTTAAGTTGATCTGCCGTATGACAAACTCACAAATGATTAACTGTCAGAAAATTCTGTGGCTTATTTGACTTGTTCACATTTAAAAAGGTTGTTTCTGATGACCACTGGAAGAGGTCCACATCCCAGGATGAAGAAAAGGCAGACTCACAAAAGGTCACACCCAGGAAATGGGGCTCTGGAAGAAGATCCCGGCCCAGACCTCTCTCAGACTATGGCCAGATGTCAATCCGAAGTTTCTCTATACCAGAAGATGCAGTTGCAGTGGAGTCTCAGCAGACAGACTGCACAGATGGAGAAAATCAGCCAGGACTGCCATGTGTTGGGTCTGTGATGCAAAGCAATACTGTAGGCTACCACAGAGGGCGAAAAAGAAGACCCATCTCCGTAATAGGTGGGGTCAATTTCTATGGAGACGATCAAGTAGAAGAGAGAGAAAATCTGCTGACACAAGTAAGATAAACCGATGTGCTCTGCAAACTGCAAAAGATCCTTTCACTTCCTTGTCTCTGTCTTCAGCCTAGAAAATAGAATGGATGCTTCCTTCTCTTCCTTCCCTTTTGTCAAGCTGACATCGTGTACTTAGAATACTGCCTTCCTGGTCACTAATTACTTTGTCTTCTTGCTAAAAATACAGCATGGAACAAACCTGTTACTGACTTTGGGATAATCTTGTCTGTATTGTAAATTAATCTGATTTCTTTCTTGGCATGGTCATTATGTCTCATGTTGGTCTATAAGGGCATATTTGTATGTAAGACAGATGTATGTTTAGTCTCCTTATAGGGTGTTGGGCCTGAGGAACAGAGTAGTAGTATCAGAGTAGTTAATGATAACACATTATTTATTGGTCATTTCAAATTACCCAAAATCAGGCCTGTTCAAAAACTGTGGCATTAAGAGTGGGGTTCAAAATCCTGGTTTTGGCATAGCAAGGATACTTAAAACTAATGAAGACATTGCTTGAGAAAATTGGTAATAAATTGAGAAATTAATGAAGTTAAGAATTTAAGAAAACTGACAATATGAATACAATGTCTGTTTGTGTACTATTTAATTGATCAAATGAAACAAAGGTAGGAAACCTATAAAGAAGCAGTGTGTACTTGAGTAGTACCTGTATTTGCCATCTCTGTTGGCTTAAGTAAAAAAGCGAGAAATTTAAAACTGAAAGGTAAAAATTTCTCCTTTCTCTCTGGAGGTAGTACTGAGTAAGTACAATGTGTAGAAGAGCTTGCTGTTGTGTTGGTGATCATGGCCACATCTTGCGCTTGGTTGCAGAGCTTCAGGCTCACAGGCTTTTGTAAGACTGCAGTCATCAGGTATTTTCTGCTTTCCAGGAAAGCTGGAGGACTTCTGCCTAAAGCAATTGTCAACCTGATAAGGCAACAGAAAAAAAAAGAATTAGCATTTGTATCCTCAAAAAACTTAATTCCTGTGGTTACTAGTGAAATTTGAGTCCTATTAGTCTTTCTCAAGCCACTTCATCTCCCACTGGGAAGTTTAGTGATGGTGAAGTGCTGAAACAATGGCAGAATTTTCAGTTTCCTGTGAAAACATTTTGTAACATGAACATGTTACACATATTATTATGTATTACATACCTTTTCTTTATAAGTCCCTGATGAAAAAATGCATCTTTGTGTAAAACCCTGGCTGAAGCCAATGAACCTTTTACCCAGGCAAAGGCTTTTGTTTCAAATCATATGTAATTAAGATATTTTAAAATTAGTTCTATCTCTTAACTTGGAAGAAAAAAAAATAGGAAAATTTTTGTTACAAATTATAGGCCCTCTTACTGAAGAATAATAGATGAATTTCAAGGGATAACAAGTACTGGCAACTTGCTGTACTATGTAAGGGATTAAACACTCTCCAGGCCCTTCATTTAGTGCTGAAACCAAATTGATCTCTTTTCAAACCTTGTTTGCATCAGTTTAAGAGTGAAGGAACATGCATCAAGGCAGCTATTTGAGTTGACACTTTCCATGCTCCAGTGCTGCCATGAGAGCTTGGCTAGGGTTGAATTAGCACATTGCTGGATCACTGTGGTCTAGACCAAAACTATGCAGCATTCCTAACAAGGGCACATTATTAAACCAAATTATGGCCTTCCCACTGCCACAATACTGCAACTGAGTAAAAGCACATCCATGTCTGTCCAGGGAAAGGATTTGGACTGAAGTCTTATAAGAAAATTCTAGTTGCCCAGAAATTGCCTTTTTTGCTTACTCAGTCAGTTATTTGCACACAGTAATTGCCATCACTTCTATTAGCTATTTGATACAAGTAGTCAGACTTTTTGTGGTGATGGATCCTGGTATACTGATAAGGCACTTAGGAAATGAGGTTTAAAGATGAGGTTGTAGATAAATCATGTTCCGTACACATTGAGGTTTTTGGCAGTCATAATAACTACTAAACTTTTAGCTGGAATGTGAGAAAGAACTCATCAAGCAGGCATATATGCGCTAAAAGTATTTTATGTGGGGCTGTCAAAGACTGCTCTTCACACTGGTGATTTTTTTTCTTTAACGCTTTGAAAACCCATGGGAATATTTGAAAAGTACAAAGCTAATTCCTTCTCCGCTGTATTTTGTTTTGGTCTGACAGCTTAGGTGTGAGAAAACATTTTCAAACAATACTGTCATGGGTTTCGTAACAGAGTGTCAAGAGATAGTTCATTAAAAAACCATCCCTGATGTTTCAGATTACTTGATAGAAGAACAGTAACAACTGAACAATAAGAGAAGATCTGAAGACAAGTTTCTCTGAAGCTCAGATGCTGAAGCCCGGCTGTTTAATGTTGAATGGTTATGCAAAATCATTCAGCCTGGCTAATGTGGAGTTGTTCAGGGACAACATAAAATCAGACTCAATTTGCAAATAAAACAGGGGTAGGTTTTCCAATCATAATTTAACAAATGAGTGATTTATCCAAAGAAAATGGCTTTGAGATAAAATTGCAATAAACTTGCTTGTCTCTTTCTTACGAGACTCCTGGGAACTCAAAATAGAGCATCATTTAGACAATTATTAGTGTCTTGTTTATTTTACTGACAAGCAATACATTTAACTGATGAAAGCAGAAATCCACCACCTCTGCAGAAAACCTGTTTGAGTGTTTTACCATTTTCATTAATCTAAATTGACCTTCCTTCAGTTAAAAGCTATTCCCCCTTGTCCTTTTACTACATGCCATTGTAAAATGTCCATCTCCAGCTTTCTTGTAGGTCCCCTTAGGTAGTGAAAGGTCATAGTGAGGTTTCCCTGGAGCCTTCTCTTCTCCAGGCTGAACAACCCCAGCTCTCTCAGTCCAGTCTTCATAGGAGAGGTGCTCCCAGCTTCTGATTGTCTTCAAAAAAGCATATTACAAGATGAAAATTACAGAGCATGCCTGACCACAACAGAAGGCAAAGGAGTTTTTAATGTAACAAAGACTGTAATGTAATAAAACTTGTTCTGTGCTGCTGGTGGACATGGTATGCAGTGTTTAAGCAATGTCACTTCAACATAGGGGATTTTACTGCCCGTGTAATTACCTGGACTATCTGGAGAAACCTTACTTCATACCTGAGCACCGCTCAGTTGGACTTGCCAGTAGCTTTACTAATACTGGATTTTCCTGTTTCCTCGGTAGCCTGTGGCACGGCCACCCGTTCCAGCACACAAGGTGCCCCCGTACAAGGCTGTGTCAGCCAGGTTCCGGCCGCTCACCTTCTCACAAAGTACCCCCATCGGCCTGGACCGGGTGGGACGGAGGCGGCAGATGAGAACATCTAATGGTAAGATGAGTGTTCTTAACTTTGTAGATCAGGAAGTCACACCCCAGGCTAAGCAAAAATTAGAATATAGTATGGAGGACAGAAGGGTGCAAACCAACTCAGTGACAATGTAATATCCAGCTAAGTTGCTTTGTTTTGTGAGTTTCTTACTAGTAGGTGCTGTTCTCATGTAAAACCTTTTTTTCACGTCTACTCTTTGACATTGCTATGGTTTATTGTTCTGTACCACTTACACACCTGTATTCTCCACTCTCTTATTCATATATTTACTTGAAGTCAATATATTGTCAAGGAAGTACATTCTAGTATGCTTGAGTTCATACCTGAAGCCTAGCCACACCACACATGTGTTTTTAATTTTCTATTTGCCATGCATTTGCTTTGCTTAGATAGGTAAGCCTTAATTATTTAAGTGGCTTGCTAGTGAGTGTAGCCCAACCAGAACTCTGGTACATGATGGGACAGGTTCTTGGTAAAAATTGCCTTTTTGGAAGCACTGTGCTTTAACAGGCTTGCTGATGTGTCCTGTGTAATTTTGCTGTAATTGTTTACTCTTAGCATGCAGTGCTGTCTGGAGTTAATAGAGGTAGTCTATTAACTAGTCTAGTAGTAGTGGTCTAGTAGTAGTGGAACATTTCTTCACAGGTGGGACCAGAAGAGCCTGGGTTAACACCATTTGTGTTCCTTCAGACACTGGCAAGAGTTGGAAGTAAAAGCAAAATTCTCACTTTGTATCTTTCACTGTTAATAGTGAACAAAGCATTGTTGGGACCTTTCACCCTGAGGTTTCTGGATCAAGGCTTCCCATGACTGAAGTAGGAAACTTAAAAAGTACCATTTTCAATGTTTATTAAAATTACATGTGTGTTTACAAGTCAGTAACTTGGCTTCTGTGGTTCTTAGCCAAGTTTTAGCTGCAATGATGTCCAAATTCTGCCAAAAATGCTTTAACTACAAATTTTAACCTGTTTATGTAAGAACAGGTTCAAATTGAATTCTCCTGTTTTGAATGACAGACAAAACAGGAATAATAGAACGTGACAGTTTTTTTCAGGATGTGCTCTTCAAGAAGCAGACTTGAGAATTTCTAACTATGGCAATAAAAGGGACTTGTCTGCTGAGATGAGCTCATTTGGTTGGAGCATGGTGTTGATAATGCCTAGGCTGTAGGTTTGATCCCCATGTGGGCCATTCACTTAAGGGCTGGACTTGATGATCTTAGTGGGTCCCTTGCAACTCAGAATATTCTGTGATTCTGAGATACATTATTGTGCTGGTTTAGACAGCTGGTTTAGGGAATTAAACTCCAAATAAGGCACTCCCTTTCCTTCTGCCCCTTCCAGTAATGGAGGGACAATAAGGAGAAATTACAAGATAAAAATTTACTAAAATCACAATGACAACAGCAGTATTAATAGTAAAAAGTATGTGAAAAGCAGTTGCCCGCAAAAAAAGGGCATTTACCACTGTGAAAAAAACCCCAGCACTTCCTGAAGACAGTGCCTGCTGTGGTCTCCACACAAAAGCAATATAATTCTGTTCCTGCATCTGGGACACACGGTATTTGGGACACAAAGGCAAGGAGAGCTTCCACTGCTTAATGTCTTCCCCCACCCCAGTAGGAAAACAGTGAAGGAGTAGGATAAGCAAACCCCCTGGAAGCTCAGTCATCACGTTGTGCCACACTGCTGCCTCAGACCGCTCCTCTTTGCTGGTTCGATTCTGCGCAGCTGCCTCTGGCACTGATGCTGCTCCACCCAGCTGGGCTCAGTCCCACACAGCTGCCTCCACCACTGGTGCTGCTCCAGTTGGGCTCTTCTGGAGCTTGGGCTCAGTGTAGCTCAGCTGGGATTGGCTCTGTGCCGCTGCCCCTCTCTCTTGCTTTTTGTTCCCTTGGAGTGGCATTTCAGACTCATTGTTGCTGTCCTTCAGCACCGTGTCTTAAAGCCGTGACCTGAAGGAATGAGAAAGGGACTGACAGTGGCAGAAAGGGACTGGGTCCATTTGGCTGATCCCAATACTTTCTCCCTGGAGAGATCCAGCAAGATGGCAAACTTTGGTTTCCAGTGCCCAGCTGGTCCTGCCAAAACCACGCCCACAGCGATGATGTGGGTGGTATGGAATAAACAGCGCTACAAGCTCCACCCCCTCTTCTCTCTAACCAGAGCAATTATATACACTCCATTTGTATTTTCCTTTTAATTTATATCGTAGCAACATACTAGGAACTACTTTAAAACCTACGTCTGGAGTGTGTTCTGCTGTATGCTTCTTAGTACACTTAATGATCCAGGTCAGGCACTGAGGTAAATTAGACATCAAATGCTGTGACTTGCTAGGATTATGTGGTGTCTCAGTCTCTGGTTCCAGAAGACCACTCACAGAGTAACAGGTCTGCCATAATGTAGTTTATGAAAAAAAGAGGCTCTTTTATTTTCACAGAGTAGGAATTAATTTTTCTATTTGTAGTTATCCTTTCCAATTCATGTTTGGAAACCACATAAAATAGTATTAGTTAGCTAGACAAGTGCCTGAGAACAATATCTCTCCAGGTATTTAAGATCTGAATAACTGATCTCCTAAACATAAGCAACAGGATGACAAATAAACAAACTAAGATTTCTGCCACTTTTCAGGACAATGAAGCCAAAGCAACCTTGATTGTGTTAGGTGTGACTTTTATGAGACCTTACAATAGACATAGAAATGGAGCAGTAAAAGTTTCTGAAATCAAAATTCTGAAGGCAAGTGGGGAATATCATGGACTTCACAGTTTGAAAGCAGTTGGAAAGATCTGTTAAGTAGCTCCAGAAGAAAATATTAAAGTGACTAGTGTCACACATTCTGATCTCTTTCCTTTTTTCTCTTAAATCACAAGGCACTTCCTTGTCTTTGAACGTGTGAGAGTTTTTTGTTTGCTCATGCACAGTGAAATTTGATAGTACAAAAGCTCTTTATTATAGAAAGTCATTCTAAACCCAAGCACTGAAAACCAGTGGTATCTTATTTTAGTTACTTGCTAAAGCCTAATATGCTATGTGCTTTCTTCTTATAGCAATGGCAGATAAAAGTGGAGATGTAAATTTTCAGAAAAACAAATGTTACAAGACAGTGAATCATCATCTGCAGGAAACAGAGTAAGAATCAGACAACACAAGGGAAACTGCTCTTGAGACTTACATTGCTACTCTTGCACTTTGAAGGGTTACAAGTTCTAAGTGATATTAAACAGGTTGCCTATTTGTCACTGCAGAGCAATTTTTATAAGCATCTTAAAAACGAAACCGTCTTTTTTTTTTGCATATTTTTGTGTGAGACTAGAATTTGGACTATGTGGAGCACAGCTCGGGAATTACTTGGGAGTGTGGTTGATCTTTTTAAAGAGTGGAATCAGATGTTCAGGGTGTGCATGAATGATGTAGGAAGGGAGGTATAAAATGAAATGGTAATTCTTGCTGGTGTGCTGAATTATTCACAGTAGTATAAGTGAGACGTGAGGCACTGCACTGGCGTCAGGTGTTGGTAAAGCCAAGGTAATGCATGTGGAGGAGGAAAAGAGCCTGATGTGCTTGCAGAAGGATGGACTTTGAACTGGATATTGCCATTCAGGAAGAGGTCTTGCAATCTTAGCAGACATTTACAGAGTCAGTGCAGTGCATAGTAACAGTCAAAACAGTAAATAAAAGGGCAGGAGTTTGTAGGAAATGAATAGAGAACAAAACAGAAGGCCCAATTGTGCCACTGGTGTGTGTGGGGGCCATCTCCCCGTTCCTTTCCATCCCCAAAGGCATTTTTTACAGGGGATGATACAGAGAAAGGCAGAAGGACAGGAAAACCGACTCAGTGTGTGTCTTTGGAAGGAGTGATTATTGTGGCTTGGGCTCTGCAACATGGGAAAAAGGACAATAGGAGAATAAAAGTCTGTTTGGCATAGGAAAAATGTACAGATAATAGTTATTGTTTCCAATAATTTCACAACTAAAGGGCACCAAATGAAATCACCAGAGAGCAAGCTCAAAATAAAATACAGTTTTCACAGTCTATGAAATTAAACTATAAAACTAATTGCTACACACTATATTTCACATCCCAACAGTTTAAAAAATTCAGAAAGTGGTTTGAAAAATCCAGTTCATTAAACACAAAGATATAATTTCTGCCCCAGGAGGGATCTGACTGATCTGCAGATAATTGGAATTTTAAAAAGTACTTCAAAAAATGCCTTTATATGCCTCATCTATTTTTATGTTCCTTGCTGGGCATCTGCTACTGGCTGCTGTCAGAGAACTGGTTGGGGGTGACCTGTGGTCTGCCCCAGATGGAGGGTTCTATGATACCAGAATGTTTCTAAAACTGAATTTTCTTGAGGAGGATAAACTAGCTTGTAGTATTTTAGTAAGTGCTACCCACAGCCTTTTCAAAGTGCACTGCACAGTGGCTAAGCCAGCTCAGCATGCATTTGGACAAGGTCACTGTGGACTGCCACTTCAAAGGACAGCCTGTGCCTCCTCCTGTCCCTGGCTGATCTACAAGGAAATGAAGCCACCACCACCTCACCCCAAATGAGTACTTTTGTGGTGGTTCAGTTTGCCAGATGTGCCCGTGCAAAGGAGGGAGAGCAGACCCTCCTCCATCCGAGCAGCATCCCTCGATGGCAATAGGTTAGTCATTGGACAAAAGCACTCAGTCAGTTCCTTTCTGCAAAAATCAGACCAAAAGAGTTTTGTGTTGTTTTTCAGAGGTTGTTTCTAAAATGTCTTGTAGAAGAGCTGTATGGGGTTTGATCTGGTTTTCCTTTGGCAGTTGAACTGTTTTTCCCTGATGGGCAGGGGTTTGACATGGCAAAGATCTTGTGCTCTGGCTGATTAAAAGTGTGAAATTTTCACTTGCGAGTTCCAGGATCATCAGCACTTGAGTGTCATTAGTGTCACTTCTGTTTGCCAGCTTACTTTTGTTACTGGTTTATGCCAAGAAAAATGCTGTGTATGAAGATCTTATGTAGTAGCTTGGTTTTTTGTGCTATCCAACTAGAGTCCTTGCAGCAAGAAATAATAGTGAAGTTTGAGAGATTCAGAAGATGATTTCTGTCAGTCTCCCGTGCAGTGCAGCACAAATAGGATTTTTGCAGGAAGACTGCATTAATATTGCAGGGCGATATTTGGCCTCTGTCTGAGGCAGTGCTGGGCAAAGCCATGTGATTTTAGTGGGTGTTGAGAAGTTGCTGGGTGCAGAAATCCCTCCAGGGTTTTGTGAACACATCCCTGGAGGAGACAGTCCCCAGTTACCGGACAGGCTCAGCTGAGCAACAGTTTTCAGGTAAAGAAGAAGCCAATAAGTTTTTGGGGCTTTCCAAACTAGGCATAGCACTGTGTACACACATAGGTTGCAGCAGGCTTTGCACTCTCCTGATGGGAGCAGCTCCTGCCTTTGCTTTCAGTGCATGGGCTGATCCAGCTTCACTGTGGGAGGACACAGATGCAAGGGTGAATGTTGGCCCCTGGGGAATGAAAAAGGTTGTGTTCTGGCTGGGTCAGACGCAGAGAAAAATGGATGTCTTGAGTGC
The DNA here is from genome assembly GCA_013400435.1 of Pycnonotus jocosus. NCBI lineage: Eukaryota > Metazoa > Chordata > Aves > Passeriformes > Pycnonotidae > Pycnonotus > Pycnonotus jocosus. Next base: position 263,558 of record VWYP01004444.1, read on the forward strand.
TTTCCTGCTTCATTCTCTATTTCATAGAGCAGCTGAATTAAGTTTGTAGTTTCAGTGAGAAAATGTCTCCCTCCCCCCCTGTTTTCTTGGGAGCAGTCTGCTGCAGCCTTAACACTTGTGCTGCTTGTGCCTTAAAAAATGATACAGTGTTTGCCTGTGAAGCAAGAGAAATTGTGCAAAAAATACCTTAGTTGTTTACTTCCACTGGAATTTTAACTGGTATAGTATGACAAAGATAGACCGATACTCTGAACAGTGTTGTAATACAAGGAACTCCCAACTCCCATCCAAACAGTCTCTCCCTCTGGATTGCAGTCATTTGAATATAGATTGAAATCGCATTTAGCTGCTTTAATGAAAAACAAATGCACTCCCTGGCTTGCTCTGTTCGCGATGTTCAGGCTCTGTGGGAGCGGTCGGAGCGGCTGCAGGCGCAGCGCGGCCAGGGCCAGGCAGCCAGGTTTTTGTTTCTTTTCTGGAACTTCCTCCCTAAGGGCACCCCATGATGTCAGAGAGCCGGGAGCAGCCAGGCTGAGGGAGCAGCCAGGCTGAGCGGCTGAGTGCGCCGCTGGCACTTCCCAGCCGGGCTTGGCCTGGGAGGCACCGCCAGGAGCTGAAGGCAGCCGACAGCCCGTTCCTCCGAGCCGTGGGGAGCTTAGAGCCTCTTGTCATCCTCTACCAGCCCTGCAGCATTGAGCATCGTCACCTGTTACAGGTCTGGCGGCAGCATGGTAGCCAGGGGGGCAATGGCACATTTTTGGAGTCTGGAGAGCCTTCAGATGGGTACGTGTGAGTAGAACATGCTTCGCTCTTGCTTTTTTCATGGTGTTTTTTGACTGAACTGCCAAACAGTGGCAGTCAGGGGGCCTGACTCTGATGGCACTTACTCTGTGTCATCGGTGGGAACCTGCAGTGCTGGTGAAAAGCTGCTGGGAGATCTGCATCAATCTCAGGCTGTCTTTTAAGTTTTTTGCATCCTGTTGGTGCAACCAGGAAAGCATACCCCTCCTTCTGGTATTTCTGTCTGTATGCGATAGAGGAAAAGATGCAGAATGCAAGATTTTACTTGATTCTACCCTACAAAGTCAATGTAAGCTTGTTGATTTGGTACAGAGTAACAAACAGCTTTCTGTCCCAAAATTGTAGTTATTTTTGTCTGGAGAATTAGGTTATTTTGATGTGCCGTTATTACTGGAACAACCCCACAGGCACTATGGATAGTACAGTGGAAACATATAAAGGATCACTGGAATTAATTTGTTGGATGTTGCTTTATAAGAAATAGAAAATTTATTTGCAGATTTTTTAAATAAGGCATTTTCAGTAAGTTTCTCAAGATGTATTTTAAAACTTTATCAGTTTTCAGATCAGTTTTCAGAGTCTGTAGGAAAGAAAATTCTTGATTTTTTTTAAATAGGGGTTCTGTATCCTTCCTACTTAGGCAGATTATACTGTTAATGTGAATATATATTTAAAATGCTAGGGAATAGAACAGAATGGCTAAATAGCCATGTTCTGTTGTATCAAGGCTATGCCATATTCTTCGATTTTTAATGGAAAGAAAAATCTTGCAAGTTTATTAGTGAATCTGTGTGGTGATCTGCTTTGATCTCTCTGGCAAATTAATGCTCAGATGAGCAAAGATGCTGCTGATGGTATGTGTGTCCTGAGGAGGGGGTTGCAGTGTTTTTCCCTATAAGGTAAATAGCAGATGGTAGCAGAGTGCCTGGTGGTAGTAGGGGAATGGAGTAAAGGCAGGACTTGTCTCTTTGTGACTCTGACCCATCCAGAGCCCAAAACCCAGCAGACAGGCAGTGCCCAGGTCTGAAGCTCAGTAGAGAAGAGGCAGTGTCAGGATCCTGCTGCTCAGTCTTGCTGCTTGTTGGAATTGGCAGGTTCAATAATTCTGTTTAAATGTCCGTTCCCAGGCACTCAGGAATCAGAGCTGCTCTGTTGACTGTGTGGCAACTTACCTGGGACACACTAACCTTTAGCAAAGAAGTTCAGTGCTAGCAACCTATTCTGAATTTGACTTTTGACTTTTTAATGCATTTTTGAGCATTGTATGCTCTTCAGACTCTCTAGTTCACAGCTTAGGCTTGCCATAAGAATAAATCTTTAGGAATAAGTTAACAAGGACCAGAGAGTGCACTCAAGCACTCTCTTGTGTGGGGCCACTGGTCATGAATGCTTCTTGATCCTGGGTGGTTTGAACATTGCAGGCAGCTTTCAAAGGCAAACTCACTTGGACAGGGTCCAGCAGTGAGCAGTGTGGGTGTCAGTCAGTCAGACTTGTTTCTGAAAGCAGCTTCCAGTTCCCTTCCTCTGCCAGTGCAGAGGTGATCCCCAAAAGGATCTGTCACCCAGTGGTGTACCCCAAATGGGTTTTACAGTTTTATACGGTAACAGTGCTTCTCCTGGCTTATGTGGCTGTTTAATAAGATGAAGCCCATTTTAGTCCTGACCTCTCTTTCTATACAAAACTGCCTCTTTGGTCAGAAATTGTGAAACCAAGAAATTGTTGTGATTTGGGGCAATTAGAACAGGTCTTTTTCTAAGGCCATTCCACTGTGCCCAGTCTGGACTCCCTGTCCCCTTAAGCCTTACTGCTGCCAGAGCCTCCCCAGTGCATGGGAGAGGTGGCAGCAGCCCATGCAGAGCTGCAGGCGGGCTGCCCACCTCTCTCACGGGTGGGTAGGCACAGAACTATTTGGGTCTTTATGTCCCTGCAGGGGATGTGACAGTGTGAGGGCACCCAGCCTGGGGGTGACAGTGTCCCCACTGACTCCTGGGTGCTGCTGAGGCTCTTTCATCTGCTCCCTGGGAAAGGGCCTTCCTTCAGATAAAGGTCATTTAAGGTTTCCTCTGGTAAAAGATAAGTGAGGAATTGTTGTAGTTCTGGGGTTTTTGTGTACAAAAGTTCCTCAGTTTTATCAGCTGCTAAATGAGAAAATTCTAAAGAAGAGTAAAACTTATTTATGATGGAAAGATGGTTTTCCTGAGAGCTCTGCTGCCCTCCGCTTCTGCTGTTATTGTTTTATTCATGACAACAAAGGCAAATTCTCAGCAATTCCTCTTGCATTGTTGTCTTTCTTTGAATCATAAAAATGATGAATCAAACAGCTGTTGCACTTCTGTTTTAGTTGCTGCAGATGGTGGAACTGAATCTTCAGCCTTAGTGGATGACAATGGCAGTGAGGAAGATTACAGCTATGAGGAGCTCTGCCAAGCTGCTCCCAGGTACCTGCAGCCCGGAGGGGAACAGCTAGCAATTAATGAGGTAATGTCCAGGGCTTTGCCTTGCTGGAATGATGGGCCAGGGAGGGCAGGGACCGGGATGGGGGATGTGGAGGGATGTTTTCCACGGTCTGAGATTTCATAGTCATAAAAAATTCAATGGCAGTAGCTAGTGTCTTTGAGAGGCATTTTTGTTTGCTCATTTTTGTACACACTTTTACTAGCATTGTTGTGGTTATTGCAGTCTTTCAGTAAATTGTGATCCCTTCTATAATCTCTCCTACTGTTTCTTCCACTGTAGGAAGGGTGTGGGGGAAAGGGGACAGTTTGAGTGGGTTTAATTTTCCCTCTGGGTTTTAAACCATCATAGACTGTAGCTGTTTCCCAACATAACTGCTCTGGAGCAGGATTCTAATTGTTTTCACTAATGAGTATATGCATAGATTTCTGAAAATCTGAAATTTTAGTTTTATCCTGTAACAGGGGTAATAGTCAGCAGTCTAGTGAGCTATGTTGACCTTTGGTCTCTGTAGTTTATAAACACTTCATAGTTTATCTTCTGTCCTTCACAATCTCATTTTCTTCCTGTCTTAGCTGATAAGCGATGGCACCATTGTCTATGCAGAGGCTCTCTGGGACCATGTCACTATGGATGATCAAGAGCTGGGCTTCAAAGCTGGAGATGTCATTAGAGTTCTAGAAGCTTCCAACAAAGACTGGTGGTGGGGAAGAAATGAGGACAAGGAAGCCTGGTTTCCAGCTAGCTTTGTCAGGGTGAGTAATTCTTTTGCTTCTTGCTTTTGCAACATTGCAAGATTCCTAGCAAAGTGCAACAGTTGTCATGGCATTACATTTCATACCTGATCCTCAGCATGTTTATAGCTGAACATCCATGGTGTAACCCCTAAGGAGTTCACAAGGAAAAAAGCAGCAGAGAATCACACCTTGAGATCTCTTAGCTCCTCTGACAACTTTTACTTTGTCTTCTTCATTTGGTCCCTCTGTAACCAAGGGAATTTCTCAAACAGAGATTACAAGAGCAGAAAGCTCAACCAGAAAGTTACTAGTGTATACAGAGAGGACAAAACAGTTCTCGTAAGGGTTGAGGAGAGCTGTGCTGCAGGGATTTCTTGGTAAAATAGGGCATAATTTATTATCAATGACATTGTGTAGAAATCTGGTTCATGTCTGAACTCCGCAGACAGAACTCACCCAGATTAACGACAGTATAACTCTCAGATGGTAAAAATTGAAGTATGTTTTAGAAAATTATTTGAACTACCTTTTGAGAACCTGTAGTAAAACTTGAGCCACATTGCATGAAGTACTACATACACAAAGTGCAGCAGGTGGTTCCTCCCTTTCCCCTTGCTACATCTGTAGGGGCAGATGAACAATCAGACAGAAATCAAAAAAAAGAGGTGCTGCTATCTACATCACACATAGATGGGACACAGGGAAACTATTTGAAAGTGGTTGAGTGTCTACTTCTGTAATTTTTACCCCGATGCTAACTTAGCCAAACACATTAACTATCCGTAAGGCTTAGAAATAAGCTTAACTCTGAAAAGTACATGGACAGTACAACATGGTCTCTCAAATACTGTGAGTAGAAAGTCATGTATTTAACCAGACAGAAATCTCAACACTTTATTTGAATACGCAGTGAGTACAGTGAGATAAATCCTGTTGTGAAGCCCCCTCAGTAAGATCAGAATGAGAACATGTCTGTATCCACTCTTTTCCTAGGTATAAGAAGTTTGTAACTGTTTTACCACATTTTGTAAAACTTTCTGCTTCAGACTAATTGCTTTGTTTGTTCTGGCTGCAGCTGCGAGTTAATCAGGAAGAAGTGCCAGAAAATTGTAGTAATATCCAGGACGAAGAGCAAGACTCAGATAATAGCAAGCATCGCCAGAAAATAGCTGAAAACAGGGATCAGATGAGAACCAACGTTATACAGGAAATTATGAAAACAGAACGAGTCTATATCAAGCATCTCAAGGACATCTGTGAGGTACATGCTTTAACCTGAGGATGTTCTGCTCAGCTAATGAGAACAGATCATTCCATATAAGTTGAGAACCACGGTGGTTTCTCATATCAAAATACTCCCAGTTGCGCTTCTGACACTGTCAGTCAGATTCTTCCTTTCCTCTTATGGCTTTTTTCTCTGATGACTGCCATGACCCACTGCTTCCTTTCTTTTAAAAAAACTTCAATTTTTGACAGCGAAAAAGTGCCTCTCTGACTGCTATTTCCATAATAAATGAGAGAAGGAAGTCCAGTTTATTTAGGGCTTTTTGTATAGCAAACTTTGAGTAGCTGTAGTAAAATAATTTATAGTTCAGTGACGAAACTTCTTGGAAGTAACTTGGAAAGAGTATTTGCTAAGTGGTGTTTTCCCTGTTTTCTCAAGTGAGGAGATTTTTACTGGATCCTTAGGAGTTATGAAGAAATCTAAGTGTGTTTTAGATCTACCTTGCTTGTTTGAACCATAAAACAGGGGTAGTTTTCTGCCTTTTTTCTCAATATTTGTTGGAGGCTCACACCTGGGCAAGAAGCTTCTTAATACTTTTCACTGAAGTTTACCTCTTCTGACGTGAGTTGTGATGCATTTGACATGTATTTGACTTGTATTTGTGGTTTGCATTTGGAATGGTTCTAAGCAACCTACAAAAATATTCTTTGTAGCCTTACTGTGCTAGGTCTGTTCTTGTATTTGTCATGCTGTCATCCTTTAGTCCACTACTTCCAATTAGATTATTTCATTCACAGCAAAGCAGACAAGACAGCAGTAGGTTTTGATTTTTATTTTAAGATCAGGCCTTTTTTATGCATCTTGAAGAGAGAAAAAAGGGAGCGGAAGGACAAAAATTGGCTACTAACTGGCTAATTTTAAAACATTAAATGTAAATTTTGTCATTTTTATTCATTCTATACTTAAGCTAGTAAGATTAATTGTGTGCATGAAAGATCAGGGAAGAATTTGTATGCTCTGCTATGCTGCTCCCATGGTCAGATGAGTTCTAGGACGTGACTCTCATATATTTACTGACTTGTTAAGACTTAGGCATATATTAATTAATTCATTTTCTCTAATATGTGTATCCTGTGCTTGGTTTTTAATATCTGTCAATCCTCTGAGTTTAGTACAAGAGAGCAAGCACACATTTTCCAAGAAGAGAAGCAATGGGCCATGCTCAGCATGTGGGGTAGAGATAGTCTGCTGTCCTCAGAGTGAATCTGCAGGGTGGTGCAAGTAGGACGTAAGGCTGAAAATACACTCAAGTAGGACTAAGCCAGAAAAGCTACACAGATAGTAACCCAAATTCGCAAGCTCAGCCCTAGAATGAATCACTCAGGTTGGTTGTAGCCAGGATCATGAAGCTAGAGTATACCCATAAAACATGTTTTACATTCAAGAAGTGTCTGCAGTCCACATTACAGGAGCCACACAGGAATTAGCCTCCCTTGTTGGTGCAGTAGGAAATGCGGTGGCTGGCTTGCAGCGTAGCCGCTGCACAGCTCTCACAACAGATGGCTGTGGAGACAGGAATATTCCTAACAGTGCCAGCAAGAGCCAGGGTTGCTTCCTGGTAAACCTCACCAGAGCAACTGCAAGGCTATTTCAGCTGTCTGCTCCCAAAGCTGTGCCTGACAGCAGCCAAGTGGAGGATCCTGGCAGATAGCCCCTGTCACATCAGTTAACCTTTGCACTCCCTAAGCCCTGGTGCCAAAACTGCTGTGAGACTGAGCACAGCGGCTGTTCCTAGAGGTTCAGTCCCTGCAGTGGATTTGTAACAGGGAGATGGGCTTTACACTTGGGAGGTTCCCTGCTGCATTTGAGGTACCCTGAGACAGGGGCTGGATCCCGAGAATCCATATGTGAACATCCCAGGTGCAAATCTGAACTTGTGCTTCTGTGTCTGCATTGAGCTGGGAAACCACTCCCTTGCCTGGAGACCACAGGGGTCTTGCCAGCTCAGATGATTTTTTTCAGGGTAGGACCTCTCTCACATCCTCAGACTAAGCAGTGGGGGTTTTTTTATTTCATTTCAGGGTTACATTCGGCAGTGCCGCAAACATACAGGAATGTTCACCACAGCTCAGTTAAGCACCATTTTTGGAAATATTGAAGATATTTACAAGTTCCAAAGGAAATTTCTGAAGGATCTTGAGAAACAGTACAACAAAGAGGAACCTCATCGAAGTGAAATAGGGTCATGTTTTCTTCAACATGTAGGTTGAAAAAATAGATTTTATTTATGAAATTAACAAAATATGATAATAAAAAGCCAAGTTACCATATTAGGAGGGGATTTTACTAACAAGTGTTTCTTAAATAGTAAACTGGCAGCATTTTAGAGTGTAAAGTACTTGCAATTAATTAAATATTTGTTTTAGATTTTTCCTCATTTTTAGCAATCATGTAATTTTGTAAACAGTTTTAAGACTCCTTGTCAAAACTGCAGTGATCACAGATGAGCTGGATTATTTGCAGTGATCTCATATTCAGCATTCAAAAACTCCATAAAGACATTAAGGAAGGTAGGTAGTGGGGAGATAGGCTGTGAGTTCTTGATAGAAACTTGCTAAGCCTGTAGCTGTCTTCTCCAAAGAAAAATACTTCTTAGAGTGGTTTTGATTACCCTGACTCAAGAAGAGACCTTTATTTCTGTGTTGTGACAAAGAAGGGTACATAGTTTTGACAGCTACAAAGTAGATTTCTGCAGACTTTCAAGGCTTATCAGCCTGGAAGCAATACAGAAAATGGATTACTTAATCTAATTATGTATAATAGATATTACAAAAATAGCTTTTCTTCTTTATAGACAAATACTTTAGTAAAGTTGTAACTTTTTTTTTTTTTTTTTTAATAGCAAGAGGGCTTTGCTATTTATTCAGAGTATTGTAACAATCATCCCAGTGCCTGCACTGAACTCTCCAGACTGATGAAGCAGGGCAAATATCGCCACTTCTTCGAGGCCTGCCGCTTGCTTCAGCAGATGATTGACATTGCCATTGATGGTTTTCTTCTCACGCCTGTTCAGAAAATCTGCAAATATCCTCTGCAGCTTGCAGAATTGCTCAAATACACCACTCAGGAGCACAGGTGAGAGAACTAAAATAACAAATTCTATAATAGTAGTAACACCTAATTGCTCAGGTTTTCTGGGTGACACAACACTGAAGCATTTGAGGTCAGGAACAAAACTGCCATGGACCACGATAAACAGAGCATCTTGGAACCATCACAGTCAGTCAGGAAAACAGGATCTGAAGGTGCAGCACAGGGGACTGAGAAGATGCAAGACACAATGAGGAATAAGTTAAAGAGGGAAAAGGAAAAGGAAAAGAAGATGGTGTTTAAATAGGATGCAGGGAGGGATGTGTAATTCAGAGTGAAAAAAAGGCCAGTGTGTCAAAAGAAATCAAGGAGAAGGAAATCCAAAGAGGGGAAGACTCATAAAAGTTGTGGATGTAAGAAAAAGTAAAGAGTGCTTTGGGAAAAAAACCACAACCTGAGCAAGTTTGGAGGTAATGTTTTAGAAACTTAGTAGTAATAAACATTACCTTAGTTTGCAGTAAAGTCCAGATATTGGATTTTCAGCTGGCATAAATAAAAATTGAAGTTGCAGATTATTAGCCTTTCTAGTATGCCCCTGTGCTGATTAAATATTTGACTAAATTCAGATTTTATCTATAAAGGTCTGTCTTTTTATTTTGTATAATTACAAGAAAATACTCCATTGTGACCCCTGTGCTCAAAGTCCAAATGAAGCCTGAGGCAATGCTTCCTTGGCCAAAGTCAGTACTTTAACTTTGAGAAAACTCCCTTGGAGACCACTGGATTTTTGCCAGGGGCTAAATAGATGGTGTGTGAAGTACTGACATTTAGATGTGAAATGCCTCTATTCAGTTCTGTGACTACCTGCGAAGTGCTGCAATAGCAATTACTGACAAGGGTTCCTCTTTCACTGCTGCTACTTTTAGAAAGGTTATTCTGTGAGCTATTAAACCTGCAGATAAAGTGACAACAAGGTCTTGCCACCTTCCACCCTAGTACCTGTTTTCCTCTCGTGTGGCACAGCACCCAGAGATGATTTCAAGCACAGAAAGGTGCCCACTGTGCAGAGATTCCCACAAACAGGCAAACCTACACGCACACGGAGCCTTGGGAAAGCTCCAGCCAGCTAGGGGTTTTGGTAGCATTATGTTTTTGTAAAAAAATTGAAGTTCCAATATGCACAGCCTGCTGTGAAGGCCACAAGTTGTGTAGCAAGTGTGGAATAAATACCAACAGAGAAAAAAGGAACTGAGATAAGGAAGGGCAAGTGTAGCAGTATGGATATCATGTGGTCACCCTGCAGGACATCTCCCTGACGTTAGAAGGATCCTGTTATTGTTTATCTCACTTTCTGTATTCAGTGTGGCAGAATAGAGTTTCCACAGATATAAATAAAGAGAGGAGAGAATGTACACGTTCAGAAGGGAAGGGCATCCATCAGCAGTAGCTGATGAAAATTGGAACTGAGACAGAAGCAGATAAAAAAAGACAGCAAGGCTAACCTTTTGGCAAGACTTATTTCTGGTTTGTGCTGTTTCTGCCTCTGGCTCCCTTTTCTGCGATAGGCATTCTGATAAAAGAGGAAAAGCAGCTGCTCTGCTGGGACTCCTTAGGCAAGAAATATGTCTCTTCCCTTCTGTCTTCTGAGAGCCTCCATTTGAGGAACGTGGAGGAGTGATGGATGGTATTCAAAGGCGGAAAAAAAAAGCCTGCCTGTAAGCTTGGGGAGGTTCATAGGCATGATTGGGAGCTCAGGAAAGAAGCAGAGGAGCAGAGCATTGGAAGAAGGACAGGAGGATTGGCCTGAGTTGATTGCATTAGTCCTTAAGCAGGAAGAGGAAGGTGGCCATCATGGCTCTCACACATTTGTCCCGTGAAAATGGGATGCTTTCTTCATATTGACTCCTTAATTCCTCTCTCTGGTGCCTCTGTTCTTGTGTTCCTCTCTCCTCCTATGTGGGATTGCTTTTGGGTTTTTTTTCCTGTCCACCTAGCATTCTCAATTTGTGTTCATTGACATGGTCATTGGGAACAAGAAGGAGAAAATACAGTTGTTAAACATGATTAAAAGAANGCAGTTCATTAATCTATGTCCTCTGCCTCCTTCCACAAGTCTAATAATTTGCTCCTGGACTAGCCCAGCAGTACAGCAGCACTGAATTGTACAGGCTATTGTGTGGGGTATGGAATAGTGGGAATCAGGTTTCCCTTATTTAAGTACCTGAGTATAGGGATAAGTGGATAATGTGGGCTAGTACTGCAAGCACTGTGGTGCATCATTTCCATGATTTGTGGTTGCATCATGTCTATGGTATAAGTAATCCTTGAAATGTGCTTACATTTCCCAGTGATTATAGCAACATAAAAGCTGCATATGAGGCCATGAAGAACGTGGCATGCCTGATCAACGAGCGAAAACGGAGACTAGAAAGCATAGACAAGATTGCACGTTGGCAAGTCTCTATCGTAGACTGGGAGGTGAGTGCCAGCCTTTGCCTGGGCAAAGGTGCTGTGTACAAAACTCAATGTCCCCTGCAGGGTATGTCTTTCTGCGTAGGTGGTTGTTTATGGTGCCTATTTTTCCAGTGGTCATTGCTCAGTTAAAAGTCCAGTTGTTTCATTTGCAATGTTTCTGTTACTGATTAACCTTGTTTATAGTTCAGGAAGAGCAGCATGTATTAACATGGATACTTGCCTTTGAGATGAGATGACAAAATGGAGCTTTTAAAAATGCTAGGCCTGTTGAATCTCATTTGGAATTTTGGTAGTTCAGAATGGTAACCTCTTTCACTGACTTATATGTTTCCCTCTGTTTATGCAGAAATAAAGTAGAGCAGAACCACAGTGGTTGAATTTACCTCTATAATATTATTTACCTTGTGTGACATTTTCAAATCTAATAATAAAAATACAAGGAAAGTGAGTAAACTTAAGACTTGATTATATAGTGAGACTGGTTAGACACACAGATCTTAAAATACTATTTACTTACTACATATCTCTATATATCAATCTTCCTAGGGACCAGATGTGCTAGCCAGAAGCTCAGAACTGATCCACTCAGGAGAATTGACCAAAATATCAAAACAAGGCAAAAGCCAGCAGAGGACTTTCTTCCTTTTTGACCATCAGCTTGTCTTCTGTAAGAAGGACTTGCTGAGAAGGGACATCTTGTATTACAAGGATCGTATTGACATGGATGAGATGGAAATTGTGGACACCGAAGATGGCAGAGACAAAGATTTTAACATCAATGTCAAGAATGCTTTTAAGATAATAAACAGAAAAACAGAAGAGATTCATTTATTCTGTGCAAAAAAACAGGAGGATAAAAAGAGATGGATGGAGGCGTGTGAAAGTGAAAGGAGAAGAGTTCGAGAAGACAAGGAAATGGGTGAGTGGAACAATTTCTAAACAGTGGTTAAAACAAACTTGCTTTTGCAGTTCTTTGTTTTGTACAGATGTGCACTCTGTCTTCTTGAGCTGGTGTCCCTTTCTTACCTGACATGATGTTTAGCTGTGTAAGTGGAGCCTATTCAGGTGTGTTTGCCCTGTCACTGTGGGCCAAAGGTCCAGGGCAGGTAGTGTCACCCATACGATTCTGGTGCATTACGGAACAGAATGAGAGATGAGATATGATGAGATGCAATTCACAATGACCAATCAATAATAAAAATCCATCTAAAATCCTAGCATTTTTGTATGAACCATTGGTCAGAAATATCTGTTTGTAAAGGACACTTTTTTACAAAGCTGAGCAGCAATAACTGTAGATTTATACTGTCTGTGTCATATAGTGGCACCTCCTATGTCCAGGAGGCCCATGCAGTTGTATGGTGTCATTAACTGCAGACCCAGCAACAGCACCACTGGGCAGTGCTCACTCTTTGAGTGAGCAGGAAAATGTTAGTAAATCCTAGGACCAGTTTTAGACCTGCAGCCTGTGGGACACTCCAAGGATAGTATGTCTTCTTTGTCAGTGGATAGTTAGGATTGCTTTTTTGGTTTTGCATCATTTCATGCTTCCTTTAAGATCAATGATGGAAGCTCCAGAAAAAATTCACTGGCAAAACTTACACAAAAAAAGCAGCAACACTAATTAAAACCAAGAAAACTCTTTTTAGTATTCCTAAAAAGTCATGCTAGTGCATCTGTGTATGTCAGCTGCACGAGAACTTCTCCTTTTCAATAACACTCTTGAGGCTAAGACTTTGGATTGACATGAGGTTAACACTGGAAGTGCAGTGAAATGGATGATACAATTCAGAAATTATTAAAACTTAAACAAGATGCCAAATCTTATATTCCATGTTCATGTAAAACACCTGGTCAGAATAATAGGAAGACAAGAATAACCTTTACATTACAAATGTAACCCTTTTGATCTTAGTGGCTTTCTTCTGCTTGGTACTGTTGTAAGTATGATGAAAATAAGGCCTTTTCCATATGTATTTTAGATAGTCCATAGCAGAAGAAAATATTTTAAAGTTTGCCAATTCATTCTCATTTTAAAATCAGTTTTGACCCTTCTGCATTGCACCAACTGTTCCAATTAATCCCAGTCATCTTCATTCCAGAGTAAACAATGAAGGAGCCACAGCTAAATTTTCTTTAGACTTTCCAAACCTGACTTTTCCAGTGCTGAACGTCACAGTGTGACATTATAATTGGTGTTGTTGGGCACAATGCTGACAGCTTTCATGCCTTGCTCTGTGTGGAACTTTGTGCTCACGGGGATAGGAGGTAGCTGCCTTCCCTAATTCACCTAAACACAACTCTAAAATAGTGGATATTACAGAAGGGTGAAGGTGATCAGAGGGCAATAGGGCAATGCTGAGGATCTGATTATAATTGTCCACACAGTCCCTCTTACAACAGAGTTACAGAATGACTCAACTCCAGTATACAGTGAAAACCATACTACAGTGACATGGAAGGAGATGCTACTGAGTAAAACACAGCTCCTGCGCTTTTGTGAGCAGGATTGAGATAAAGAAGTTAAAAAGCAAACACTTCAATTTCCATCCTTTCTAAGAAGATGCATTTCTGAGCTCTGCACCACCTCCTGGGTGGTTACTTTGTGGAGCACTGGGAGAGTGTGTTGAGCAAGTTAAACGCTGTCTGTCAGGAAGCTCCTGAGGCTCTGCCCTGGGCAGTCACAGATCTGTCTTGGTGTTACCATTCCTCCTAAGTGACGCTGCTGCAGAAATCCCCAAGCATGAGGAAACTGCAAAGATGTACCAGCTACAGCCCTAAACTATTTATTCTGCTGGGACCTCATGAAAATCAGCATATGAGATTCAAAAGAGTAACCATTCAACAGTGGTGGCACTGGCAGTGAGATTTGTCATGATAGCACTAACCCTTATTTTGGGGCTGGGTCACAAATTCCCATGGTTGCTGAGTGCAAGAATTGCACAGGGAGGGTCCATTGTGCTTGATGCTCTTCAGGCACAGTGCAATATAGTGAAAAAAACCTCCAAACAACAAAACAAAGCAAAAACAAAAAACCAAACCCAGTAAAAAGAGAAACTGTATGTTTGATGTTGGCACACAGGCACATGCAGTCTTTTCTGCCCATGTAACATCCAGCCTTCTGTAAAGTTGCTTTTCAAGTGTTGCAACTAACTATTCTGATATTCCTGTTTTGGGACAGGTATGATGAACCAGAGGAAAGATAGCTGAGTTGTTATAGCTATTGTCCATCTGGCCTTGTGAGTCACAGTGGCTTGGAAGTTTTCTCCATTAACCAGAAAACTGTTTCTTTTCTAAAATTTCTTCTTTTTTTGGCGTAATTGAACATTTCCTTTAACCAAAACCAATGGAAAAATGCCAATATTCTCAACCTCAGGTTTAAATTTGTCTTGTTGATTTTGTAAGCTATCTTGCTGGACTATACACAAAGCCTCTAATCTGACCACTCAGAGAACAAATAATACTCTTTCAATTCAGAACTGCAAATGGCATTTTACTTCTATTTTCAAAGACACTTTGGTGTGAGTCATTGTGTCCCAAACCATATCTAGCTTTTCTTAGCTTTTGTGAATGTATGAGAGAAAAGGCCACAGCCAGAAAATCCTTCTCCAAACCACTAATAGTAACCCTAAGAAACTGGTCTGATGAAATTGCTTTCATTTTTTAAAATTTGTTTCCTTGTTTCTATAAAGGAAAAAAATCCCAACACTGCAGAATAAAATAAACTTCTGCTACCCAAAAACTATGAATGTTTTAAGTTAATAGGCTGATTTGTAATAACTTCTTCCTAAGTTCAGGATAAAAAACAGAGGGAGTTTTAAAAGCATAGAGAAGTGAAGGAAGATGCAAAATGGAACCGAAGCAGACACTTGATTCTGGCTTTGAACCACAGCTTCTGTGCTCTTTCTATGCCTGTGAGTGAAAGGAGTGCAGCCTTATGCACAGCATGAAATGAAACAGCATGCACACCCTCTTGTCACCTTGTGCAAATGTGACATTTCCATGTATCTCAGCTGTGCTGTGCACAGGGAGAGGAAACTGGAGTGCTTCTACCTGGGCTCCAGACACCACCAGTCTATGGTGCCACCTTCTAGCAGATGTCTGCCATCTCTGTGCTCCCCACAGCTCAGCCATACACCTGTCACATGATAGTAAATAGCCATGGTTACCCACACGCTTCATAAAAGTTATGCAAGTAGGTGAACAGGTGCATGAGAAACCCGAGTGAGGGATCCAGCCCCAGAATGATGCAGCCAAAACCACATCACAGCCTGCTGCAGCGTCTGCCAGATTTTGTGATACTCTCCTCTGAGTAATGGGAAAGATACCCAAATTTGTACTACTGCAATTGCAGTGACTCTAATTTGTTACCAAGGTTAGCTCAGAGTGAGTGAAAATCAAAAGGGTTCTGCATTTGTGATCTATTACTTGATGACTTGTAGATTTCAGAAATGTTAATTTACACTCCTTTTTTAAAATCTCTTGTTATCTGCACTTATCAATCATTATCCCTGTGGAAAACCCTCTTAAAGTTCATATGATAAAATAAAACATACTTCTAAAAACTTCAGGTGTATTGCTACTGAGATTTACTAAAAATTGTTTAAGATACCGTTTACTTATTTGTTTTAATTTAATGTAATCAAGTATTAGATACAGTAATTTTATATTAGTGCCCTAATTTACACTTTGACATAGGTATGGAAATCTCAGAAAACCAGAAGAAACAAGCCATGCAGAATGCCCGTAAGTCAAGGCAAGGAAAAATTAAAGGTGGGTGTTCAGAATTGCATTACCCTCTTACTGTATTCCATTGATCTTTTCATTAGGAAACAGCACAGTCTGGCTGTGGCTGAGTTCCTCAGTCTTTTAAAAACATTGTTTGTGGTTTACATAGAGCCAAATAATTGCCATTAACCTGTATTTTAATATTAAATTCCAGTATCTCTGTAAATCAGCTCTGTAAATCAGCTTCCTGAGGTTCTTCAAACAGACAAGTCAGTTTTTTGTATATTAGAGAAGAAACTCAAGAGATAAGGCAAGCTGTTTATTTTTAAGCTTGTGAGGAATTGGATGCACAGGTTAAATTAGAAATGACTGTTAGAATTCCTTCCTTTGCTTTTACTCAAAGAGCTTGTTCTTCTTTACCAATTCTGTGCCTTCTTTAAAATGTCCTAAAGTTCTTTTTGCAAGCCACATTGTTATATTATTTACAGTAACAGTCAAAATGGCTTCTTCTGGCATCCCTCTAGAAGGAAGGATGGACCAGAAGCTTTTAAATCAGGAAATGGCTTTTTTGTTTATTTCCTCTCTCAGAAAATAATCACCTCAGAAACAAATCAAAACAGATTTTGTCCTTTTCCATGTTAAAGTCAAACTCTGGTAAATCTCTAGTATGCTGAGAGAAAAGTGGAACAAGATTTAAGTCTGAGTTTAGGAGTGAAGGAGCTGATGTTAGGTTGTCTTTGTTCCCTGGGATTAATATTCTTGAAGCATTTTCTCTTTATCGATCAATAGATACCCCTAGAACCTGTCGGGATTTTCAGGGGAGTGGCAAAAGTTTGTGATTAGGAGATTCTGTTCAGAATGCACAAAGCTCAAAGTCTTAAGAATATTAACCCAGAAAAACGCATTTCAAATGTAAGAAACAACATTCTTGTTGGTAGCAGTATTTTACCCAGCCTTACTCTGAGAGTGGATTGAAGTATTAGTATCTGCAGTTTGAAGTCATTCCTTTGAAATACCAAGATTTACTTGGGCAAACAATATAGTCCAGCTGTGTGAAACTGCTGCTTGCTTTTGGTAATTCTGTAATATTATTTTTACTGGTAATGTTGTTTTCTTAAGCCAAATCAATGCAGCAATTAAAAAGTCAAACATCAGAGAAGGTGACCCGTAGTAGTTCTGCCATTCAAGATCACGGCAAAATTCATCATGTCCCCTGGCTCTGTGCTTGTTTCCCTGGCTGACACAGGTGCTTTCTCCAACTGTTCTTCTGCAGGTGTGAGCTATAATGGGTGTCCTGTGCCTCCTCCACACCAAACCCTGCATCCCCTTCACCAGCGACACGTCACTGTGCCTACCAGTGTCCCGCAGCAGCAGGTCTTTGCCCTGGCAGAACCCAAGAGGAAGCCATCCCTCTTCTGGCACACCTTCAACAAACTCACTCCTTTTAAAAAGTGAGGGGCCAAGGACCTGGAAGGACATCAGCACAGAGGGAGACTCACTCCAGAGGAGGACCTTGGAGACACAGTCAAGCTTACTTGAGCTCAGCAAATCTCCCGTTTCAGAGGCAGAACCTTGGACTCCCTTGAGCCAGGAATGCAGCCTTCATCTTGAACAAGAAGTTTGTCAGGGCTGCTCTGAAGTCCATGTTGCCAAGTGTCAGCATTGCTGATGAAGAGCAGTCTCTCTTCTGACAAAGACAACTTGCTGTTACTCAGAAACAGCAGTATTTGATCTCTGTTTCTTAGTTGTGTTGAAGTAGTGATGGAATCATGCAGGTCATTGTAACATTTCATTTTTCATAACCGTACGTTCATGGCCAAATTTAGGATAGGGAGGAATTTTTCCTTAGGGGTGTATCAGCAAGGAGTCTTAGAAGAATCTTCTCCTTCCTTCTGGAGCACTGAGCAGGGATCACCCATTAAAATCAGGTGGAGATACTCCATGTGATTAACCAGCTATTGCAGAATTTAGTGGACCCTATTCCTTCCTGTCTTTTTTCTATTACATTGCCAAATGGCAGGAGAACATCCCGCAAGGCCTTACCATATTCCAGATTGGAACAGGGAAATTTTATTCTGTCCTATAGAAACATGTACAGAGTGTGAAATGGACTGTAAAGATATGTGCATTTATTGCACACAGTGGAAACAAGAGCAGCCCAGGGCATCTCAGATTGATTCATTTCAGTCAGGGCAATGCATGCATGTATGCTCTTCAGTGTAGAGCTTTTATATCATTTTTTCATGCATTTCTTCACCTGGGAGACTCTTCTTTGTATTTCCAATATGCTTATTTCTCTGTGTAAAAAATACATTTTTATTTTCTCATGGAGATAATGTGAATGTACAAAATCAGAGTTGAGACAGTACATGGTGACTGCTGGCTATGTTACATAGGTCTCATGCTTTTTATTCATATAGTTGGACTTTGAAAATGAATAAATAGTAATGTAAATATATTGAAATGGTCTGGATCCATGCTTCATGTACACAGTCAATTGACAATGGGTTTTGGCCAATAACATCTTCAAAAAGAAAGAGAAATCCTTACTGGAAGGGACAAGAAATCGTGTGGACCAGAGATGGATTTTTATCTTGGTGTCATCAGTTCCCATTGGAAGGGGAAAAACCTGAATTGATTAAGGTCAGCTCTGGCCACCATGTGCAATCCATGATTCGCATTGCTTCAATTCATCTTTGGCATGAAGTTGATTTGGGAGAATACGTTTTAAAAAGCCACCAAGAAGAGGATCCTGATATTTGTAGCACTGATAATTTCTGCTTGCTTGCTCTCATCATGGATGACAAGACTGCTGGAATTATGGAAGGAAACAAAGACTCAATCTGTTTCAGAGCTGATTTGCTATGAATGTCTTTACAATACTTTATCCTATGCTGCTGATTAGGGGCATTACCTGATGTTTAGGATAGATACAAGGGTATTCTTTGACAATGGGCACAATCAGCTTTGTCATGGATCTGTAATTTATGAAAAACAAACAAGGGGCTAAACGCCATGCATTTTAACAACAATGTAAAAAAGCCTTATTTTAAGATGTATTTGTTCCTACTACCATTATTACCTCCATATTTTTATTTATCATCAGTGTTGTGAGGCTCACTAGTAACTCGGTTTTGTGATTTCATAACTTTGTGGCCACTTCTGCAAAGCCCAGGTTTGTGGTTTTGATTTTAAATCACATCTTTTGACAACAGTACATTTCAAATGCCTTGTGTATATAGCTCAGCAATAAGGCAAAGTCTGGTACACTCAGCCAAATTGTGCCCTGCCTAGTGAACTTCATTGCTTGTGCTTTCCCATAGCAATGGGAGGTGACCTAAACTAGTTAACTGGAAATGCACACTGACATTTGTAACGATCCAGCTGAAAGAAAATGCACAGGGAAGTCAGTGAAAAAAGCTGCTTGTATATTTCTCTTGATGTTTAAGCCAGCTATTGCTGCTCAGATTTTTAAAAATAGGTAATTCTAAATGCTCAATTTAAACACAAGAAGCAGACTTCAAAATGTAGGCATGGATGCATGCCCTTCCCCTCAAATGAGTAAGTCTTTTGTGTTTCTTACATACCCATTTTTGTGGGTACTTGCCACATTCAGGCCTGTAAACCAACAAGATGCATGCACAGGGTGAATGAAGATGATGTTTTTCATAATCACATTTTGAAAAACTTGTTCTAAGTGCAAAAAAAGGCTGAAGTTGGATTGCAGTGCTCACCCAGAAACTTTGCCAGCTGGACCTGAAGACGTTATGGAGATCCACATTTACACATGTGTCTCTGCTGAAACTTACTTCCTTCCAGCTCTTGGTTCTGTGGGGTGCTGGAAAAAAAGGTTTAGGGATGTTTCATCTGACATGTCAGTGCCCATGAAGGCTCTTCCCATATATTAGTGCTGGTGCCTTAGCCCTAAAAATGAACAGAAATGTTTGCAAATGGTTTTGGATGCAGCAGGTTTGGTTTTTTTTTTTTTTTCCTCAAGAAGTGAATTTCAGAGAGCAAAAAAGAAAATAGTTCATGGTGCAGATTACTCAGGACAGTTTTGCATGTACTACCCTTCATATAGACATGGTTCTTTAGTAATGCCTTCTCTGTCTTTCTTTGGAATATGACCTTGCAACAGATTTAAGATTGAATAGAGTAAGACAGGCCAAATTTATACTATGCCATAGTCTTTTAAATAAATTCTGGTGACATGGAAACACACAATTACTCTATTCAAAAATTAAGACAAGTTTTTACTTGGGAGTTAGCTTCATCTGTGGGAAGGAGTTGCAACTAAAATATAGAAGTTTGAATTCTAGCAACTCTTGCCCCAATTCTCCTTCTGGTGACAAAACTTATATCATCAGAAAGCTGTGATGGCAACATCTGTTCTTTTCCACTTGCATGCTTTAAGTTACTATAAAAAATTCTAGGGCATCTACTAAGAATATTTGTGCCTCTTTTCGACAAAGCCCAGCTGGAGCCTTCCTGATGGCCTGCTGAGCAGATAACCTCAGACTTTTTGCATGAGATGCAGTAAAATATAATTGTCCTCAAATGTGTTCCCACTGAGTTAGGAAAATGCCAAACCATAATTGCATCCAACTCAGAGCATTTGATGTATAAAATAATAAGATTGTTTTACAAGTGGCTCTTGCCATGCTAAATTTCACATTGAATTTTAGTGGTCAGTGTAAAAACTGAGTTCAAAGACAGACTTTTCAAATGTTCCACATTTTAGTTGTCTTTTGGAAATAATTATATCACAATTTTGGAGCCAAAGGTCTTTAGCCATAACTAACCCAGTTCCTTTTTCTGACTGCCTTTCTGCTTTTTTTTCTATATGTGTGGCATTTGTATGTAGGAGATGCCTTCTGAACGATCTCTAATTTAAAACTCTTTGTTGTAAATACTAGGGATAACTTGCATATATATTTTATTTTGGTAAGTGTTTTGTAACATTGTACCTTCCATGCATTGCTTTGTGCATCTCACCCCGTGTGTGTGCTGTTACACATGTTGTAAATGAAGTGTCCTGGCTGCAGAGCAGAGGAACTGGCTGTTGACGGCTGAAGTACAATGTATAGGACTGCAGTAGCTTGATGTGCATTTGTTCTGGAGTAACTGCATTGCAAGGTTTATTTACTCTTTGAACGTTGTTTGTCAAATGAATCTATTTTCTGGGAATAAGTACAAACTTACATTCCTATTATTTTTCTCTTATTGTACATGTTTGAATTAAATAATATACAAAGCTGAAGTTCCTCATCTGTGTCTTATAAAACTTTATTGTGCAGTTTTAAAATTGTTGTGGTTCATTTCATTGTCTACAAAACTTCCTTTTATGATGCAAAAATGTATCAACTGTCATATTTCTTCTAGTATTTTAAAGAAAAAGTCACCATCCTCTCTTGGTTTCCCAGTAACAGCTTCAGTACTTCTCAGCACAGGTTCATTTTAACAATGCCTGGTTCTGGTATTGAAGTCTTCATTGTTCAGGCTAAGCCCATCCTTGTTGCAGTCTCAGCCTGTGATTACTGTGCTTTACCTTGTCCTGGCAGAGGGTTCACACAGCACCCCTTGGAATACGTGCAGGTGCTAATAAGGCTCCTGCTAACAGAGGATGGTGACTTAAGTACTGCAGTGCAGGTAAGGAGGATTAAATTTTCTTTGGAACGAAAGCAAAACCATTTGAAGGGGTTCACCCAAAAGGCATGTTCTGCACATATGTGTGAACAGGCTTACCTGCCTGCTTGATAAAGCAAGGGGCAACACAGCTGGGGATTCAACTTCTCTGATTCAGGGAAGTTTTTTGTATCTCATTATTCTGACAGGGCAGAGGGCCATGTCTGAAAGGTGTGCCTGTGTCCATCCTGCTCCAGGCTCTGTCAAAAGCTGCATTTTACTGAGACACACCAGCTTTAACAAAATAACATACTTTGCTGAAATCTTTTCATCAGAAATGTTTTGATGAGTTCAAATGCTGGCACAATAGTTGGTTTGCTATTTTTTTACCCTTCTTTCCAACATCCAGGCTCTTGTATTTCTTGGTTATCTCAAAGATGAGAATTTCTGCCCCCCAAGGCAGCTGCTGCTGCAGTGGGATGTGTGCTGACTGCTCCTACATTGAAGTGAAAGGCACAGTTGGAGCACTTAGTGAGATAGATTGGATGACATAAAAACATACCCTTTGCAAACACTGGAGGAGGATGTAGCAGTCAGCAGGCTTTCTAAGGACCCTGTGGTTCATCTGGCCAGGGCGAGCTCATTTGGGCAGTCAGGCTAAATCCTATAGATCATTCTGTACTATCAGCTTTTAAGTTCCTTGAGAGCTCCTCTCATCTGGAGCTTTTAGTTTGCACAGAAATAGCTCTGCTTGTCTTAGATTTTTTGTTGTTGTTGTTTGTTTAGGTTTTTTCCAAAGGCTGTGTAATGATCTGTGCTTGGTAACAGAGACAAGGACTCGAGCCTTTTCATGTTCCAGAATCAAAGGAGAAATGAAAAACTCAGCAGTGAAAGACAGCACGCCATGTAGCTTGTAAGGAAAGCACACAAATACTCCTTACACAAATAAATGTGTTTCTAAATGCTTTACAAAATCTAGTTACTCTCTCTAGAGGATATGTAATTGTGAGAATATGACAAAACTGTATATAAACTGTCAGCACAACACTTTTTTTGTTAATCTAAAGTCTCTTTTTAAGTTCACTGCAATCAGTGCTTGTCCAATGCCTGGAGCTGAGAACTCACCTACTGCCACTATGAAGTATTTAGGCTCTGATTTTAAAAAACAGCCGTGTGTGTATGTACATATGTTTACACCTACACCTCCTTTGTGGCGCTCCATGTGGCATCCCCACGTCTCTGCTGGCACCTACAGCAGGTGGGTGACCCGCATCCATCACACCTTCCCTCTGTTTACATTTCACCATTACATCCTACATTTCTGTTGTGCATCTTGGGGGTGTGTGAGGGGGTGTGGGGGTGTGTGTGTGTGATTGACACCTGGACAGCATTTATCTGAGTTTCTCTCCAAACACAAGGTGATGTAGGATTTATCAATTGTTTTTCCCAGAGATTTTTTTTCAGGAAAGCTAAAACTGCTCAAGAGGAAAGGAAGAGCCCCAGGTGCACCATGGCCCCTTCCTATAAGCACACCCAGACTTGAGAGATACTGACTTACTGAAAAAGGCTCTAGAAACTGCTCTGCTAATAAGGTCAGGTATATCTAATTAACCATGATGGTCATTGCTGTCATAGTCATCTCCTAACAAAGGTAATTAGCACAGCAATCAATCTAAAAACCCCTGCATCTCCTGCCTTTCAGATGCAATGTTTTTTAATAACAAATGATGAACTCTTGCTCCCCTGTAATTATTTTCAAATCAGTATTCTCAATGAGACAAGACACTAAAAAGCAGCTGAAGGATTAAATATTAAGCTTTCTCTGTTGTCAGAGAAAGCAAGATAATTGCCTTGTCTTTAAGGCTATTTCTACAGCACTTTTCTAGGTTGTCTCTTAAATACGCATCAAACCAGACTAACTTCAGAGTCCATCAAGATATATAGATAATTAATGAATGATGTTATTCCTAACTGGCAGGATGGGCTGGTTTTTAATGACCCAAACTTTTAAGTGAGAAAGGAGGCTGAGGCTTAGCAGGCTTAGAAAATTTCAGATGATGCTTAATGGGTAAAGAGGGATTGTTCATTGTGGCTCTCGTTTCTTCTCAGCATAGCAGCGTGGTTAATTTGGCTGCAGAAGTTCATTCAAGTAGAGCAGCGAATTGCTGCACATGGTCCTTCCTTTTCCTCAGAGCGCGGTGGACACGATGTCCCAGGTTCATGCCAGGGCAACTCAACTCTTGCAATATTTTGGTGTCGCCACAGGGTGGTGGTGAAGATCTTACAGAAAATTTCGTTTCTCTGCGGTGCTGAGGGAACGTTCTTTGAAATGTCCAGAGCACACGTGTCACATCTTTGCAGTGTGGTGACGCCCTCGGACACTGTTTGCAAGGGTGAATTAAGGCCACTTCCTGTAACACATTAACTCCTGCTACTTTTGGTTTTACCCTTCACTGTTGATGATCAGTGTTTAGGGAGTTGATGATAAGCTCAGTTCAATTCCACTAGGCCTTAGCAGCAGTTTCAGTAGTTTCAAGAAGACACAGTTAAGAATTGAGTTACAGCTTTTTCAAATTATTTACCAATAATATATAATTTAGTAGCAAAATAGCTTTGGCTGTTGCTTGAACAGCTAGAGAGCCTGCTAATTACACATGAAAAACTTTGTAATTCTATTTATTTCCTTTAATTCAATCTTGTTACCTCTTTTCCATAATATCCCAATAATTGTAATGCCACATTCTCAGTATTTTTAGTTTTAATTTTCATCGTCTTTTTCCCTAAATCCATTCTAAATCACCTGATTCAGAAATTACCTTCATTACATATTTTATCAGCACAGTAGTAGTGTGACGTGCCTTTCATTGCACAAATCAACCAAGCTGTCAGAAGCTAACGTTTGTGTGATGTTTTTGTACGAAGGAACAGGGAAATCGAAGCCTTATTGATCCATTTTAACATTTTTCTTTCATGTAACAGTGGTAAAAGGCAAAGTACAGAGCACTTCAGCTTAATATTGGAATAAATAGAAAGATTCCACTTTAAACCTCTGTTTTAATTATTGAACAGCTCTCAAAATTAAATCACTGACCTTTGAGAATTTAGTGACCAAACAAGTGCTTATCCTCAAGGCACATATCAGAGTGTGCATTCCTTTACATGAAGCTTTTACACTCCATTTAAAGATGCCCAAGAACGCTGCAGGTACCAAGTGAACGAGGTAAGAACAAAGGTCCCTATGTATGTGATGATGATATTGATGTCAGGTTGTGGAGAGGAGTGCATGTATGGGGGCCACACTGGCTATTCTTTAGGCAAGAAATGCTTCCCTAGACAACTGAGAATGGGGTTCTCTGTAAGTGGACGTGAACTGTCAGACTTCTCTGTGGGATGCATCATATCCTAACAGCATCATACAGAGCACTTCTTCCTTTTGCACTCTTCTGGAGTCCTTTGACTATGGCAGCAAATATTTATTTACCTCAGAAGGAGCAAATGTTTTATCTATTTTCACCTTTAATGCCAACCAGCAGCACCAGACAAAATGGGAATTTTCTGGTTGGTGATCAAACATCTCTGAGTAAATCCATTGGCAAAGACACCATAAATAATTTCTAATAATGGTTCAAAAATGGGGAACTTTTGTGAGCACAGAATACAAAGGTTAAAGAACAGGTCCCAAAGCTAAAGTCTTACTCTATAAATTCGATTAAGGGTATAATTATTCTTATTGAGGACATACTGGTGTCTCTGCACATGGTACTTGTGTACATTGTTTCATGAGAGTGAGAAATTGTGGTGAAGAGATTAAAGAGAAGACATAATTTTTTGGTTAATGCTAGTTAATATTGCAAAAGAAATACGGATCTTACTCCTCATTAATAAAATAACCAATTCCAAAGCCAATTGTATAAAATTTATGCATACTAACAATCACTTTTACCTGCTTAAGTACTTAACCTATATAACTGAAGCTTTTGTGCATTAGACATTTATGGATATTAATTCAAATCAAACAGGTATTAATTTTGTTGCTATTTGCTTTTTATTCCTCAGTCTAATCTCTTCCCAGCAATTGCTCTTACACTCAATTAAACCAGCTGTGTCCAGGATTGAGTCTTAATGTATTTCAATGGGCTTATATTAAAAGCCATTATATAGGAGGGATTCTGTAGTGAAAAGATAGGTATAAGCTGGACTTTTAGTAGCAAAGTAACATGAATTGAGAGCATCCAGCCAAAGACTTGTTTTTGCCAAGAAACTCTTGATCCCTCACACCTTTGCCCTCATCTCACACTGCTCCAACTCTAACCCCCCCTCTGAGGTCATTCCACTTATTAACCCAGTAGGGGACTAGTTCAAGCAAATAATAATAATAATAATAATAATAATAATAATAATAAATATTGAAAAGTGATTGCTTTGTGCTGAATGAGGGGGTTGAATTGCCTTAGCTCACCTCCCATGGCACCATCTCCTGGGAGATGAAAGATACAACTGTGCAGTCACAAGTAGGTGCAGGGAGAAATGTGGATGGAGTATTGTGTGAAGCTAATATTTTAAATGTAGAATGATGCTATGAGTGATACCTCCATTATAATAATTATTTAAAATAGCACTTGGTAATTTCCAGGACTGTAGTTAATACTAAATAGAGATTTATAAATGAAAGAATAGACCTGGTGAAAACCCATTTCCTTATTTTCCTCCCTCCAACACCCTGCTTTCCTTTCTAAAGTAAACATAGGCAGATGTACTTTTTCTTCTTAAACATTTCAGACAAAGTCATATAACCTATCTAAAGAATGAAAAGCTGGATTGTACTGCTGGCTATTGTAGTCAGGACAGCAGAAACACAAATCCAGGACGTCTGCACCCAGGGATATCCTGGCATCCCTGGCAACCCTGGACACAATGGCATACCTGGGCGTGATGGACGTGACGGGTCAAAAGGAGACAAGGGAGATACAGGTACTACGTTCAGAATGAATAATTTTATGTATCAAATGCACAGCCCAAATTTGTCTATAGTTATTCTGCATGAATGGGATTATTCTGCCTAGCCTTCAGAAAAGATTTCAGACATTTGTCATTTACCTGTTTGAAGAAGGAAATATAAAGAAAGGTTTAAGAATGGAAGCAAGACAGCAAATACTATGGAGATGTCAGGTTCATGGGATAAAAAAGAAAAAAAGGCTTTACCTTCTATCATGAGAATATTTTCAAGTCTATTTGAAAACTTTAAAGCCTGCAAACCTACTCCTGCTCCTCTAAGATAGAAACTATATTTCTGCAAAGAGCTTCAAGCCCACTAAACAGAAAAAAGCAACAACTGATATCTTGCTTGGTGTAGTAGGAAGTATGCAGTGGTAAGAAGATTCCACTTTCTTCTCTAAATTATACAGTTGTAGGACTTGACTCTGAGTGTGCCTACTTGCTGTAATCAAGAGTCAGAGTAAGTTCAGAAATGGAGCCTAATGAACAACAATGTAGGATTTACGTCTGCTCCAGTAGCCTGTAGTAGAGATTTGTGTGAGATATCAAAGCCAGAGATAATCTCAGCATTTTAAAACTAATCACTCCCATAATACTTTAAGCCTTAGATTAATGATGGCCCTTGTATCCATGCTGGAATATCAAGGCCAGTGTTGCACAAGGTGATAAATCTGCAGGCATGTGGACATACAATACTTCATCACCTTTTAAAATATAGAAATAAACAAAGATTTCCATTAGCATCTTGATAGGCACATACATTTAACTGCCCTCTTTTTCTGTATGCAGGGTTCCAGAAAGGTCTGAAAAATAGAAAACCTAAAGCTTTCTTATTTTAATTTATTTTCTAAAGGCCCTTCCTGCACTCCACTGAACTATCATGATACCATTGGATTCAGATAAACTCCCAAACTTTTTTCCTAAATTCATCTGTTATGATGACTGTATTGACTATTCTTTGTTTGAAGAAGGTGGGGTGAATGCACCATTCTTTATACTCTATGTAGATACATCTTTGTGGTTTAATACATGAGAATTAATTTTGTTCTTTATCGAGTCAAGGAAATTTCCACAGATGCTGGGGTGCACCCATTGTGCAGGGAACTGCTAAAGAAATGTTCTCTGGCCCATATGGCTGGAGAGCTACTCTTGGAGTGTGATTACAACCAAACTGCCAACCCTGTTTTCCTCCTGTTGCTGCACTCAGGATGTATCCAATTATTTGATCATGGACCTCTTGGTCTTCTCTACTACCTCTGTACTACAAAAATATCTTCTATATTGCTCTCTGTAAAGTGGAAGAAAGTCTGTGTCATGCTAGGTACAGAGATCAAAAATGTGAATGCCTTTGGCCTGGTTTAGGACACTGCTAGGCTTCCTGCCCCAGCAATTCTTCTTGCTGAACTTCCATGGATGTAGGCAACAAGAGAAGTTTTCAAACTGGTGGTCCTTGCCAGGTGACAGCAACTGTACATGTCTCAATAACTCACCTCTTTATGCCAAGGATTCCTTCTGCACCCAAAAAGCACTATCCTCAAGCAGAGTTTCTCTGTTTCTCTGTTCTTTGTCAATCTCTCCATAAGATAAAAGTACCAGCAGTGGCAGACACTAAAAGGAATAAGGGCATTCTTTATGTTACTGTTTGGCCAGGCTTGAAGAGGAAGGATTAAAGAAATTAATTCTTTAATTATTTCTTTAATCTTTAATTCATCCCAAATTTTCTGGTAATTTGTTTATTGAAAATCTGTGTTTTTATTTCTGTACTAGGTGAACCAGGAATTCCTGGCAGTCCAGGAAAAGATGGTGTCAATGGAGAAAAAGGTGAACAAGGTCAGAGAAGTGTTTCAATTTAATATTTGTCTATGAGCTGCTGCCCTTGTGTTTGTGAACTCATCACACAATCTCATCTATTTTAAATTCTCTCATTTCTAAATTGAGAACAGCAAACTGTACAAACAGCATTATTCCTAACATGAGAAGCCAAAGGCCATTGAATAGCATTGATCAGCTTCTTTTCCTGATGGATTGAGCATATGTTCTTTATGGTGTCTTTTGTCTATCAACAGCTAAAGCACCTTTCATATAATGAGATCTTCACTTTCAAAACCTTGTGCAGCAGCCAGAGCAGTTTTGAAGTCTTTGATCTTCAGATCAATGGTGGATGAAAGATAAATAAAGCATAGGGTGGCAAGTAACCAGGACAAAAACCCTTTAGTTGTGCTGCAGTAGTTTTAGACAATCTACCTAACTCAAGAAAAGTAGAAATTATATGTAGAAATTATAGAAACATGTGGCAAGTTCAGGGTGTTGTTAAAAAAACCCCTTCCTCTTCCTCTGATTAAATTGTGAACTCTCTCACTCATTTTGTACACCAACGGCCGTAAAAAATTGTGGACAGATGCTGCTTTGTATGAGATGATGTGAGCTGTCAGTGTTATCATCAGCCCATAGATAACCTCCCTTTCTTTGAGCTTATTCTTGCTGCTGCCAGCCAGAGCACCTGTTTTCTAACAAAATAACAAGCGCTTCAGACATTATGCTTATGCTGCACTTAAATGTATGAGAAACTGTGTGTACAGTAAGCACAGTATGCACAGTAGAGAAGCACACCTGCACATGTATCTCCTCATGATGAAACTCAATTTGAGCCTTCCAATGGAGGATCACAAGAAAGTTGTGGAGTTGTTTTGTTTTTATTCTTATTTGGGGTTGGGGTTTTTTTTTCTTCCCTTTAGGAACCAATGGGACTGTTGAAGAGAAGGGGAACAAAGGAGATAAAGGAGAAAGAGGACCACCTGGGAAACTGGGACCAAAAGGATTTATAGGATCAGTGGGTTACAAAGGTCAGAAGGGAGAGCTGGGACTGCAAGGACAAAAGGGGTTAAAAGGAGACATTGGACCCATAGGTCCAAAAGGGACAAAGGGTGAAATTGGCCATCCTGGAAGAGTTGGTTTCCCAGGACCGATTGGCCCGATTGGTAATCCAGGTCCTAAAGGTAATATTGGAGCTATAGGGCCACAGGGTAATCCAGGAGTTCAGGGGGAAAGAGGCTTGAAAGGAGACAGAGGAGACAAGGGTAACGTAGGTGCCCCAGGAGTCCTGCCAAGGAGCGCTTTCAGCGTTGGCCTTACAGCCAACACCAAGTTTCCCCCTCCGAATCGCCCGATCCGGTTTGACAAGGTGCTGTATAACAGCCTGAATGACTTCAACCCAGCTACGGGCACGTTCACCTGCAGACACCCCGGAGTTTACTATTTCACCTACCACATCACTGTCTACTCAAGGAACGTGCGGGTAGCTCTCGTTAAGAACGGCATCAAGATGCTGCACACGGTGGACAGGTACCAGAGTGGAGAGGACCAGGCCTCGGGAGCCGCCATCCTGGAGCTGCAGGGAGGGGACGAGGTGTGGCTGCAGGCCCACCAAGGAGAGGCCTTCAATGGGCTGTTTGCAGATGGTGATGACGATACCACCTTCTCTGGGTTCCTCCTCTTCAGCACCGCTGACCCACTGGAGCCACTGCTGCCACCCTCCCCATAACTCTGCATTATCCCTGCAGGCTGCATGCCTGTGCCCTTCAGCCCTCTAGGAAAGCTGTCATCTGCTGGACAATTCCTATTGGATTCAACAGAAAATGGTTTGTTTCAGAAACAGCTTCTGCGCAAGAGAGGACAAGTCTTCAGAATCTGCAGTGCTGGGCTTAACACGTTAGCGGTTTGGTGACTTACTGTAGGTATTCACAGGGGTGTGTACCCCAGGTCTGAAGGACAAATTTTAAAGCAAAGTGTGATGAAATAAAAGGCAAAAGTTCTAGAATTATGTCATGTGGGGAATCTTGTACACACAAAAAACAACAGTTATTTCCAAGCCAGTTTATATCTTCCAATGTGGCATGTGTAGATGGACTTGAGACTTGGTTTGCATCCAGCCACTTTAGAATAATTTTTTAACCTTGAAATTAATGTAGTTTGATACCTCTACAGAAGCTGCTTGCTGTGTGGTGCAAGCAAGTTTCATTGTTTCATTTACAGCTTTTAAATATGGCTTTTTGCTGTCTGTGTAGTCACAGGCCTGAAACTGAATGGTAGGATGGAAGTGCCATTGGAATTCTCCCATGGGGGCAGATATTCAAGGCCAGTGCAAAAATACAGCAAAGCTGCTGTTCTTCAGAGTTAGTGGGTACAAAACAAATTCTCCCTGATTAAAGATAATATTTAACGAACACTGGAGCAGCCATGCCAAAGAACTGATCAAGAGATATTTCCTGTGCCATAAAACATTCCTTCTGTCATTTTTCCCCTAAAATTTTCTTTTTCTTCTGCACTCCCAGAAAAGGGGGGCTTTTTATTCTAAAACTCAAAAAATATTAAAAAAAAAAAAAGTTGGGAAGTTTTCCTCACTTTTCTTAGAAGAGAATGAAGTAGAGATGCCAATGGAGATGGGTCAGCATCATGAAATTCAGTGCAAACGCAGTGTGGGGAGTACAAGGCGTGGCTTCCTATCAGCACCTCAGGGTACCAGGGGAATTTGGGCACGCTCCCACAGCAGCAGAACCCCGAGTGTGGATCACAGAGCACAGACGGAAAGGGCACCGTGGGTTAATTCAGGAGGGACAGCTGCACTTCTCAAATGACAGCGAGGGAGATGCAAGGGCACTCAGGCGGAGAAACGGGCTGGGTGAATTTTTCAACAAGACGAAGTTTTTTCCCTGTAAGCCACACGCCTCAAGTTTGTATCACGGAAACATCTAGACCGAAACCCCCTTTTTAAAGGGCCTTAGGTTCAGCTGGAGAAGGTGTAGGACAGAAGGTATAGGACAGAAGGTGTAGGACAGAAGGTATAGCACAGACATCAGCGGGCACAGGCCCCGGTGCGGCCGGGCCGGGCGCTGGTGAGCCGGGAAGCAGGGCAGGCCGGGGAGCGCTGCCAGCCCGGGTCAGAGGTGCCCGGCGGGCTGAGGGGCGGTGGAAGCCCGGAGCTCCGCCTCGTCCCGCCTCCTGCTGCCGCTCCTCCCCTCGGCGCGGACGCGCGGAGGTCGNGCGGGAGGGGAGGGGAGGGGAGGGCCGGGCCTGCTGCGGCGGGAGGCGGCCCTGGCTGCTGGCAGCCTCGTGCTTTGCTCTGCTTGTCTGAACCGTTTCAAGGGAATTTTTTAGGGGGTAATTTTTCTCTTATGTGTATTTTTTTTTTTTAATAGGAGTTTATATTGGCTCTAGCCAACCCAAATGTTGTGGCTTTTGGACACAGAAGCGTTTGACAGTAATGGCCTTGTGCGTGGGAACGCTTTGAGCCTGAGTGGTGCCCATGTGTCCATAAAGTGAGATTCCCCCTTCCATTGGCCCTTCTCTGCCAGCCCTGCCCTGGCTGTGCCGTCCTTCCCGTGTCTGTGCCGTGCCACTGCGCTCGGGCCGTACTTCAGGAGCAGCCACGCTGATCACATCCCCTTGCCTGGGAGTTATTCTTGATGTTTTGTCTGTGGCAAAAAGGGGATTTGTTTGCTGATTTGGTGACACTTGAGTTTTCTGGTGCGTTACTTTTTAGGGTGAGTCAGGGACGTTTGATGATGTGTGTCCAGGGAATCAGCAGGCTCCCGGAGAGGGTAAGATGGCACAGTGCATACAGAATAGGTGCAGCTGTGAAATCCAGGTGTTTGCCTGCTGACTCAGCTATTCCTGCCATGGTGCCCTGCCTGGTGGAGCTGTTGAACTTTGGGTTTTACAGAGGACAAATCGAACCTCTGTTTATAATCTGGAACTTGCTTGGGAAACCCTTCTTCAGGTTCTCATGCCTCTGCAACCACACCAGTGTAAGTCTTACTTCAGGAAATAATCCAATTAAATATTGTCCATTTGGCTGGTCTAGGAAATGTGTTTTAGATGATTCACTTGGCCCACAGCTCTTTTGAAATAGGGGTGTGTATTGCAGGCTCACAAGGAGGTTGTGCCAGGTAGGATGTAAATGCTGAGACCAAGCAAAGACAAAAATGTTTCAACCGTGCAGCCAATGCCATTAAAGAACAGAGAGAACTGCACCAGGCTTCATTTTTTTTGTAATTTTTAAATTTTTATGTTAAACTTGATATCATATAGAGGAATTCCATGGCTAAATTATTTCTAAGAGGAGATACATCCTGGTCACAGAGGATGTGCAGGAAGAGCTTGCTTGGGAGGGTGGGTGATGATGTAGGGCAGCAGGAAGACCTGGAGCTCTCAGGGATGTTGCAGGACACTGCATTCTCTGGCTGAGGATCTGAGTGAAGGAGCAGTCTTCAGTGTCTTACACGGCAAATACTATTCAAGAGTGCTGTGATGCAAGTATATTTATTTTGTGTGCCCACGTGTATAGATATAAAAATGCCTTTTTCATTGTTCACTTCAGTCCAGTTCCTGTTCCCAAATAATAAACTAAAACATGGGAAATGTGAGGAAAGATTTTCTTTCTTTAGCAAAAAAAAGGAAGGTGTTTTTAGCAACAGTGACAGGAAGAAAATAGGAAAGAGCAGCCCATGTTCCAGATGTGTACTTGAAGGGTTGCTTTCGCTTCAGAATATATACTTGTACAGACGAGATGTCAATTTGTAGCTTTTTGTTTTATTTGGATAAATACTAGCAAGTTATATGCAAAGCTGCAGCTGGACTGCTGTAATACAAAGAGATTGCAGAAAGTGGATTATAAACTGACTGGGGTGCAGATTTGAAAATCCAGATTTTATATACGAAGGTTGAATTTGGGAAGGGATAGATGATGTGTGAAATCATGTACCTTTCACTGTTTGATGCCGTAGGGGGGAGGAGATGCTCATGTTGTAGTTGGACAGTTGCAAAGGTGTATTGCTTGAAGAGATGTTGCTTTAACTTAAATGAAATGAAGGGATTACTAGGATAAGGTTTTTCACCCAGAGAGTGATTGGGCACTGGAACAGGCTTCTCAGGGAAGTGATCACAGCACCAACACTGACAAAAGTTCAAGAAGTATTTGGACAGTGCTCTCAGGCACATGATGTGACTCTTGGGGAGGGTGCTGTGCAGGGCCAGGAACTGGACTTCAGTGACCTTTGTGGGGTCCCTTCTGTCACATCAAATAAAACACAAAACTTTTCCTAACTGTTAAAATGGTAATATGAAAGCAAATCTTTAATTGAAAGCCTTCAAGGTGCACAACATGGTGATATGTACATGTGATACAATAGTTAAACAATTTTTATAAGGTTAGTTGATTAGTATACCTATAAAATATTGTCCTATTAGCAGAGCACAAGAAGACACAGTTAAGAATTGAATTATGGCTTTTTCAAATTATTTGGGTTAGATAATCTCCCCCCTGGGTTCAGCCCCATCAGAGTCTTCCAACCCCCACCCCTACCTCCAATCTTCTAACTCTACATTTTATTATGTCTATGATACATGGTGCAAAATAAAGTGTCCTTGCTAAACTAGGAGGCAAGACTAAGCAGAATTTCAAGAATGCAACAATAGGGGTTTGTTAGCTGTGAGAAAGGGAACTGGAAATGTACTAGAAGTTACAACTGTGTATTAACAGCCTACAAAGCTACAAATACATGAAGAATGCATAAAACCCAAAAAAACTTTAGGCATCACTTTCAACTCAGGTGATTCTGTGATTCTTTGAAATCTTTTTCTGTTGTAGGCCTGCACTGTGGAACTTCTCTATCTGCTGTCATTAGTAATTTTGTTTGATCAGTGGTAGAACCTCTCTAAGTCTCTTCCACAAATGCAGAACATAAGTGCCATCTGCATTTACCCTGCACAGATGTGTTTACCTTGTCCTGTGGGACAGGGCCAGGCTTGATAGGGACTTCAGAAATAAAACTGTTCATTCCAGAAACATTTTCAGATGTTGTTGATTATTCTTTTGGGATCTGCTTCCAGTATTGGAGGCTCATTTAGTGAGCCTGACACAGCTGTCCTATTGCCTGCAGTCTCTTGATATCTGGTGCTGCTGGCCAGTGAAGTGTTACAACATGATAGCTAGGGTCAGTTCGGTAAAATTATCTAGTGATAATTCAGTCTGGAAACAAAAGGTGCAGAAGTCAAGGAGGGCAATAGTGATGTGTTTTCATTTCACTGCAGGGTCTGTTTGGTGTTCCAGAACTGAGCTGTCCAGAAGGGTTTCAAGAAGCACAGGACAAAGCATTGCAAGAATCGGAACAGCTCGTCCAGAAGGCATGTTCAACACCACCTGGGCCAGAGACTGTAATGATCTTTGATCAGCTTTCAGATAGCCTCTGCAGAGTAGCAGACTTGGTATGTTACTTGTTTTATTTTTACACAAATTCTTTTAAACTGGCTGAGCTTACACCATGGTCCATTTTATGATTTTCTGCACTGAAGTAAGTAGCAGATCAGCTCCGTGAAGTTTCGTGTTAAGTCAGAAAATTAAATTGATTGAAAGTGAATTACAAAACCTTTTACCAAATGATAGCTAAGTACAAATCCTGTCAAACTGTCCAGACAGATGCAAAAATAGTATAGAAGCCACAACAAGAAAAAGAACAGTGAAATCATACTTGTGTTTCTGCAATATTAATACATAAGCTCTCCAGCATCACTTATATTGTGGAAAAGAGGGATTTGATTTCATAGTTAAAGTTGAAGTGGCAATGGACATGTTTTAAGTTATGATCATTTATAGGTGAAGGTCCATAAAGAACTTTCAGAGTAAAGGCAGCAGATGAAACTCAACAGTATCACTTTATCATTAACACAAGAAAAAGGCAGCAGTTTCTTCGATTGTGGTTTTTGCGGTCCATAGATTTAGAGTACTTGGTCTGATATTCTGCATCACAAAATTTGAAGTTTATTGCAGCATTTCATATTGCTGTCTGGAAGTTTGCCCAAAGTATATCTTTTATCAAAGCATCATTCTTTGGTTGAAGGAAGCAGAACCAACCTTCATACTGAAATCAGTTCTTAGTGAATAGGCCACTGGGTTTTTTGAGGTCACTTGGGTTTTCACATTTGAATGTCTCTGTGTGTTTTCAGTTCTCCAATATTATTTCTTATTCTTTTGTAGATTCAAGACATCTTTTGTGCCAGGTACTTTTTCCTTCTGAAAGTACTTACAAGCTCTGTCAAGAGCTTCTTATATTTTGTATAGGCTATGCTTAATTCTGCTTAATCAATCAATCAATACCTAAGCAAAACATTAATGTCAGAATTCAATGGCCATAGTTTTTTATCAGTTTGCTGAGTTAAAATTATCTCCTTTGTGCTATATTCAGGCATTTTATGTTCACAGATGCACAGCTTGCAGAACTGTCTGGAAGTTATTTGGTGATTTTTATCTGTTGTTAGGAGTTTTGGTATCTGTCATTCAGCACCTTTTCTGTCAGTATTATATAGGATTTTAAAAAGGAATTCTAAGAAGTAAAAAATTTAAGTGTGTAACATTTCTAAGGCTGCCTTTTCAATCAAACTGCAATCATATTTTAGACTGTCAGCTTGTTGCATGTACTTTCTGTAAAATTATGCTTAATGTTTTCAGTATGTTCCTAGACTTTAAATATATTCCTGATCTTTTAAGTCTGTCATTTCAGTGCTAAAACTGCCCTGGATTCATGTCAGCAGTCCTGGAAGCCCTTAGCTCCCCAGCCCCTTTTAGCATCTTTCTAGTCTTATGAATTCCCTGAAGTATTTGGAGATTTACAAAAAATCTGTATTTCTTCCTGTTAGGAAATATGCACAATTGGTGGTGTACTTTCTTCTTTACTAGAAAATTTAGTTTTAAAAATCTTTTTTAATAACATTTAAATGTGTTGGAGTAGTTCTGTGTTGTAAGGATTCTTAAGATACACGCTACTTAAAATATTTTAAGAAGTGTGTGAATTAATGATGTTTATTGGAAAGACACAGGCACTGTGTGGTTTAATAATTGTCAGCAAAGTTTTCCAGTCAGCTTTATGTTTTAGACAAAAAAGGGCAAATGCTACAAAATTATTACAGAACTGTAGAAATAAATGTTAATATAAATGGAACTTCTTGAATGTAATTTATTTATAAGGCAGGATTTCTTTTTATCTGTCTTTTTGCCTCACTGTTTTTTTCTTCTACTGTGTCAGGCTGATTTTGTAAAAGTTGCCCATCCTGACTTTGCATTCAGAGAGGCTGCTGAGGAAGCTTGCAGGAACATTGGTACCATGGTAGAGAAGTATGTTTTATTATTTTTTCTTTTTTTTTTTCCTATTTCTATATGCAGCTTTAAAAATTACTGTATGATCATCTATGAAAACAGCAATCAACAAAAAAATTTGTGCATGGGAACAATGTGTCAGTCTTCTGTTACAGATATTTAAGGAGTTAGTTTTGTTACAGTATCTCATGAAAGGCTTTTGTATTTTAGTTGCAGTTTATGACTCCATGTCACTAAAGCCCATCAGAGGCTCAAGTGACATTTTTCTAGGACTTGTAACAATTCTCTAGTGGATGTACAAAATGCTTGAAAGTGGATTTCTCAGGACGTTGATTAAGCATACCATGTATAACGATGTGACTTTAATATCTGAATACCACTTCAGATGCAAAATTTGTGAGAAATTATTCACGTTATGTTGAGAGGCTCATAAACTACTGTGTGCATGTGTTTCATTGCCCACTGTATCCCAGTTGGGAGTGCAGGATAACATGCCAGCAAATCTGATGGACAGAGTGTTATCTGCATGGGGACAGTGACTGGAAATGTTCTGGGCATGGTAAGCTCTTAGTCTATCCCAGTGGCAGTCAGCAACACATTTATCTGATGGCAAACTTGAGCACAGGTTTTCCTTTAAGGGAATCCTTTCAAGCTAAGGATTAGAAAACCATCTCCCCCTTTTACGCTCTCACCATGATTATCTTTGTTCTTGGAAAAATAAACAGTCAGTGTTAGACTTGCTCATATTGCCACAAAATACTGTCCAAAAGTATTTTTCTGTCAGATGCACAAGACCTATTTCCATGATGGTTTGCCCACACATGGTCTGTATACAATTTTTCTACTTTTTAACTGTGATTGTGAACCAGAAAGCATTTTTAAAATGGTGTCCTTGGCTTTTAATGTTGTTTCACTAAATACTGCCTTTGAATGAGTAATACCAAGAAACTGAAATATTAGTCTGTTGCTAATGCATGATTCTTTTACTCTGTATCTTTTCAGATTAAATACAGATGTTGAACTGTGTCAGAGTCTGAGACGTGTGCTAGCTGATGAAACTATAATGAGTTCCTTACATCCAGAAACCAGGTACTTATCGATGCTTATAGATCTTTATAGATTATAAACAGAATCTTGTAGATTTAGATTATTAGGTGGTATATAATGTTCCTTATTGTACTTATATTTTGTGGGTTTTTTTAATAATAAATGCAACTTTTGGAAAACAAGCCACATTGCCATTATTAATTTATTAATCACTACCAAATTACCTGCACAGGAGTTAGGAAGTTTGTAGTTCAGTAATCTTGAAGAATGTCTGTGACTGTAGAGCACAAGATACATTTATGTTGAATAACTGAGATCTTGCAAGAACAAAAAAATTAAAACTTTAGATTTTCTTCAGTAATATTCTTTTGATTAAAATTATATACTATACTGTGGTGTATATGTATCAATGTTTTTAGAAATAAAATTAGGGAACAGACTATATAACTTGATTTCACTTTATAGAAATTTATATTTTTCAAAACCAGATTAGCAGGTTTTTTTATTGAAAGCTTACTTGATGATTGCTGTAATAGGTTTTATTTGCTGTTTATGCAGTTGTAGTTTTGAATTATTTATTCATTGACATGGTTAGACAAGCTTAATGTATAAATTATTTCCTTCTTCCTTCATTCACCATGATCAAGGATGTTAGATTTCAAAAGATATTTTTCTGATGTTAGGATAAATGAACTGTGAAAGGAAATTAAAATGGTAATTTGCACAAATTGGTTGAACGTCTAGATTAAGGTACTGGCATTATTTTGAAGGATATTTTCAAAGTAGATGACTAAACTAAGAACAAAGGACAAATTGTTTCTCACTGAGTAAATTGTTAAGGACCTTAAATATAGGAAATCTTTGTCCCTAATAAAAACAAGCATATAAGTGTGGCATTATTCTCTGTGAAAGACATGAAACATAAATAACTACTAAAGGCAAATTCTGTTACGAAATAATGGTTACTATCAAATGAGGCTATTTTAACAGGGATTTACTGTATTTTTAGGCGAGTGGCAGAACTTTTTATGTTTGATTTTGAGATCAGTGGCATTCATTTGGATGAAGAAAAGGTAATTTCTGGCTACAATGTATGAACAGAAATTTGTCTGTCTACAAAAGACCAGATAATGAAATATATGGGATGTGAAATCATGTGATTCTGGGTCAATTTGTCCTGTGTGGAATTTTGTCACCTTAGAAGTGATGAATTTTGTCTATTTTAAATCACTTCTAAGGATAGTTTTTAGATGGTTGGTTGTTCTTTCTAGTTTGATCCTCATCATTCCTTTCTGTTCTGAGGAGTTATAAGCAAGTCCTGGGATCATATTTTCTTTCTTTGGTGTTTGCATCAGATATTTAAAATAGCTACTCAGCTGTCAGAACAACATATTTACAGAGAGGGAAAAGCAGCACTGTGCACCTTTGATCTCAATGGAGTTGGTTAATCAAATGGAGTATGTTAGGAGGGATCAGGTGTGTGCCAGGCACTCCTGGGGTGCTCACATAACCAGAAGTTGTAAATCTTGTTCAAAATTGAATATATGAGCATGGTCTGATTACCTGTCTTGAAGCTTTTAAATGCTTTTGCAGTAGTTAGTGATGGATTTTCCAAACCCAGCACTTTACACCATGCTTTGTGGTATGCATGCTCTGTCTGTTCATAGTTCATGTCATTGTATGAAGTTAATTCCCTGTTCATTGGAAGTCATCCCCTCCAGAAAGATCTGTACAAAAACTCTTCTACCAGATTTATGCTATAGAATTATTCTGAAGATCATGGTTTTGATGGTGTTTTGTGACCTAGAAAATGGTTCTAGAATATATTTTTACAATTACGTTGTCCAAAGAACAATCCTGAAACTTCAGCTCTGGGATGTGGCTATTGGTTCTATGGTGTTTCACCTGCTTTCAGTTACAATTTCACTTAGTTTTGCATGTTTTCCTCTTCCTCCCCTGCCTATCCCACTTTTCTTGCTTGGTGCTCAGTGTTTCTTTTCAATTCTTATTTAAGACTTTAGAAAACCTTCCCTGTTGTAAGTTGAAGTTTACTTCTGCTACAGAGATTTTCTGCTTTTTAAATAAAACTCAAAGATATATTTTCAAAAGAAAGGGTGGGAATG
The DNA here is from genome assembly GCA_013400435.1 of Pycnonotus jocosus. Lineage (NCBI taxonomy): Eukaryota > Metazoa > Chordata > Aves > Passeriformes > Pycnonotidae > Pycnonotus > Pycnonotus jocosus. The sequence continues at coordinate 303,006 of VWYP01004444.1, forward strand.
GTTGAACAGAGATCATATTATGTCATTCTTTGGACTTTACAAGTTATGTTGTATCTGTACCCTCAGCCTTTGTTTTTTTGAGCTATGAACACACAGACGATAGAGACCATACTCTACTAATGTGAGTGAGTTCACTGAAGCAAATCTTGCATGAAACACTGTAATGGTGGCAATAAAACTCTAAATCACAAACTCTAAGAGAAGTATTGAAATACTGTAAATAGTTCACAGGTCTCCAGAAAACAGTACAATACAAACAAGAAAAAGAGAACTTAAATTCTGTATTTTGGAATGTCTCTCTCAAAGATGATTCTTTTTTTTAATTCAGTGCTTTACATAGCAATCAGCTACAAGCTAGCAAATTACATAAATTCTACTTGAACTCCACTGTACATTTTCTTGCTGCAGAAACATAGGCATTTTCTTTGAAATTTTAATGCTTTGTGACCATCTGATCTTGTTGACTTGCCCTGCATTCTGTAGTTATAATCTTAAGTGCTGTATTTTCTGCATCATTTTTGAGAGGTTTAAAAACTTTGAGTTCTGCTTGTAGTGTGTCTGAAGATGTTATTTTGTGCTTTATTTTTCTTACAGCGTAGAAAGGCAGTTGACCTCAACGTCAGAATATTGGATTTATGTAATGAATTTCTGATAGGAACTCACATTCCCAACAAGATTGACAAACATGTTCTGCCAGAGCATATTCGGTACAATTTTACAGCTGAAGGCAATTACCTACAGGTGGCTGGTCTGCATGCTGACTGTCCTGATGATCTGGTTTGTATTCCCTGACTTGACTTTGACATCCTCTATACTAGAAGTGTGTATCAGTTATTTGACTTGTTAGTGAGGCAAATGCATGTGGTTTGTGATTATGCTGTTATTACTAATAAGGAAAAACTTTCATGGAATGTAATCATCAGTGACATATTTGATAGTAGCAGGTATGATATAATGGCTGTGCAGATCCTGAATGGCTGCAGGAAGAAGAGGGGCAGAATACAGACTTGGGATTTTAGGCAAGCACACTTCAGTTTATTCAGAGGCAGGATCCCAGGAAATGCAATTCTGAAGGGCAAAGGAGCTCAAGAAAGCAGGTAGTTCTCTGAAGGCAGCATCCTCCAAGCATGTGAGAGCATTGAGATACTCAGTGTTACTGCATCCTGATCCTTAGAAAGCCAAGCAGATGTGTCAGACACCAGGCTTGACAAGCAGACAACTCTTAACAAAACTTCATCTCCAAACGATAGCATACATGGAGTGGAAGCATGTACTAGATCCAGGGGAAGAATGTGAAAACATTGCCTGTATGTGTAGGGATGAGGTTGGGAAGGTCAAAGCTCAGCTGCAGTTGTGACTTGGAAGAGACATCAAAAGCGATGAGAGCAATTACTGCTGCATTGGTACTGAAAGCCTAAGCAAGGAAAACATGGACTCAGTGCTGAGTAAGGTGGGTGACAGTGGCAACAGACAGATAAGGCTGAGATGATCATCACTTTCTTTTGCCTCAATGTTCATCAGTCACTTAATCCAAGACAGGAGATTACAGTTTGGATTGGTGGGCAATCAGATAGATAAGAAAACTAATTTCATGACCAGACTCAGAGATAGTGGTCGAAATGCACCCTACAGGAAGACTGGTAACGGAAGAGTTCTTGCAGGGGTCTGTCCTGGGTCCCCTTTTAATGCCTTTATTGGTGAAGTAGAGAAAGTGACAGAGGGCTTTTCTGACAGATTTGCAGGAGAGACCAAATAGGGAGGAACAGTCAATAAACTTGAAGATCAAGGCTGATATTCAGAGTGGCCTAAAAGCTGGGATAATGGTTCTGTGGCAGTCTTACGTAATTCAAAAAGGACAAGAGCAGAATCATACACCTGGAAATGGAGAAGTCTTGGTTATAGGACAGGCTGTCACTGCCTGGCTGGGTCTGATCTGTGGCAAAGGCCCACAGTGTTGGTGAGGAACAAGCTGAGCATGAGCCAGCAGTGACCCTGGCAGAAAAAGGGCCAACAGCATCTGGACTTCCCTCAGAGACTGAAGGAAGAGATTATAGCCCCACTCTTTAAGATTGTCTTCAACAGAGGGCCACCAAGATGGGCAGTAACTGAAGTGTTTGCTCTGTGAGGAAGGGCAGAGGGATTTGGGCTTGTTTACCCTGTAGCAGAGGTGGTTTGGGGGGACCCTGGCAGCACCCTGCCAGTACCTACAAGGATGGCATGGAGAAAATAGAGCCAGGCTCTTCAACGTGGTGCATGACAGGAGAACAAGTGTCAAAAGGCACAAGTTGAGATGAGAAATGCCAGTTGGAGAAGTTTTTCCTGCTGATGATACCCAAGCAGTGAAATAGTGAGGTCATACTATCTCTCCCATATATGCTGGGTTTCAGGATCAGACTGGAAAACACTTTGTGTGACTTGGTCTTAGCTCATAGCTGTCTCTGCTTTGTGCAGGAGGTTGGATTAGAGACCTCATGAAGTCCCATCCAACTTGAATTATCCTGAGGGAAAAAAAAATCTTCCTTTAGTTATTGTTAATTTTTTTCTAAAAAAGAATTAATTTAATAGTTATAAATTTAAAATTAATTTAGACTGATTGAAATGTGGCAGTAGCTCCCTAGACTTTTAGATACAATGCTAGGATCAGGAGCGTGCTAAGACACTCCAGGGTTCTTTCTTCACTTATACTATGTAGGGAGAAGCTTAGTTCAGATGAAGGCATGTGTAAGTTGTTGCTGGATTTCTTGAGCTTATTCCATGTGTAGAAAATAAAATCATTTGTGATTAGTTTGTGAAAAATAAAAGCATTTTATCGAATTCTATGAGTCTCCAGGTTGGGTTGTTTTTTTCAGAGCTATGAAAAGACCCGAGCTAACTAAAATATGAGAAAAGGAGAAAGTTTGTGGGCATATGTGCAGGCTAATAGTTTTCTACTACAATAGAAATAAGGCTTTTCTCTTCCTCTCTTTTCTCTCCCCTGACCCTGTCTCATTTTCTTGTCAGATCCTTCCATAAGCAAACTTAACTGATATGCATAGAGCAATTTGGGTTTATTTTCAGAAGTTTTAATGAGTTAAGACAGCCCACAGAGTGGTCTGAAAAACACAGATGTAGGCAGAAAGAGGGAGTTGATGAGAGACTGTTGACAGGAGTATACAACAGGACCCTTTTTGGCAGTCTTGATCTGTTAGGTTGTCTCATTGCATTTCCTCATTCCACTTTCAATGGGTAAGAGAGCTGTAATTGTCAGACAGTTGTAATTACTCTTGTTAAAAGGCTTTAGGCCTTTTCCCACCAGTGTCAGCGAAATAGGGCTGTAATGCCAGGTCTTCAGTTGCATCACTTGTTTCTGTTAAAAATTACTCTGTAGCAATGTGCCCCTTTTTTTTTTTCCCCCTCGTGTTAGGTGCGAGAAGCTGCTTACAAGATTTTTCTCCACTCCAACTCTCAGCAGTTGGCTCGATTGGAGGATTTGCTTGCAAGCAGAAACAGCCTGGCACAGCTGGTTGGCTATGACACCTTTGCCCACAGGGCTCTTCAGGGAACAATGGCCAAAAATCCAGGTATGGGGCATGTATGGAAGGACATGTTGAGAAATCGAACGTGTAACATATGAGGTCAAAGGTTGTTGGTTACTTTAGCTAAGCTTACACATACTTCTTCCAGTGAAGAGTTTTATTGCAGTTACAGTTTGCTGTATGCCATTCTCAGTGCTCACTGTAAATAACAGTACTCACTGAGGAGGATCTGGTGTTTTGGTTCAGAATTGATGCTCACTCCTTAGTTTATGAATGTGTCATTATCTCAGCATGTAACAAAGTAAGTGTAGTACTAAATTCTCTTGAAATAATGTCAATGGAGTAGTTAGTTTAAAAATCTAAAGGTTTTTTTTTTTAATATTCTCATGTAAATTTAACATGCTTTAGGGAAAATAATTTTAATATTTTTCCCTTCCTTCTAGAAACAGTAAAACAATTTCTGGAGAAGCTTTCTGAGCAGTTATCTAAAAGGTATGTCTTTTTCACTAAGTTTTTTTAAAACCATCTTCTTATTTCAAGAATAGGGGGAGTTGTACACTAATAAGTTAGTCAGTGCTGCTTATTATGTGATCTGATGGCATAAAAACCAAGACTTCCCCAAAATTTTTAGAGAAGGGTGTTTGCTTAGAATAAATTCTGTGTCTGTGATTAGAGAATATCCAGGACTGAATGCAAGAATGGCAGTGAACAGCAAACAAGAAGACCAGGTTGAAGTGTAGAACATTTCTCCTGGTCTTCTTGCCATATGCACAACTCCAGATATTTTGCATCTATAAACAAATTTCCCTGTTTGTCCCTCTTGCCACCCTGAGCTCCACACAGCACAAAACAGGTTCATCACTGGTTATAAATGGGGTGTATTGTAAGAATGAAAATGCTTTGGAGCTGTACAACCAGAGGAAAAGAGACTGAATTTGAGAGTACCTGAATGGCTGAAGCAGAGTTAAAAGGTTTTTCTACTGTTCTGTGTGGGCTTGCCATTTTATATAGTCATTTTATATATTACTATAAATCTCTCATGATGGACATTTTATTAGGATGGAATATTAGCATGTACTGTATTTCACTGTTCAAAAATCTTTCATTAACATTTTCATCATAAAAATATTTTTCAGAACTCAGAAAGACTTTGAAATGATGACAAAGATGAAAATGAAGCTCAACCCCCACAATTCAGTAAGTTATATTTCCATGTGTGATTGTCTGTTTTGTATAGTATGAAGTAATCATGTTCTGCAGTTACTTCTACTTTAGTGTACATGATGTAGTACAATTAGAAACATTTTCTGTTCACTTCAAATGCTTTCTGGCTACTTAGTTGCTATATTAAAATCAAATAGTGAGTATGAGGGAGCTGCTGGTTTATACCAAGTGATACTGAGATAACCAAAACATAAAGCAGTGAAAGGGAGTATCACTTTGCTTTGAATTAATTGACTCATTTGAAAAATAAAGGTTGTACTTTAGGTTAGATGCAAGTCCAGTTTGTAAACTACAGTGAATGTCTTGTGATGCTGTACATATCTAGGTTTATGTTTTTATTTGAACTGAATGTATTTCTTGAAATCTGGTATGAAGTCCTATTGAATCCATCCTAGTTGAATAAGAAGACCAATCTTCAAGAAATGTTAAAAAAGTTTTCAGGTTATGATATATGATGCTATTTTTGGTTTGCGCCCTGTTTCCCATTATGTTTTAAAATTCTGTGACTTGCTGAAACGGCAAAAATACTCAAGTGAAACAAAACTTTTACTTTGGGTTCACTTGTCCATTATTATAATTATAAGCTGGAATTCTCTTTCAGATGCTGATGCCATGGGATCACCCCTACTACAGTGGAGTCCTTCGTGCTGAGAGGTAAGCTCCTTATGTTTCTGATTGTAATGTAAATGAGTGTCCTTGCAGTAAGGACAAAGAAAGTACTCAATTCAAACAGGATTTCTTTCTTTGAAGATGTACCTCAATATGAAAAAATGATTATTATTTGCTGGGAGAGTTTTGTAACATTTTTTTAGTTACTGCTGGAATGCCTGTAGAAGTTTTTGGTTCCTGAGTTGTTTTTCAGGGCAGTATTGGCCCTCTTTGAAATAAGAGAATGAAGCAGTTTCAGAACAGATAGAAGATCCTTACTCTTGTTTTGCTTTTACTTCTTAGCTGTAGTACTGTTTAAAATAAATTTTGAACACTGAATACAATTCAACTCCTCTTCATATTTTAACTTCATGGTGCTTTTCACCAAATGTGCAGCTTCATCCTCTTCTGCAGACTTGAAATAGCAACTTCAATAAATCTTTACTGCTTATGGTTAGAATTCATTTTTATCTCTCTTGCAAAGACTGGAAAATAAATCCTTTACACAGACTTAAATAGTGCACAAGGCCTTTGCACATAATGAGATGTCAGCTCTGAAAGATGTAAACCCTGCATGTTGCCTTTATTAGATCAGCAGCAGTGACCTTTTAGGTTTCTGTTGGAAAAGATAATTGAAAGTTGTGCTGCTCTCATAAGGGGGTATAAGAAAAAAACCCTTCCTTCACTGCAGATTTACAGTTTTTTGGTTTTTAAACAGACTGGATGTATCTGATTAAAATAGTAGTTTACTCTGGATCAGAAAGCTGTGGTAGTATAGACATGGCATGAAAGGATTGCCAGGAGCTGGCCTGGGTATTTTCAGAATTGGTGTGTGCAATAATGGTTAGAGCATTAGGTGTAGAAGGCACTGTGTTTGTTACTTCTCCTGGAGGAGTGTCTTCTGATGCTGATTGTCCTTAGTCTTACTGGTCATGCTGTCCTTCTTAGATGTCCTCAAGAAGCTAACCATCTCGTAATGGAGTTGCTAATGATCACAAGTAGATCATTCTGCTCTTTTTGGCATTAGAAAGAAAAATACTTCCTTTCCTTGGGGCACTTTGTAAGAGACCCAATTAAGTTACTTTAAGAGTTGCATGGTGGCTTTGTGAAGGGAGAGCTGCAGGTAAAACAGACCTAGACATTGGCAGTGTATCTTTGCTATTTTTTTTGTATTCAGGCACCAAGTCTGGAAGTTGGATCAGTGTGAAGAGTCTCCTGAGTCTATGTAGGGCCTCCCTGATTACAGAGTAGGATTGGGGCCCAACGTTTTTCTCCCTCCAGCTTGGGCAGGACTATTTGTCTCTGGTAGGTATACAAGAATCTACAAGACTGGGGAAAAAAAAGTAGTTTTCCTTTCTATTGTGTGCAGAGCTGCCTTGCTTTAACACAGGAGTGTAGGTCTTTCATGGTCCTGTTTTCTGGATAATAGTCTGTCTTTGGAAAAAGTGTTTTATCTAACTGACTGAACAAGGCTTTACATTTATTCTGCTCATATCGTGGGTGTTTAACAGAGTACTGAATGCTGGGTAATCAGCTCTGAAAGGTAAAACTCACTTCTCCCCTGCATAGTGTCAAGGACTGTGCTTTGAGTGAAACTAGGCAGGAGTCAGAGTATTCATCCAACAACCAGAGGATGGGAATATACCTTGTCATGTCTGTGCCCTAACTGTCCTGTTACCCAAATGGGAATCTCCTATCCTTTACCTTGTATTTGTACTTACCTTGTTTGACCACATCCCTTCTTGAATGCCCTATGGATGGGATGGTATGTTCAGTTCAGCACTTTGTAACTGGAAGGTGAGAACTGTATCTGTCACACAAACCTTCATGCTTGGCTGGAGTTTGACTTTTGGCTATGCGTTGTTACTCTCTTCCTAACTGAGCCAATTATCTTGTAGTATTAAATTATTCATCTAAGGAAAAGTGATGTTTTCCTTGGTTGGATTTTTTTTTTCCATGGGAAAATGATTGAATGCTTTAAAAAAATTGTTTTTATTTTCTTTATTTATGAGCTCAATAAATAATTTATTTTTTACTTTTATCTATTTTATATTGCAATTTTTCATCTTGGAATCACAAAATATGTTTTCCAACAAGATGCACTTAACTGTCATGCATTTCTTCTGTACTTTGTTTAGTCTTTTTTTTTTTTTTTTTTTTTCCTTCAAGAAGGCCAGGTTACCCTTTCAAGANACTTTTAGCTTTGGGTCTTTAACAGAAATGCCGTGGTTGTATTTGTAGTAGTGCTGTGCACAGAGCATGGCTTATGTGTTTGTCTCTCATGTTTTGGGACACAGTACTGGTTGAAAGGTGGATTTTTGTATTAGGAATTTCTTGTTTCTTCTGCTTAGTAAAACGTTTTTGTTGAAAGGGAGGCAAATGTGTGCTTTTGGGTATTCCTTTTGGACTACTGTTGTCACTGTGGCTCCAGCTGAAGTACAGGCCCATAGCTTCCTAAGTATTGTCATGTACATAGGATGCAGATTATCTTTACAAACGTAGATATAAAGAGACTATGGGGATTTAGCTCTTGATTAAGTAACTCAGCACTAGGGGGTGCAAGAAATACTAGATGGGACTAGATGGGTCTGCTGGAAAGTGTTTGCTGTTTCTTAGTTTGGCCTATTCAACCACTCCTCTTAAGTCCTCCAGATTTTGACCAGCTACATCTCAAATGACACCGCAGCTCATTACATATTTTTAATGTATCTATTTTATATTTGCAGCATGTTGTATATTTTAAATGTATTTATATATTTTATCTTCTAAATATACATTTAGTCTTTACTGTAACAGGATTAAGGAAACAAATCCTTCACTAGATTTCTAATGACTAGTTTTAAGAGATAGATATTTACTTCTGAAGGATGCAGGATGCTCTCACGCATTTGGACTGTAGAGTTTTGATGCTATTTGCAGTCTCATTGGGTTCGTTTTTGTCTCTGCTTTCCGCGGCGTTACCGACCCTGCTGCTGCTCTGTCACTGAACAGCAGGAGGCGCTCCAGACTCAAGCCACAGGGTTGCGGTTCTGTCTAAACCCGGCCACAACAATTTTGTTTCTGTCAGCTTTCACCAAGTCTTTTCCCTGGAAACTTGATCCTACTTCAAAAGTGTAAGCCTCCCATTGATGGGAACAGGATATTTTACTTTTTTTTTTTTTGACTGTGTTAAGTAGCCTCTCTGGCTTTAAACCTACACTTCAGACAGTGTAATGCTTTTGTAGCTATAGTTTGAGAGGCAGGAAAAATACATATTGGCATAAATGTACTTTTAAGAGGAACAGGAGACAAAAGTCTGAAATTCATGGTAGTGCCATCTTAAAAGAAGATAGAGTAATTAGGAGAACCTCAAGGATTTTGGCAGGCTAAGGGTAATAAACCAGTGAATGCTAGAACATGCTTCAGCGTCTAACAAGTAAGAAGATGTCTAATATGTATATTATAAAAATAATAATGTTGTGTTTTAGTGGAGACAAGTACCCAAGTATGAATTAAATTGCATTACTTCTCAGTAAGTGCGGCTGTAATTGCCAAGGCCCTGATCTTGCAAAGATGTGGTAGTCCTGCTGACTTCTTCTGGGTCAGAGAAAAACACACAACAGAAAATCACCCCAAAATGCTGTGAGTGACTTTTTGAGGTTAGCCATTTGCCTTGAAGGTAGGATTGGCTGTGCTTAATCACTTCTGACAGTGGTGCAGAACTGTTCTTGAGAACCATCAACAGTGAGCTTTGTGTATTTGGTGTTGACTCCTGCTTCCTTAACCTGTGGCTCTTGCCAGGCTGGGTTGACTTCACTGGCTGTAATTGACTGTTAAGATTTTTGCCAAAACGTCCCAGATTTTATTCACCTTGAAGCTGGGATGTGCTTGCAGAGTACTGACTCTGTGCTAATTCCTTTCTTTGGGATTGCAGAAGGAAGTAAGACCAGCCTTGAGGATGACAGATCAATGCAAAAATAAGTTAATTTCCTGATGTGTGGGAAAGAGAAGCCACCATGACAGCCACAGGCATTTTGGATCTTGGGGTGCCAGTTTAGCAGAAATTAGGAATAAATTACCTCCTTTCTTGTTGGGACTGTACATAGGTTGCTGGCTTCAGGGGAGGGTAGGCACCACTTCTGGGTTTTTTCAGAGGGGTAGGTTCAGTACCAAGACATACAAATGTGACTGGATGTTTCACAAGTTCCTAAAAGCTGCAACTAATATTGAGGCTTTAAAGTTACTAGTAAAAAACCCTTGTTCATGGCTGCTTTTTGTAAAATTATTTTTAGTTCTGTGAAAGACTGTTCTCTCTCGGGAATGGCATGTGGAAGAATAGCCCAGACCCTTTGCAGAACATGTGGGAAAACTGCCACTCTGTTCAGTTCGAAAGCTGAAGTGGAAAAGTAAAGCAAAATGTTACTAGGAAATGTTTCAACCAAAGTGCTCAGAGAGAAGGAGAACTTTCTGTAACAAATTATTTATAAGAAAGGGAAGGCAGGCCTTTAGTGAAATCAACTAATGTAGATATAGAAAGTCCACTTTACTCACCAGTCACCGAAGCTGGTGGATTAAGCTTTTTAGAGTGAAACCTGAAAGTTATTGAAAAGCATTGCTGTGAAGCAGAATTCGACTTTCAAGGCTTATTTCTTTATTCAAAACATTGTGGAAGAACAAAGAAGTGGTTGATTTGAAAACTAAGTCAAATCTAAAAGTCGTGTGCAGTGTTGATACCAGTATTCCAAATTACCCCTTGACCTCCTCCAAAATATTCTAGGAAGTACAATTAACAGAAAGAAAAAGAAATGTGAAGCACAGGTGCTACTTTATGATTGATGAGACTACAAAGGCTTTATATTATTATTATTATTGTTATTATTTTTAAGAAATCCAGAGTCTTCTATAAATCACGGTTAAGAGTCTCCCTTTAGGTAAAGAATTAAGTTTCATAGTCTGGCATGTAATGAAAATTGGAAGGGGTTTTCCTTGTCTTGATCTCTTCAAGTTAACCTGAGGGGTTTGTCTCACTTTTATCTTCATTAACAAGATCTTTTCAAGTTTCTTTGAAAGTTTTGACAGGATTTGTTTTGTTAGAGATAGTTAACTTCATCTTCTATATTTTTGTGGATGTCAAAACAGGGTAATAATTTCTCTCATTAAAACACCCAAAGAAGTCAGGATATATCAGGGACTACATTTAATAGCCACCGATAAGAATTTTTGCCTGGCAGCTAATTTGCAATTGTTAGGAGTCTGAATGCTTGTGTTCTGAAGAACAGTGATCCTGATTCAAATATCCCTAGTATTCAATTTTTATAAAAAGCATTCTTAATAGATGAAAGTCATGTTGCACAAAGCAGTCTTAGCCCCGTTCCATAGATTCAGCTTAAATGAAAGTGATTTTAGGAGTCTGCATTTTATTTAGACTTAGTGAAGTCATACAGGCTTAGAAATAATTATTTATAATCACATACTACATCTTTGTTTCTCACAGGGGCACAGCCTTTTTGTTTGAAGCCTGATGTTCTTGAAGAATAACCAAACCTCATTGTGTCAGTTAACTTCTTTTTATAATTGTTTTTTTAATTGGTTTGGCTACTTTGCTTCTCTTAAAAGTACTGCTGGGCTGCAAACTGTGAAAGTAAAGTGTCTGGATTTCTTAAATGTAGTTTATCCTTTAATAAAAAGCAGGAATTTACATTAAAGAAACTACAGCTTTCTTTGATATTTCTGCTTTTGTTAGGAGGGTACTGGGATTTCTCTTCATAAAGTCACTGAACTCACATTCTGACATAGAGTATATGAGAATTTTCATTCTTTCCTGGGCTTTGTTATAAATACAAATGCTTTGGCATTTGAAATCAGATGTTCAGAGTGAGTTAAGTTACTGGAATATGCAAAATGAATACAGAGCACATCTATTATGTTCAAGTTTATGTGTTTCAGTCTTTTACAGTTTTCGACATGCAAGCATGAGAGTTATGCATATCTACAGGAGAAACAAGTAATTTAAGGTTCATTATTACAATAAAATGGACCTCTTTGAGTCTTGATTTTTATCTTTCATAAGTCAAACCACCTTAACAGAAAGTTTGACACAGTGGAAAATGTTCTTTTCCACTGTAGAGGAGTTCATGTATACATTTGTTGATGCTGTTACTCATTTGTGCAGGGTGAGTGTATGTTGGTGTCCACTTTTTTTTACATAAATGTTATATTACCTACATCGAAACTAAAAGCAATCTTTAAAAAATATTAAATTTAGGCATGTACAAAATCCTTGATTTCAGGAAGTCTTCTTTTAGATTAATCATTGTATTTTCTGATGGGCGTGTGTATGTCTGTAACGGATAGAAGTTTTGGTATTTCCTTTTCCTGTTCTCCCAGAATTACTTTCAGATCCTTTAAGTTTCATGTAATGGCTTAAGAAAATTTATGTGCTCAAGTTCAAGGGTAGTTGGGAAAATCTTTTTGTAGCAGTGCAAATATCAAAAATCAATCTATACCTGCATTTTTTTTTTTACCTGAGATACACTAGAAGAAATGTTACACAGTAAGAAATCTTTTTGACTGGAGTATATAGCTCTCTGCAAAGTTAACACCATCTGAGATCCATCTCTTTTGCCTGCATTTTCAAAAGCATATTCCCATAGAAAATGATGTGCTCTTCATCCTTCTGGATTCAGCTATACAACATGCAGGCAGTCAGGGAAGCCTAAGTTCCAGAAAGAAGCAAGAGCTTATAGCTGAGCTCTAGACTTGTGCGAGTTACCTCCAATTGGTATCTTATTAGGCTTGAAAGTGTTACAGTATTTGTGTCTGCCCTTCTCTGGTGATGTAGACATCCTAAGGCCCAGAACTCACATTTTAAGTGAAAGGGTACCCAGACAGGGTGTTCAGTTCTTACCCTTGCTTGCTTAGCTGCCCTGAATCCTTTTTTTCCTTAGAAAGTGCAGTAACCATGATTGCATGTGTTTGCTGGCTTTGGAGACAGCAGTACAATGTTTTGCTGGTGATGTTACTCTGCCATGTGCATCGTCCTCTAGGCTGGATTCTGTCTGTCTGCTCTTCTGGAGCTGCAGATTACAGCACACAAGAAAACCTGTCTTCCAGCACTTTTTGCAGTAGTTATTGTCACTAAATGCTGTCTGTCTCCAGAACATTAACCTTTCTTCCTAGTAGCAATAACCCTTAGCAGAAATTTTACTGGTAGCAGAGTGTCTGTTACTGTAGCTCAATGTGGGTCATGATAATTTCCTTTCGGATTCTTTTTCCCAAAATACTTGAGTGCGCTTCCTGTTGGAGATAAAATCATAACTTGTCTGAATAAATGTGGAGGCATCTTGCCAAAGAGTGTGCTTGTAATAAAGCAGCTGCTTCTTGCAGTTTTATGTCAATTTTTTATTGTTTGTTTTAAATAGAAGGCACAAAGCTGTACAACTATTCAAGCTCACAATTGATAACAACTTGAAAATTATGCATAAAGTAATTCTTAGAATGGTTGCTGCTTTAACATGTAGTATAATAAAAATAATTATATGCTCAGTAGGGTCATCAACATTTATTAACATGTAGATTATGAAGATTGCTTTATTCTGACTATTGAGCATTTCAGAGGAAGGCTAAGCTATAACACTTTGGAAATTCTGCTCCTTTTTATGTAGAGTCAGGCAGTATCAGCTAATTCATTAATTGAACGAGTTGTCCTTTCATTCTGTCGATTGAAAAGTAATGTGCAGTGGAATTCCAGAATCACAAAATTGTTAGGGTTGAAAGAGACTATGGAGATAATCTAGTCCAACCCCATGCCAAGGCAGGAATGCCTTGGTTTTGGTAGGATTTTATTGGGTAGGTTTTAGTCTGCATTTACAAATACACTTGATTTCACATTTGAAAAAAAGGGATCAAAGAAGCACCATACACCTGGGATAGAAGATGGGGAACTTTTTCACTTTAGCTTCAGGAGAAATTAATTTTACGGTCTTGGATCAGCCCTCAAAAAGGCTCTGCATCCTACACAGACAAGTTCTGTCTTTGTTGCTGGGCAATTTAAAATGCGAAAGGAGTGTGTTGAGAGAAGTCTTCATCTTAAAGTTTTATGTGGTCTTTTAGAAAATCTGGCCCAGGTAAGAGTGTGTTTTGAAGATACAACCTGAGACCCTTTAACAGCGTGAGAATTTTCATTCAAAGGACTGAGGGAAGAGAAGCTTGGATTGCTGTCACAATCACAGTCTCCATTGCTGCCAAGAAGTTGAGTTACTATGTTTTTAGACTGGTATGAATTTGTATGCCAAAATGCAGTTCCTGGGAAATGTGTTCCTGGAGTTTCACTAACGTGATGACGCTGTCAGTAACTGAGATTGGGTAATCATTTGCTAGCTAACAGATGCTTTTTTCTTGTTGTCTGGGAATGATGAAGTTGCTAATGACTGCTACCATTTGAGTGTCTGAAATCAACCAAGAATCTTCAGCAAGGGAACATCTACTTTGTAAACTCTTCCAAATACTTTTCTCCCCACACCCATATGCCAGATTTAAGTTTTAGAGATCTAGTAGAGGTTGCAGCATTTGCTGTTCTGTTCATTGAGTATTTTTATTTTTGCGGAAGCTCAAATCTTTCAATTTCTTCCCTTTTCTCCATTGTCCTCTAATTTTACCTAGTGTTACACCTTTTATTTTTCAGTAAGTAGCATTACATCTGGAAGGTGGAGACTCAGAGAGGAGTCAGTCATATGCTTGCTCTTGCCACCGAAAGGCAAGATCATCTATCAGTAATAATTCCAAGAACTGAGGTTTTGGTTATAGAACATCAGTTTCAGATGGCTGAGGTTTTGGCTAATTGCTGTTCCTAAGTAAGCCCAAAGAGAAAGTTTTCCTGGAATCAGTGCAAGTTTGGGGTTAGGTTTTCTTCAGTTATAGTCGGTTGTACCTAATTTGTGAAAATAGAGTTCATGTATAAGGTAGGACCAAATTCAAAACTTGGGAATTGAATCTGTGTTTTGGTGTCTGGAATGGTTACTGCTTAGTGGATATAGGCTAGTACATAGACGAAGGTTTTTGAAGATCCATTACGCACTTCTTGGAGGAGTAGCTCTTTTTTTGTAGCCAGTACTCATTTTGAAATATAATTGGTTGTTACCATCTGATTGTGATAATTGCATTATATTATGGGTTTTAACCCCTTTCTCCATAACTCCTAGGAGATTGTACTGGGTAGCAAACAAACAATGGATTCCAGGTAACTCAAAGTATAATAATCTCCTCTGACTGCTGCCACGTGTGACCAAAAGTAATTTAAGTATTGGGTCTTTGGCATAAGACACTCATGGTATTTGAGGATTTTTCAGTAACTTCAGCTTTGATTTTTTATTTTTTTTTTTTTTGCATGCTGGTTTAATAGGCAAGGCAGAAATGGACAATTGAGATCAGAACTAGAAATATTTTTTGTTTTGGCATACTGTATTAAAAATGTAGTTTTCCAAAACTTTTTTAGATTTTCCATTGGCAAGAAGAACATTAACACACATCTTTCATTAAATGTGGGGGAGGTTTGATCCTGACAATGTTCTACCAGAAGAGACTGACATTAACTTTGTGTAGTTTCTGTTAAAAGTGGTTGTTTAGTCAGGACCTCATTGTACTCAAAATGTCAAGATTGCGACATCTTCAAAACATTAGCCAGAGTAAGGGGCTAGTTCCTGTGGGGAGTCTGCCTTAAGGCATTATAGTCTGTTACTGCTGTTTTTCTGAGGGGGGTGGATAAGTATCATGTTTTTTCAAAGGACATAACTATTACAGGCCGATTTCCTGCCACCACCCCAACCTCTCACCCCACTTAGGATAGTGACAGTATATTACAAAATACTTATCAGAAAGCCTTCTTCCCATCCTTTTCTTGCTGGGATAGGGTCATGAGGACATTGTGCATGTTCAAGGAGTGCTGAGAATGAGGCAGAAGTAGACATTGATCTTCTCCCTGCAGTATATTAGTGTCGGTTGTTCTATTCATGAAGAAATATCATTGCTGTCTCCTGCTAGTATGTATCTGTGTTTTTGACAGAAATGAAATGAAATTTAGTTTCAGAGATCGTTTTTTTTTCCCACCCCTCCAGCAAACACATTAATCCAGTATTTCAAGTGAATCCTTTGCAGTTAGTATGGAACATTGTCTTCCTCTGATAAAGCTGGAATTTATCTCATATTGCAGTTATGTGCTCTTAGTCCTAGGTTCCATATGACATCTTCACATAGTAGGTGAGGTTAGAAATTTTCTCCAGATGTCATCTGGTCCAGCCTCCTGCTCAAGCAGGGTCCCCTACAGCTGAGTATCCAGGATCATGTCCAGGTAGCTTTTCAGTTTCCACAAGCTGCAAGACTCCATAGCCTCTAGGAGTAGTAACCTGTGCCACTGCGTGCTAATCCTCACTGGGATAACAACGTTCCCTGATGTTAAGATGCAACATCTTGAGTTCTGCGCCCGTTGCCTCTGGTCCTGTCACTGGGCAGCAGTGTGAAGAGACTGGCTCTGTCGTCTTTGCACCCTCCCTTCAGGAATTTATAATCCTTATTAAGATCCCTCTGAGCTTTCTCTTTCTCAAGCTGAAGAGTGTGGCCACCTCTCTCTTTTCCTGATGAGCTGAGCACTGGACACAGCACTTCACCACTGGACACAGTGCTGAGTAGAGCAGAAGGATCACCTCCCTCAGCCTGCTGGCCATGCTCTTCCTAATGCACCCAGGATGCCATTCACCTTCTTTGTGGCAAGGGTCCCTCGCTGGCTCATGTTTAACTTGGTGTCCACCAGGACCCAAGGTCCACCTGGTGTCCACCAGGTCCCTGTATGCAAAACTCATTTCTTGCTGGGTCTGGATGTCCCCCAGCACATACTGGTGCCTGGGGTTGTTCTCCCCAAGTGCAGAGGAGAACTTTTTGAAGTTCCTGTCAGCCCATTTATCTTGTAAGCCTGTAAAGGTCCTGGTGGCTGGAAGCAAAACCCTCTGACATATCAGCCACTGCTCCCAGTTTGGATGATAGTTTGGTGTTACCTGCCAATGACTGGACAAGACTGTACGCAGTACTGACCCCTGGAGCACACTGCTGGTCCTTGGCCTACAAGCAGCCATTGTGGCACTTATCACCTCTTTCTGGGCCCTGCCATTCAGCCAGTTTTCTGTCTGCTCATCCAGCCCATACATTGATGGGATCTCTGCAAGGATCTTATGAGAGACAGTGTCAAAGGGCTCACTGAAGTCCAAGGAGGTGACATGCACGGCTCTCCCCTTTTCTGCCAGGCCAGTTATTTCATCATATAAGGTTATCAAGTTATTTAAGCATGATTTACCTTTGGTGGATCTATGCTGACTGCTCCTGATAACTTTCTTGTCTTTCTTGGAAATGGTTTCCAGGATTAGCTGGTCCATCAAAAAAAATTTGGATCTTTAGAAAGTTTTGAGCAGTCTTTATACATGTTTTGATTTTTCTTATTTCTTGTGTAAAAGTTGTCTAATTTCATGAAATGTTTTCAAGAGTGCTGTTCTTTAATTTCTTATTATTTTCACATTCTCTTATCCTGCAGTTGAACTCACTGTTGGGAGTTACATGATTTCATTTCCTGCAGCTGTGAAAATCTGATGTTTTATTTTGAGCTGTTGGTGGTATGAAATTTTTATTTACTGAAGTGTATGTTTGTAGTACTGTATCATATGGGTCCTTTCTTGAAATACTTCATACACTTGTCTCTCTTCTCCCACTGGGCAGGGAGGAAATGGCATGGGAATGCTGGATGATAATGGATGTCTAGAGGATAGGAAGGTGTGCAGGTTTTGCACATAAGCATAGCTTTAGCAGGACTGATTGAAATGCCCTCAGCAAAAAAGCCCTGCAAAGAGCTCTTGTGCAGTGAAACCACTTGAGCTTGTCTGTGGTGTGTATTAAGACTGTACTTTGTAGCCAGATGTTAGTTAAAGAGGCAATTCTTTGAATTACAAATGGAAAACTCAGCTTACTATTCATAATTGCATGTAGGATGAGAGTACAAGATTTTAAAATGATATGACAAAAACCAGTTCTAAACTGTTGTGGAGATTGTTATGATTTTCTTCCAAAAGAAGGGTGGTTTTAACAGGTCTTGTAGTCTGTATGAGCAGAATCAGGAGGTCTGAAGCACTTGTGGTGTGTTTCAGTTTTCATGGTAACAGTCTGGGCAGAAGGTGATCACTGGGTGATTCTATAAAAGTGTGGAGACATCTGAGATTTACCTGCTAAAACCTTCCAAAAAGCACCTCTGTTGAAAACATTGCAGTTCTTAGGAATTACTGACTTAAAAATTCTTAGGGTATTCAACACATACCCTGTAATTCTGTACTTGGGGGTGAAAGAGGGAGCTCTGTGTATCAATCACTGTCCTTTGTACTCCAAATTTCTGTGGCTTGCATGAAAATAAACTCATCTTTTCTGCTTTCTTTTAGAGACTTGCTTTCAGTCTTTTTATCTAACTTGATCTAAAGTGATTTATATCAGGCTTATTTCCTTAGGTGTAATGATTTTTTTGAGTAAAAAGGAAAACGTGCATATGCAAGCATGCAGTGTGTGAAGTTCTCGAAAAAGTGTGTCAGTATAGTAGAGGCAAGATCTGCTTTATTTTCTATGGTCTAGTATAGTTTAAAATAGAGTGGAATACACTGGCTTTAGCGTCTTGCATTTGTGGTGTGAAAATAAGCAAAATCTTGTACTTCACCATATTGTGGCTTAGAGGAGTAACCCCACCCTGTTGTGCCTCACAGCTCAGTGACAGAGCTGCAGTTGTAAGCAGCATTTCGGTAAATGAAGTATCCCCAGTGGGCTTTTTTTTCAGGTCTTCTCTGTGGGAGTGGGAAGGAAGGAAGGGTAGGTGTGTGGGTAGTGGCTAGCTGGCTCTTTCACAGCTGCTCTATAACTAAGCCCTTTGATCACAGGCCTTAAAACAGCATGGTTCTCATCTTTGGTGTCCAGCCATTGTAGTCTAGCTGATGCATGTTTAAATTTCAGTGACTGTGGTTGTCTAGAGTTAAGCAGTGTTTACTGTGAGACCCTAGAAAGTGGTATAAAGTAACACTTTGGCTTTGTATATGAAATGAGACAAGAGTATTTTTTGCCCTTTGGGGTGTACACACAACTACAAACAGATTCCAGTTCTGATTTTGCTGTTGTGTCAAAAGAGTTGTGTGGTACTGATCAGCTTGTGAGAGGTGTAATTTTGCAAAGCATTTATTTGCTTGATACACTTGTAGTGTGTTTACTTTTTAGAGTCAGAGTCTCAGGGAGTGTAAACCCTTTTACAGACTGCATGCTCTCTGAACTACTTTTTGAATTTTTTGTTCATTCCCAGTTTGTATGCATGCGTCCATCATGTCTTCTTTCTTACAAGTGTCTTCTGTGCTGCAGCATCTTGAACATAGTTGGTTGAAGTTAGGCTCAGGAAGCTTGGCCATGTTTGAAATCCATGTCACATACTAAAATTTTCAGGTGGCTGACAGCTGTAAGATATTTTCTGCTTGGTTCAAGAGAGTCCCCAGAGCCTGAGGTGTGATTTTTGTGTGGGAGGTGATTGTGTCTACTTGGTGTTTTTGTTGCTGCATTGAAAGGCAGGACTGCAGAGTCAGCAGTGCTCACCAGTTGGTTTCCTGCCCTAGCTGGGGATTTGGCTTACACCACAGCCAAAGCCAGCTTATTTTTCTGATCAGTCACACGATACAGCCTTGGCATCGGAAAGGCACCTGAGTGCCAGTGGCCTCTTGAATATCAAAAGCCACTGCTTGGCCACCCATTATGTTGCCACAGTCTATTTGGGCTACATGTACACCACATTTCTAAAAATCCTAGTCAACGTCTGTTGAATTTGGTATCCAGATTTGAATAAAAGAAAAACTGAGGTACTGCAAAGCACTGTGCCTGTAATATGGTTTCACTGTTTGAAAAATAAAGCTCACTGAGGGCCTTTGGGCTGAGCTGGTGTATTTTGTGATATCCTGTGGCTTGAAGGTGAGTACTGTAATTTATGTAGCTCTGCTGACTGACTGGTTTGGGATTCTTGTATTCCCTTAGGTACAACATTGACCCTGGCTTGTACTGTCCATTTTTCTCTCTTGGGGCATGCATGGAAGGTTTGAACTCTTTGTTCAGTCAGCTCCTAGGGATCTCTCTCTATGCTGAACAGACAAAGAGAGGAGAGATTTGGTCTGAAGATGTTCGAAAGTTGGTAAGTGTTCCTGTTCCCAGCACTTGAAACCAAAGGGAAGATAAGCAAGATAGTGTGTTTCTGTGAGCTATGAATCAAACTTTTTAAAAAAATTGCTTGGATACCTATCAAAAGCACAAACTAGTTGTCTAATTAGACCTTAGACCTTAAGAGCTTTGTCATCTCTTTAAGTGCTTTTTGGATGTTTGGTATTTTATGGCCTCAGTAATAACTCTGTGTCAAGGATGCCTGAATCAGAAACAGTTTCTGTGTTTGGAGATTGTTGCACCTTTCTGAATGAGCCCTATTAGCTTATTTAATTTTTAATTGTAGATGACTAGAATGCTGTAGGTGTGTGTCCTAGCAGTCATGTGTCTTTTTTTTACTCTGTAAATCATCTTCACTTTGAGATTGATTTTTGCTTTTCTTTTATTTTTCTGCCCTCTTTTTGGTGGAGGGGGAGGGGGAGGATGGAAATAAAAACTTGGGCAATAACTTAGTCATCAGGTTCCCAAGTTCCTCTGTTGTTTTCCTACATTTATTCACTGCCAGGTCTTCTCCACTGCTCTTCTATCCTCAGCCTCCAGCAAGAGATGCTATACTTTATATACTGTGGGTGAATTTATAATTACTCCTTACTCTTTCTATTTTTATTTCCGTGGTAAATCAGCTTCTGTTTGTCATTTGGGGGCTGTAAACAGTGTTTTTTTAACACAGAAAGTACTTTCAATACTAATCTGTGACTAGCTAGTTTTGAGTGAAATGCAGAAATGTCTGTAGTTTTGAGATACAAGATGTGAATTTTGTACATTTTTTTTTCAATTAAAATTACATATGGATTTTATGTTAATTAATCCTAGTTTGTTATTTATTCATTATTAAGTCTTGGGATTTGAATATTACGTCTTCAATTTACATGTTATCAGTGCTTTCACTATAGAAATGATACTCTTTTTCTTCAGGCTGTTGTTCACGAAACTGAAGGTTTGCTAGGATACATCTATTGTGACTTCTTCCAGCGTCCTGATAAACCACATCAGGTAACATTTATGATCTGACTTCAGCTTGGGTTTTATATAAGTAATAACTGTACCATTAGTGCCATTTGCATTCAATGAAAATTAGTGAAACTTGCTTCGTTTTAAAATAAATTTAAACAGGGAATGTCTGTAACTTCATGTGTGAGTTTAGGTAAAATATTTTTTAGAGCAAGCTTTCATTTAAAAAACATCACCCAGTAGGCTGAACTCAGACTCTTCGTGGTACAGAGTAACAGGTGTTATGAAATGTCGTAGAACTCTGCTTAGAAAAATGGTAGATATTTAAACACTTATTTTCTGGCCTACTGTTTACCAGTAGGAGCAATCTGACATTTACACTTTGTAATCTTTACATTAAACTAATTTTTATTCTAAAGTCTCCTTAAAACTGTAGATGGTTTTAACTGTTGTGGCTCAGTCACTACCTAGTGCAAGTATATTTGCTATAGGATGCAGTACAGTAGAGACTTCACTCAGTGGAAGCATCTGTAAATTACCACCTTTAGTCAGGAGATGCGTGGACAAACTTTGAATCTACATTAGTTTAATACATAACTCTGTTTTGCTAGTATTTCACAATATACTAGTAGTGCTGTGTGGTATATTTTATAAGGAGTTACTCCTGAAGGCTGAGCAGAGAACTTAATCTATACATTAAGGATTTGACACATCAGTAAATTTCTTGGCACTAGTGATACTTGTTAGAAAATTTGAATGGTTTTGATAATCCTAAAACATAAAGAAATAATTTTATTTTCTAAAAGCAGCACAGTCTTTCCTTTATGGAATAAAATAATTTCCTCGTGAATTTGAAGCATATAAGAAGGATGGAGAAACAGTGCTGCTATTGAACACTGTTAATGATCATTGAATTGTACATGTGTAACTGAATATATGTTCAGATTTGATTTAACAGTTTAGTTTAATTTAATAATTGTTTTAATATCATTTATATGATGACGTTGACTGTCCATGTTTGCTTTTGCCTTGAAAAGGACTGCCACTTTACAGTTCGAGGAGGCAGGCTAAAGGAAAATGGAGAGTACCAGCTACCTGTAGTTGTTCTTATGCTGAGCCTTCCCAATTCAGCAAGGGGGGCACCAACATTACTAAGTCCTGGCATGATGGAGAACCTCTTCCATGAAATGGGACATGCTATGCATTCTATGCTGGGAAGAACTAGGTACCAACATGTCACTGGTAAGATATAATATAATATAATATAATATAATATAATATAATGTAATCATGATTTTTTTTTTGTTTTAGTCAAATGTTTAATTTCCAGAAGAAAGGAATAGATGAAAAAAAATAGATGGAACAAAACAAAAGAATAAAAAGAAAATGAACCAAAAATGATTGTCATGTTAATAGTTCTGTACCCTTGATGATTTGAGAACACAGTATCAGATCCTCAGATATTATGTAAAACTCAACAAAACAACACTTGAATATTCTTTTTCTAGTAAGAATTAGGTATTTATATCTTTTCTTTATGTACTGTTGATCTTTATTCTATTAGAGGTATCCATTCTTGCAAGTTTGTTTTATGCGGAGTTTATAATAGTTGGAATTGTTGGAGGTTGGGAAATAGATTGTACCTAGTGTAAAACCACAATGAATCCTGGGTTGGAAATGACTTAGGAAAATGAATGAAGGAACATTAGTAAATTAGGTGTTGCAAAGAGTAGTGAGTGTATTGGCTGTCAGGTCTCTAGCTTCTATAACCTTCTGCAGTTGTGGTACATGGATCAAAGACCCATGCTGGCTCAGGCTCTTTGGCATGCCCCATTTTTTTACCTGTAGACAGCTTGGTATATTCTTCTCTGTAATAGTGTGCTGAAAATCTCAAGTGCAGTAGACATTTACTTATGAAAAAAAACCCCAAAAAACAACCAAACAGATGAGATTGTAACTCCCTTGTCTGAAGATTTTTTTTTATGTTTTACCATTTTATGCTAGTGATACAAAGGGGTGTCCATGGTACATGTTTTATCATATTAAATATGTTAAGTGTTTTATCAGTAGATACCTTTGCAGCCAGGGGCAAAATACTATTTTTTAAAGTCATCCATTTAAAATGAAAATTGACTGAAGTGTTTTATAAGTGTGTCACTACTGGACGTTGTTAAAACAGATGAACGCTGCATAATTCCTTCAGTGTAAGCTCTGTATAGTCTTGGGGACAGCGGAGGGCTCTCCCTCATTTCTTCCACTCATATAGCCTTGCTCATCTTGAGCTACAGGAATGCTCATATGCCCAAAATAGCTGCTGTGAGTTCTTCTCTGGTGCTGAATCATGTGTGTCTGCATGTCAAACACTTGGAGGGGCAGGAAGTGGCTAATTTTGAGGCTCAGACTTTCCAGGAGTGCCTGTGTATGGTTTCTGTGTTGCCTTAGCTCCAGGCAGTCCTGCATCCCAGAGGATTTCACTCCAGATCTAGCATTGCAGAAGCAGTATTGGAGGTTGGAGATCAGTGGTGTTTTTTCTGCAAAGAATCTTTTTTTTATGCATTTGGAATTTTTAACAATCAAAGGGCTTATCCCAGCGATGTCTGTTAGGGCTATGTGCTGTCATGAAACATGAGGGTGGTAAAGTATGGAAACAAGATGACTACAGGCTATTGTGAGAACAAAAAACTTGACATTCTAGTTGAGATGAGCTGAGTAATTTCACATCTTTCCTGCTCTCTCTTCCCTTACTTTTCTTCAACTCAGAACTACACAGTGTAGATCATGCATTTTCAGAATGTAAGGAGAATTTTTGCTATCAAATGGATTTTTCAGCAGTAGAGGAGAAAGAGAATCACAGTTTTATATGTCAGTGCAGAAGTGCATGTAGCTAATGTGTCTATGAAAAGGTCCAATGTGATCTGAAATGACATCAGAGCTGTATCTAACAGTGGTAAGTATTAGAATGGTAAAGGTACTGGTGAAACCTCCTGCGATGTTTGGGCATAGTTTTATTTGTCTAGTCTGAAGGTGAATTCAAACTGCAGCAGGTACAGAGAAGAACTAGAATGGATAGTTTCTTAGACTTCATTTTGCCTTTGGATAATGATGCCTCAGAAAGAATACAGTTTCTCTTCATTTAGTAGGTAAAAAACAGTGTGATAAATGTTATTTATACTAAAGAGCAATATCACTCTGAATCATTGAGTATAAACAGATTATAAATTTAGATTGTAAACTGGAGAAAGGTTTGTAGAGGTCAAAGGAGTGATTTTAAAAACTAGTATTAAAAAAATTGTAAAAGCATACTAGGACTTAAGACTAATTCTGCATGTTGACATTGTTTCTGGCAGACAGGAATATAGAGGTGATGACCCAGTAGGTTCACTATGAAAGGAAAAGCTTTTACATTGCTAACTGTAATGTAGAATTTAGAAATTAGCTTTGATTCGGCAGTGTGTTACACTTCTTAATAACTTCCATTGGGTAAGATGCTGATAAAGATTAGAGTAAATAAGGTTTTTGGGAAAGTGCTTTTTGAAAATAGTAACAGCTAGGGTATTATCTCACTGCACTTACACAGAACATGTCTTCAGTCTGCAGGAGTGTTCCTTGAATGAATGACTTGGTATTATAAAGCAAGGTTAATATAAAGCATAAGTAAGCTCAGCAAACAGATGGAATTTAAAACTTGTAACTGTGAATGGGATTAAGGCAGAGTTTTATTTACATTGTAGTTTAATTTAGGTTTAGGACACTTAAATAGATTTGGTGTTTCATGTAGGGCCAGTTTGGCTACAGTCTGGTTTAGTTTAAAAAGGGTGTGATCCAGAGCTTTATAAGGTGCCTCACCCAGCTGTTCAAATATTTTGTTTTACTTTGTGATTTATAGTAAAATGTGTAGGATCATAATGAAGCTTTTCTGGCAGTATGTACAATAATGGAAATAAAATATTGACTTAATAAATGAAAGAACATTAAAGTTCACCAAAAGTCCAAACTGAGGGTTGCAAAACCTTTTGGGAAGAGTTAACTGTTTGTGTTAGTGGAAATAGCAAATGCTAATGTGCACAATTATTCTACCTCTAGGAACCAGATGTGCTACTGATTTTGCTGAAGTTCCCTCAATTCTGATGGAGTACTTTGCAAATGACTATCGAGTGGTTAACCAGTTTGCAAGGCATTATAAAACAGGACAGGTAGGGGAAAAAAAGTAAAATATTGAAAATAGGAATAAATGTATGTAGTAAAGAATCATATTTACATGTGTTATTAATTAATAAGGTTTAAAGTAGAAATAAACAATAGATAAAATAATTTTAGTATTACAATTTCAGTTATTCAGAAAAAATGTTCATATTGTCATTGCAAAAAAGATAAAGGTAATCTATGGAAGAATATTCGGTTCTTATATCCAAGGTTCCAATTACATATTTAAAACTTTTCAGCCTTTTTTTTCGACAAGGTGTAGTAGGTGAACAACTTCTGTGTGAATCAAGTTGTTTGGAATGATTTAATACAATTACAGGTAATTGTAAGGTAAGTTATTACAAAAATAGGATTTGTCATTGGACTCTCTTAAGTCTGTCTTAAAATAAAGCCCAGGTAGCCAATCATGGATGTAAATGGAAATGATCTGTGGTGTTCCAAAATTTCTGGTTTTAGTACAGTGTAGGGGGGTGATTGAAATATTTTGTGATGAAAAACATACTGCTCTATTTAGGATTATATTAGGATTAGTTGGATTCTGTCAGTTATGAATTTCTGCACTAAAAAGCTGATGCCATTCTTACATGAAGTTATTATTTGTCAGTCTGTTACAAGGATGTGCTTTTGTGGGGTATTTTGAAAACAGTGCTCTTTGGAACAAGGTGACTTTTGGTGTCACTTTAAGACATGGCAATAGAAAATTATTTATATTTACACAGACACTTCAAAAATTCCTCCTAAGCTGTGTTGTGTTATACTTCATTGGTACTTTTTATCCAATACTAAGCATTCAGTGTATTCCAGTATTATGGAAGTAGAATTATGTTTACCTCCATTGAACAGTTAGGAAAATATGTTGCTTAACTTCTCTTTTAATAGATACTGTTTGAGAAATTTGCTCTGTAATTTTTTTTTTCTTTCAACAGAACAATCAATTTCTGCAGAATTGATTGCACAAAGAAAGGTCTCTTTGAAACCTGGGAGTTAAACTCAGTTCAAGAGTGTTGATCATTTATCTCTTTGAATCCACATACAGAAATGGGCTCTCTAGTGTTCTCTATAAAGTTCATGTAGTGTTTAAACAGCATGGAGTTAATCTGATTGCATATGAGTTCAGAGAATGAGCTTCACTAAAACATCTGAAAGAGATTTGTAGAACATTATTTATGGCTTTGTATTTTCAAAATGACAAATCTAAACCATGTTTAGTTTCAATACAAAAGCTAAGAACCAGACACTGTGTCTCATTTGGAATTTCCATAAACTACTTCTGTTTATTGGTGGTGAAATCTTCCCCTTTCGGAGAGCGATTGAGAGAAGTTTGATGTAGAAATCCAGTCTTGAAGGGGGCAAGAATGGATTGTGCTGGAAGATGAGAAGAAGAGCCTGAAACTACTCTGTGACTCTTGAGAGCTTTAGATGGCTTCCTTTTAATTGCCTTTTAAAAATTTTAGAATGCATTTTAAGCCATTATCCAACATATATAAATCTGGTTTTGCATATATTGGTTCATCTAAGGTGATTCTGAGGATCTGATCTGATAAGTTTTCTATGTTTGTCATTTAAATACAAATAGATTTAAGTAATCTTTTCTGTTGTGTATATGTAATGAAGTACTTTGGCTTGAAAATCCCATTTCTCTTACATTTTCAACTTCACAAAGATCTTTTTGGGGCTCTCTGCTTTTTCTTTTAATTAATTCTTTTGTTGAGCAAATAGGAAATTAGATTTTTTTTGTTTATCCAGTTTTTTATTTATTTGAGAAAAAAATGAGTCCACTTTACCCCCTTTTCAAGGGGAAGTAAAGAAGGTGGACGAAAAAGTTAAAATGTGAAAACTGTGAAACCATTTAATCAATATGTTGCTCTGTCTGAGAACTTCCATTAATTTTCTTCTTATGAGTTAAGAGACCGAGCCTTTCTGTGTTAGAAGGATCTTTTCTGCAACAGCTACACCCACAGAGCTCTGCTGGATGTTTGCAAGAGGAGGGCTTGCTACTGACCCAGTTTGTTCAGTAGCAGAGGCAATGCAGATAATTTGGCAAAGCATCTTTCTTTTGGTGTTGCTGCATCTACACTCCAGTTTTTGCATGTAGACTTCAGGTGGTGTGGTTTTTAATATTCCTACTGAACAAAATTGCATCAGAAAAACTTGTCAGTGTAATCTCATATTAGCTATTGCTGTAACAGTCAGTTGTAGAAAGACTCATCTTTGAGGATCTGCACTTACAATCAGTGCTTATGCTTGTTGGAAGAGGTGGGGAAAGAGGTGTTTTGATTATTAAAACGTGAACTATTGAAAATTGTATTTCAGTAGCATTGCAGAAAAGGAAATTGATGGGCAGACCTTCAAAGATGAGAGTTCATTTAGATGTAGATCATGAGGTTCTTGTCCAAAATATCTTGAAGTTTACAGAAAGCTGGTCTGTCTTTTTTGAAAGGTTGTGCTGTTGAATGTTGAGGAGTGACAAACCCTGCAAGTTCTTCTGTCAAAAGGAACAAGCCTTCTGAACTTAGTTGAAAAAGCTGGCCATTACAAAACCATTTGTTTCAAGAAGATAGTAGGCCTAGTTTTCTTTTCATCCAAAAGATGACTCAAACCAAAAAATCCTTGAGATAAAATGAATAAATAGAGAGGACTGTAATAATTAGTTATTAAAGTTGGATTAGTCAGGTAAGCTTATGAAGTCAAGCCATACCAAAATGAGGGCATTACAGTGCTTAAGCAGGCAATCTGGTGCATGGATGCCATTCTGGATCACTGTGGTTGTTTGTTTAATTTCATTTGTAAAGTGCAGAGATATGTGGTAGGTCTGAGCTAAATCATTTTAAGCTTGTGTGTCTTTGAAGGCTCTCTTGAAGAAAGGCCAGTGCTTCAGCTGTTCAAATTTGAACTGAGTTCATTTTTCACAGAGATGGAATTACAAAGACAGTATTGTATTAACATGATTACAAGAAAAAACCCACAGATAGTAAAGAGTTGTAATGTATTGCAGTTACTACACAATGGTGAGGAGTTAAGCATGCTTTGGGACACAGAGAATTCTGTTCTTTTAGCCATCATGAAAAACATGCTGAAAAATTCATTCTGAGATCTTAAAGTTACTTACTGGAGAAGGATAGAAAAAGTGAACCTCAAAGTAAAGCACATATTGTTTAAATTTTAAAAATTGAATGGTTATTCAATGACTTAGTTTTAGCCAAAGCTGTGTGAAATCTTTCTTTTAGAAGGGAGATGACAGTCTCATTCTGGTTTTATCAGAGAGTTCATCTTTCAGGAGAAGTCAAGTAAGAATGCTGATGCCTTTTTTAATTCATTCAGCTGCTTATTAAGGGGCTTTGTGAGATTGTAGTGGAGGAAGGAGGAATAGATTCTATTGCCTGAAACAGTACATGCTTCAGTTCAAGATCTCAGCATATCTGTGGGCATGACATTCACCGAAACATATCTTGGAGGGGAGTTGTGATCTTTGAAAAACTCTCTGGAGTAAAATTTTGCTTCCCTGAAATCTTAAGTTTTAAGATCGCAAAAGTGTTTTGTGATTGATAAAGAAACACTTCAATTTAAATTCTTTCAATTTAATCTAATTTTGGCAGTGCTTTTCTGGTGCCAAATTCTGCTTGGCTTGTGAATTATGATCACAGCAGAATCTTTAGGCCAGCTTAGTGACTATTACACTGAGAGATTTAAGAAAGACATAAATGTTTTTTCCTCCTTTGCTTTTTTGTCAACAGGTGTAGTCATAAGAATGACTTGTACTTTCTTGTTGATTTTAATCTGCTCAAACAGAGGAACTTGCTCTTCAATGCACAATAGATTGACATTGTTTGTTTGACATTCATATGGCTACAGAAATATTAACAGAATTTTCTTGGAGACTCTTGGTAAAATTACCTGTATTTTGCTCAGTCTTCAGAATTTCCTCTTGCCATCAATTAATATACAAGAAATATAAAATTGGAAAAGCATTATGTTTGAAAGAGTTTGTTTGACCATACTGGTAGGAGGGCTCTTGACTTTAACACTCTTGAATTATAACTTTGTAAAACATGCATATTTGTTGTTGGTAAGCTTTTGGTTGTTCAGGTCTGTAACTGACAAATTACGGTTTAAGAATTTCCATCCAGTTTTCTTATACTTTTATGCATCCAACATACAGATGCCCCTAGAAGAAATCACTTTTGTTTTATTCCATGTTGTACTAGTTCATTAGGAAAAAAACCTCCAAAAAGCTGTCATAACTTGCTGATAGGTTTTGTGCTTAACAAAATCTGCTCAAAATCCTATAGGTTTCCTTGTTGAAACTGTTATTGCAAACCCGGATGGTACTTTGGTTTCAAGATAAAAGAGCACTGAAGTGTTGCACTACCTGTGTAAGAGGATGAGACAGAGACATTCATAGAACAGGGAGAATAATTGTCCAAGCAAAGTACTTTAACCAATTGTAACTTTTTTCTACTTTGCTTTCTGCCTTACTAAATTCTCTGGTTTTATACCATGCTTGACTTAGCTAACTTTTGACTTGGAGAAGAGTTTGCAAGCCTTAGCAAGTACTGCATAAAGCAGCTGTGCAACCAGAGAATTTTTCTTATCTGCTTCAACTTCGAGATTCCACAATCAATTTTGATAAAATTTTCTTCACTTAGGTGTAATGTCTCTAGAGCTGGATTTCTGTTTTATGAACATTGTTGGTCTTGAATTAATATCATTTGCAGAGAACATAAACATATAGCTCTGCCATATTGGTAGAGTTTCTTGGATTATTTCTTGAATGCTTCAACACACTATAAAAGCATAGGTATGATTTTAGAGTCAAGTTTAATACCTAGCATCTCTATAACATTGTACGACTTGTAGTACCTTTCTTAGTATTTTAGCAAGAATGCAGTTATTTTAAACATATTTCAATTGTTTGGTTAAGGAAGCTGCTAGGAAAAAGAAAATGTTTGTTAGGAAAAACATCTGTTGACAAGCTTCAGCAAGTGTAAGGTCAAGCATTCATAGACAGATGTTCTTAAAAATCTGGCATTAAAAAGTCTTTGGATATATTTGCAGACATCTGGATGGAAAGTCAAAAAGTTTAATGACTTGAAAAGTCTTTCTGACTTTTCAGTATGTGGTGGCATGGATAATTTTATTGCCATAGATGTGGAATAAATTTGACTTTGTTAAAATATTCAAAGGGAAGATATTTACTGTTCAGTAAAACTAAATATTTTTATGTGGGTTGGGGTAGAAGGTCTGATGCTGTCTCAGTTGAAGTTATGAAAACCCAGTATTATTAAGCTCAGTATTATGAGTTGTATGATGTGGGATGGCTTTAACTGCCCCAGTCTGTTCTTTATGTCTAAAAATAGTAATTACATCTTTAACAGGCATATAAGGGAATATGGAATCAGTTTATAGAAAAACAAACAGATTTCAATTAGTGATTTCTCTGTTGCTGTGTGGATTAATGCTGACATCTTAATTAGCCATTTAATGCTTTGCTCAGCAAATATTTCCTTCCTCAGTGCAAAGCACTTCAAATGTGTTTTATTACCACCAGGGGTTTTTTTGTATCTTCAACCTTTTCTAGTAATTAGCTATTTAAACACAATTTATAAATAAAGCATAAGTCTAAATGTGATCTGTTGTGTTTTTTTTTTTTAAGCCGCTACCAAAAAACATGGTGTCAAGACTATGTGAGTCCAAAAAGGTGTGTGCTGCAGCTGATATGCAACTCCAGGTATGTGTTTTGCATTCTAGTTTCTTCTCTCTATTCAGCACTTACAAAACATATTTTAATTATTGTAATTTGACCAGTTTTTTTTATTTTAATGTATATGCGTTGTCTAAGAATATGCAGATTAGTTACAATTAATTTTTATATTAATTGTTATGGTTGTTTTTCTAAACATATTCTGTCTGCTTAAACCTAAATGTTTATATCTATAGGAAAATACCATGAAAACCACAGCTTTTGAAAATGCTTGGATTATCAGAATTCCCAAATGTAGTTTAAGATTTAATTCTTGAATTAATGGAATCATTTAAGGAGAACTTGAAGTAGAGGAAGTATTGTGTACCTTGGATCATTAAAATATAGTAGGACTGAGAGATACAGGCTAGCACAGTAAAATCAAACCAGCATGTTTATTTACTAGAATGTGATTTGACCTCCTTTTCTGCAGCTCCAGAGGAAAGTGGCCACTTGTCACATCAAAATTGCTGGCTAAGCTGTAAGGATGTAAGACTTCTCTCTCACAGTGCTGAGGGAAGTAACTAAATTCATAAACCTTTATTTTCTGTAGGTAGGTGTGATTAATCAGCCATTTCCATAAACAATCAGTGATGCTGTTCTTCAAAGGAAGTAAAGGAAATTAGACTTCTGTCTAAAATGGTATTTGGCCTTTTGCAGTCCTGCAACAGCAGTTCTCAAATGTGTACAGTAGCATTAGCATCCAGCCAAGTTTTTTTTATGGTGAGCTTTTGGCTGCATTTAGTGTCCTATAAGTTTTTGCTGTGTGATTTTTGTGATCATCTTCATTTTGCCTTAAGCTCGAAGCATGTAGTGTTTCCTTCTACAGTTAACCTGGTGTTTAGGTGAGATAACTCTGCTAGTTAGTATCTTAGTGAAGGTTAGTTACTGAGATGTGGAAAGAAACAGATCTACAAATCTTTGGTATTTCTTCCTTTGCAAAGTTGCCAAATGATCACAACCCTGTCTCCAACCATGAGTTGGGCTGGTTAACTGAAGTTGATCTGAAAGAGAAATTCAAATATATGCAGTTTTCTCTGTCTTCTTACGTAGAAGACTTTAAATTAATCAGAAGTCTGAAATGTGGACCTGTAAGTTGGGTACATGTCATTTACACTAGTCAAAGTCAGACTGAACATTGTTTTCAGTATGTATTTTTCATTGGTTAAATTTAATGGACTTTTGAATTGTGCTTTCGGGGCAGTGCTGGCTGTCAGCAGCCAGTGCTGGCTGGGCTATACCTGTGGCTATACCTCTGTGACATGAAAATATAACTGCACCCTGTCTGCAGGTCTGATTTTGAAATGCACCCTGTTGGCTTTGAAAGATTCTCATAGAGAATGTCTGATAATCCAGGAAGAATGTGGGAAAGAATATAAATAATTAATACAGGAGGTTTTTATTGAAAAAAAATAATTCTAGATTGAAATAAAATTTATACTGTGACTGCTTAATCATGGACCTTTATTCATGAGGGCACAGCACATGTACAGATTAGTAACCACCAAAGTGTTGATCAAGTCCTTTCACATGCACCATTTCTTTTCTCGTGTCTCTGTCCATAACAGCTACACATTGATCTGACAGATTTCCTTTCAACTTTTTATATGTATTTGATATAATCTTGTCGAGGTTTGAGACCTGGCTGGCATTGTGGAGGCTAAATGGGCTTGGATATTGAGCAGTATAAGTCACAAATACATTCACAAGTGACATGGCCTCCCTGTTCTGTGGTGAAGGAGAGAGTATTCCAAAAGAAGTCATTACATCAGTTGCTTGTGCTGGGGCTATGCAATGCCCCTGCTACTGTTGGCCCTCAGCTGCTCCTGGGGCCTCTTTAGAGTCTGTCTTGGAGTCACTCCACACCCCATGGCTCAAGAACACCCACTTCTGCTGGGCTCAAGTTCCTGTGGGCGCCCAATGATTGAGTGGTGCTGGCAGGGATGCAGTGATTTACCAGGCTGCTTGCCATCAAATTTTTCTTGTGCAAATTAAGTTCAACTAGTTTCAACCCATCCCAAATGACCACAATGCCATACTGAATAATATTATTAATTTCCTACTTTCAGCACTATGTTTTTGGAGATGTCGGGTGTAAAACCTGCAGAAGTGCACGCTCATTTCAAAGAGACAGGTTGGCAGAGCTGTTCTGTTCAACAATTCAGAAAAAAATGTTCCAAGGAAGTTGACTACATGGCAAATATAAAGCAAATACATTCCATTTTAGAAGTGCATACTGTTCCTCATATAAATTAAAAAGTGTAATAATTAATTGAAACAAAATATATTTTAATTTGCCGATGCCAAGGTATATATGTGCTGCTAGCTATCTGCCTGGAAATACTGTAAATGATGATTCTAATACTGATCTTCAGACTTTTCAAAGACTATATTCTGTATTGATGGCTATGTGCTATGTTAGCTATATTTGACCTTTAAAGAAGACAAAATGCTGACAAATATTTCAGCAGTGTGGAAAACACCTGGAGGTTCTTCTGTGGTCTGTTCAGCAAATAAGTCTATTGGCTCGTGAAAGTAAGAAATATTGCTGCTTTTTCGTAACAATAATACCTCTGAATTTTCTTTTAGGTCATGTAATCAGTTACTAAGAAGGAATGATAGGAGAGTCCATACATCTTCTCCTAAGGCTTTTGCCAGCCACATTGAATCCCAGAGTCTTTCAGTCAGTAGTAACTTCACTGGAAAATGCCTAAGTGTGTTCATATTAATGCTATTAAGCAGACAAGGAGCTAGAAAGAACTGGAATCAAGTGAAACTAATAAATACCAATGTAAGTGCAAAATAGAGAGACAGTATGAAGATAAAAAGCTGTTTGATGGCAGCTTTATATTTTGAAGTTTTTTGAGAAATGTGTTTTACTGAAATCAGAAATCATCTTCTACCTACTGCTTGATATTAAGTATTAGCTTGCTTCTCAGCAGTATCACCTAAAATCGTGTGGTCCTGGGATGTGTTTCTCTTTCCCATTTCAAAGGCTTGTGTAAACAGACAGAACTGTGGTTTGTAGATGGAAACGCATATGGGTATAAAGTTCATCCAAGTTTATTTTCAGGGATGGTTTTTTAACCATGCTGTCCAGGTGGCCTGGCTCATAGCTTTCTTCCCACACTGTACATGTGCCAGGATCAAGGGAGAGCTTATAGCTGACTTCAGTGACTCATTTCCCTGTCACCACATTGTTCTTTAGGCAGAACATTTCACTGGCCTTCAGTTGACATTTCCCCGCTTCCTAGCTGTGAGTTGAGCTTTTGCTCCTTGACCACAAACTACTTCACTCTAAATTTCACTTTAGAGAAGGTCCCCTGCAGTGCAGATGCAGTTCCCTCATCTTGTGAGGAACACTGAAGAGCAGCTGCAGACTGGTCCAAAGAAAGATGGGAGATAGAAAAAAGAGGATCAAGGCAGACAGGAAAAAGAGGACCAAGGCTGTGCTGAAGCTTGACACTAAAGTCTGTTGTCAGATGCTGAAGTTCCTCGTGTTTGATTTGGGTTTTGTAGAGAGGAGGGGGGAAGTTGGGATGAAATGACTACTGCAGAGTTAGAAAGGTCTAAGGTGACAGGAGGAAGTGAGCTTTTTAGGACTATTGCATCAGGTAATTTGCAGGTCTATTCATGGTACTTACTGTGGATCATGCTCTCAGTCACCCTTGCTACCATAAACCTGTGGCTTTTGTTAAAACTATATTAAAAAAATGAATGAGATCCTAGTGACTAAGAATGCAAAGCCATTGTAAAACCTCTTTATCTTCTTATGTAAATAAGAGGAAAAAATATTACAGTTTTTGCAGTGTAGTATAGGTTCTCTACATATTTTTAGTCTGAACAGGTGCCTGCTGCCTACTCTGAATTTCTGGGTGGACAATGTTGAGTGCTTACATGTCTTTTTCAGTGTTGCTACCTGGGACACAAAACTTGCAATGTCGTTAATGTGTGATTGTGCAAGTTGTCTTGCTGACCTCTCTTATCCTCATTAGCCATGTAGGAAGCAAGCAGGAAATCTAGGAGTAGCTCCTGCAAGTCACGATTTATTCACCCTCCTGCTTATAACCCTCAGGTTTTTTTTTTGGAAAAAAAATCAATGCACACATTTGTTATTTGTCAAGAGAGACTGTCAAAGGGTTTATCAGAATTCTGTATGTTAGAAGACAGCTTATTTAAACAGAAGGAATATACTCCTTTAGAAACAGTCACAATTTTGGTGAAACTCCGTGTTGTATCTAGATCAAATAAAAACATGCTGAATTCTGATAAATTATTGAAGAGTTCAGAATGCTTTGTACTAAAATTTCGTAATAAACAAGCTAAAGAAGTTCAGGGGGATGTTTTATTTAGATAGCATAAAACATCCAAACAACTTTTCCTCCATAAAATATCATGGTTATAGTTCCTGGAACAGTGTGTTTGTCATTGGGGCTGGTATTGCACCCTGGGAGTGTGACTGGGCCTTATCTGTAGGCAAATTATTTGCTTCTTTCCTTGCAAAAAATCTTTTTGAGGCTCCTTATTGTCAACTTTCCTGTGAAATCTGTCTACCACAGGATGACCTGATGTCTTCCCTTAAACATCTAGATCCGTCAAACTTCTCAAAAAATCTTGTGTTGCACAGCAGTGGGTATTCTCTGTCTTCCTTGCACTTCCACAAAATAGGAAATCTTCATACTAAAAAAAAATTTTAAAAAGCTGCAGTCATTTCTTCTGTGCATGCCTGTTTCATGGGTTTTTGTTACAGTGCCAGAGACTCGGCTTTGCTGTTTGCTTGGAAAGTCTTTTGAATGGTTCAACTTTCCCGCAGTCTGACCACCTCAGTAATTTGGTCGTGCACCTGCGTCCTGCTGTAGTTCAGTTGCATAAAAATTGCTTATAGAGAGCTTTTACTTCTGGCAAAGTACCCTCCTGGTGCAGTGTGCTTTGAGATAAGCTTACACTTTAGCAATTTATTACTCTGATGGTGAGAGCTAAAATAAAGGAAAAATCTGCCTTAGTACCATGCTGTTGCAGGGGTCTAGCAGAAACTCAGTGGCATCAGCAGTGCTGTGTAGTGGGCATGGTGCTTTTAGGTCAGAGGTTGGACTTGATCATCTTGGAGGTCTTTTCCAACCTCATTGATTCTGTAATATTCTTAACATAATTTTTATGTTTACCGCCTAAGCCATAACTTAGCCCTGCAGGAGTGAAGTGTTTTCATGGCTGCATGCACACATCTTGAAATAGCTTATTTTGCAGTGTCCACTTAAATAACTTTAAAATAGGGGTTTTAAATTAAGTCTTAAGTTTTAATTAATTTAAAAATACTTTTCTTGAAAAGGGGAATTGTAGGAGGGCCTTAGGGACAGATCTTAACTGATTTTTGAAATGCAGACAATTTAGTACTGCCAGTGTGCTAAGTGACCTAAACATGGATTTAATGAAAGGTCATGATGGTGGTGGTTGGTTTTCTCCAAAAATCTCTTTCTGTCCTTTTATAACATTAGTATCTTATACTAGTGACAGAAGATTGCCAGACCACATATATTTAAACCCTCTCCCTAGTCCATCTCTCATGTTCTTTTCTTTGTGTCTTTTTTTTGGTTTTTATATGCCAATAAAAGGTGCCAAAGACAAATGTATTTTGTCTCTTCAGGTATTTTATGCTGTCTTGGACCAAATCTACCACGGTAAACACCCTCTAAAAAAGTCAACCACAGAAATTTTAAAGGAAACACAGGAGAAAGTTTATGGATTGCCATATGTACACAATACAGTAAGTAGCAACATAATAACTGTATAAACTGCACCTTTTCTTTGATGGCATATTAATACCCCTCCCTCTTCCTGACTCTTGCCTTGCACACTTACATGCTTCTTGCTGTATTGTTATATTGAAAGAGTTTTCTTTCTTTCACTCACTTTATACAGAGACTAGTGTGTTGGAAATTTTCAGCCCCAAATCAAAATTTAATTAATGTACTTGTTTTTGTATAGGTGTAGTCTCATAATGATGAACTTCATTACCTTGCTTTGATTTTCTTCGTAAAGAAGACACTGGAAACAATATATTGGAAAGAGGGTTTATTCTAACTTTTCAAAGGCTGCTTATAAAAGGCAGCAAAACATTGTGCTGCACATTGGTGTTTGTATGCTGTCAGCATGAAAGTATGAAGCAGGAAACAAAGTGGGTTTTTCTCACTGTATTCCTGCGACCTTTGTCATGTAATTTATCCTTTCATGTGTTACCTGAAGGTGTGAAAGCCTAGACTTCTGCTGAGCTATGTAATTTTGATCTCCATCATGGCATGTGTTTGTTCTGTACCTCATGTGACAGCCAAAGGTGCAGTTTGCATAGACAGCAGTCACAGGATTTCCTGGTCTGTGTGAGGCTGAACTCCCACCTGGAGCCTGGCTCTCCAGTCACTGTTTGACACTGTGGTCAGAATACCCAAATCCTTTTTCTGCTTCTCATAAAATGTACTTTTCTCCTTAGCAAAATGTGTATTTCTTTCCCTGAGAATGGTGTTGGGAGATCCATTTCCTTATCAAAACTCTACTGCCACTGCTCACACCTCCAAAAAAGTGTAACATCTTGTAGTGACATTAGGATCATTTTGAAGTGGGACCGCAAGTTTTGGCCTGGAACTTATTCCTGGCAAAATGTACTGTGAATTTATGAATAGTCAGAAAGTCTATGTTTATATTTATTGAATGTAAAATTACTGTCAAGAACTGTAAGACAGTTTAAATTTCAGTAAAACAGTGAAAAATTGCATTAGAATAACATTAGTACTCTGTGGAGAAATTAATGTCTGTAGTTTGTCTTGCTGTCCTTCGCTGTTCTTTCTTCCAAACTTGAGACATGTTTGCAGTTTAATTTGTAGTCCAGATTTTTAAAAAATGCCTTGAAAGTAAAAGTTGGGGGTTTTAAGTGAAGAGAATATATTTCTTCGTTCATTTGATTTCAGAGCTAGACATTGAAATAGTAGTAGGGACCAGTTTTTATTTTGGTCTGTTATTTGCCTCGGCACTTACAGAGCTGGCAGGGAAAACAAAGTGCTTTGATTATCTGAATTTTATCTGTTCTTTATACATTTAGATTCAGTTATGTATTGCTAAGTCAGGCTTCTATATCTATAGTCAGTGGTATTGGATTAGAGTAATTCTTCCTTAGTGAAGATCTTCACTGCACTAATGTGATTTTCCTGTAGCAGCATTATCTGTCAGGGCTGCAAGCATCCATTATCTCTTCCTGTTGAGTCCTAATTCTCTTTTACTGCTCTTGACAGGCAGGCAAACTCAGTAAATATCCTTTGAATGTAGGTGGCTGGGCTTCAGTCTAATTGTGCAGACTTATTTTCTGAAATAGAGGCACAGCATGTGTCTTCAGCAGATGAATTTCTGTCATTCTCAGGCACAGCTCAGATAAGAGGATAATTTGCCTGTGTCTTTTTGTTACAGTGCTTTCCAAATGGGGCATATAAACTATGCCTAGTGAGTAAATACTGCTGCAACTATGGGGTGTACCTATTTAAGGTAAAGCTAAGCATCATGTGTTAAGTGCCAACAGTAGGAGGGATAGTGCAAAAAACGTCCTGTTGAGTGAGAGTGGAGAATAAGTCCTGTTGATGTCTGTATGTGCCATTCCAACAGATTTTGCAGGCACTGAGGCAGCAGGCATTGCACACAACAGTGTTTGCGTTGGCTGCATTGATGCAGATGAGTGTGGGGGCTTGTGCCACATGCAAGGCAGAAAGGAAGTCAGATGGAAGCACAGAGAAGCAGCACCCCACTAGACTTTGTTTGTCTGAATAATGCAAATCTCACTTTCTGGCTGGCCATTGCTTATCTGTTTGAAAGTATACAGAGTTTAATGCTGGCTCCTGGAGGATGAAATTCCACTGGGATTTCACTGCTCGGTTACTGAATCCAGAAGCTGAGACTGCCAGGCAGGGGGCAAGGAAATGTATCTGCCTGTTTTTTGTAATGTCTGGAAGGTTTTTTGCCAGAGGAGATTAGTGTTACTGAGTCTGGAAAATGAAGAGAATTTTTGCACAGGCTCGATTGTTGAGTCCTTAGGATACCTTTAAAAAGCAAACAAGTCTTCCTTTTGGCTCTTCTAAGAAAGCAAGACAAACAGAATAATAATGGCCATACTTTTCTCAACCATTTCTTCCTGAGTGCACATTTTGTCAAAATCCTTGCACTGTGAGGAATTCAGTACTCTACTTTTGCCCCAAACTTTTCTTCAAATCATAGCTTATTTCTTGCAGAGTCAGTTTTCATTTATTAAGGCCTATCTTGGAGCTGATGATACTGTCTGCTTTTAGAGTGTCTCCCCTGGTCTCTACCTTTGTCCCCAGGATGCCCAGAGAGGCTTTTGAACATGTATCAGGTGACCCTTTGATCAATCTGAGACATGATCAAAGTTTCTTCCTATAATCTGTTGCTTAGTCCCCTCATGTCCCCCAAGTTCAGACTTGAAAACTACTTTCCTTTGAGACAGTCATCAAAACTTAATGGTGTGCCATTGCTAGTCCTTCGCCAAGCATAATAATTCCTATCTCCTGCTGGGGGCTTGGTTCCATATTGTAAGAGAAAATGACATACAGGGTAAACAGACTCTGCAATGATAGTGGAGTTTGCAGCCTCCTGCAGTTACAGGAAAGAGCTCTCAATAATGAAGTGGTTGTACAATAAACCCCAGCTGCCCAGATCATCATACCTGTATTTTCTTTTTAAGTAGTTTTAGTTATTGATTCTTATTTTCAGAAAATTATTATGGACTTACCTATTGATTGTCTGTGCATTGTAGTAAACTTTTCTAATCTGGAATTTTGGTGGGAGATGCTGGTTTGACTGTGACTGAGGAAAATGGTTTTGAAGAGTTAAGCATAGTGAATTGATGGTTTTTTAAGATCATTGCCAAATAGTCTCTTTTGCATTTTTTAAAAAATTACATGGTCTTCTGGTTGGCTTTTCTTCCAGAAACAGCCGAATTTCTTGTGTGGTGCTTGAATACAAAGTGTGATGATGGTATTAACCCACACACATCATTGTAATTATATTTGATAGGAGGCTACATGTTGGTATGTAGGGTGCCTTTGATATTTTTTGGAACACTGAATAATTTGCTATATGCCTTTTTGTTTTAGCATGTTAAAAATGCACATTAGTTCAGAAGGACCACCTTTACCGGTGCCATAAAATGTGCATCAGGTTACAGGTTTAATTATGGTTATATGGTTTTGTCCAGAGTGCAAGTTTCTTTGGCAGCATGGCCTATGGTTGCTAGTGTATGGAAAGACCAAAACACCTGTGAGACCAAAGATGTTAGCCAGCCCAGTTTGCCAAAAGAAGACAAGGCAGGTATTGTCTGAGATACCCTAGAGCAAAGACGTGTATGAAAATGGTGTATCACCAATGTGGTTGTTAGTCTTTCTTCTTCCTGCAGCTGGGAGGACTCTGCCCAGACAGGGATCCTGACCTTGGAAGGCTCCACCTAGTCCTTGTCTTAACTTGCTATGGTTGTGTCTGTCATGTTCCTGACATAGGAAATCAATGGATGAGATGCAACCTAACATTTGGAGTGCTTGTTCAGGGAGGCTGTCAGGCACTATGGGAAGATGTGGCTTGCCATGGGTGCTGGAAACACAAGTGTTTCATTAACAGGGAACATGCAGGGGCATGGGTGTTTGGTCAGCTGAGGAGGAGTTGATGTTAATAGGCAGAATTGGCTTCTCTACAGAGAGAAAATAGTTTTTGCATCACACATGGCTGCCATGAGCCAAAGCCTCCTGTTTTGTTGTTATTGAAGAAAACCTGTGTGCAAGAGAGTGTGGTTTTAACAGGCTTATTCCTCAGCCTACTGAGGGCTGGGTGGCAGTTTGGTTGAAGTATCTTGTTGTAGAATCTACCATCTGTGTCCTTGTGGCATCCGTTGTTTTAGGATTTCTTGTGAGGTTTTTGAAATGATTACTAATGTGCAGTTATATATAACTCTGTTTCTGTATGTGAATTTAATGTGAATATCAATAATGCATATAAAAACAATAAATAGACTGAGCAAGCAATGAGGCAGCTGGCTTAAAGTAAGTAAATGATAACCTTTAACCTCTGATGGTAAAAGTGGTTTTGAATTCTGAAAACTTAACTCAAGTGGTGAACATAAATCTTAAGATTATTGGTATGGACGACTACATACCGGCTGCCTATTAAGTTTTAAACTGTGATTTCACTTCATATTTATTCTTCCTAAAACCTTCTAAAATATATTTTAGATTTACTAGGCTAAACTATGATGTAACCTTAGAACCTAAGCAGAACTGAAAGCCAGATTAAAGAAAATATGAAAAAACCAGTTTAAAGGTAGAATGGGTGCTATTGGCAAAGAGCTTTTAAAAAACCAATTCTGGATGGCAGATAAGGGAATAAAATTTATGGTGCTAATCAATAAGATGCTAAAAAGAGCTCAGTGGGAGAAAAAGCCTGTATATCTGACTATCTGAGAAAGGGAGATTATTAGAAAAGCCATATAAAAGTGCAAAAAACAGAATACAGGGTAAGTTCTAGTGAGCCAGAAGTAAAACTGTGGAAGTTTCAAGCAGCTGAGAAACCAAACCCAGCAATAACGATTGAAAACAATGCATCAGAAAGAGGAAGACTGCCAGATATTTGCTGGAACTGGAACACAGTTAAGTATGATGATTCAAAAGACATTATGTAGTTATCCAAGAGACTGAACCGAGGATACAAACCACTCTTGCACGAAAGTTTTGGCAGTAAAGGACCAAGCCCTTTAAAACTTTATTAAGATAATAAAAAGTAGAAATCATTATATGACTAGAGATAATGACTAAAAGAATGCAAGAATTCAGAACAAAAAAGCCTAGAAATGCTGAGTTGCAAATTGCAAGTAAAGAAGGTAATAGAATTCCATAATTACTCAATAAGCAAGAGGAGAATGGGAGAAGGAACAACAATGAGTATCAGAAAGCAGTAATATTCTATTCTGCCTCAGCATTTTTGGAACAGTAAGTGAAATTTGATTAGATAAGTAATATATGCAATTTTTGAGATGAATTGAAACAGTACTGAGATTACGGAATAAAACAGAGAATAGCTAGATTAGATGTAGTCAGATTGTCAGAATATTTAAAACAGTCAATGACTTAGAGGAATTATCACTCACAAACACAAACTCATGAGAAAGTAGTAGTGTTATGATAACTGCTCTTATGAAGGGAGAAGAACTTGGGAACTGTAGACTAATGTTCAGATTTTGTTGCTCAGTGAATAGTAGAAGCAATTATTAAGCAGCTCGTAAGTACATTGAGAACAATCAAGTAAGCAAAATAAACTCAGTTTTGTTATGAATTGCCTAAGATGGAAAAAAATCCACTTACTTCCTAAGACACTGACTGATCTTGGAAACAGG
Organism: Pycnonotus jocosus; assembly: GCA_013400435.1. Classification (NCBI taxonomy): domain Eukaryota; kingdom Metazoa; phylum Chordata; class Aves; order Passeriformes; family Pycnonotidae; genus Pycnonotus; species Pycnonotus jocosus. The sequence goes on from VWYP01004444.1 coordinate 344,953, forward strand.
TTGTAAGTAATTGATAGCAGAACTACACTTAACAAACTTTCTGACACTTGCAAATCATAATTGTACAACCAAACTCTAGATTTGTGGCTGAGTCAATGCATAGAAAACATGCTGACAAAGCAGGTGAAAGCTGAGTTTCAGACAGGGACATTTTAAGTGGACATCACCAGGAATCTGTCCAGATTGGAAACATGAGCTACGAGGAAAGTTGAGGAAATCTCATATTTGGCTAGCAAAGAGAAATTTATGTGAGTACACGTGAATGGTATTGAAAACCTTTATGAGAAAATTATTTGGGATTGAGGCTGTGATTATTCATTTCTTATTAATGAGAAAATAGTAGGAAGGGAAAACTATGTAATTTATAGCAAATGTGACTATGGGTAGTATCTAATCTTTTAAAGTATTGTTAATTTTTTTCCTCATTTGTTGAAGAGGGAAGCAGACGCCTAGTATGCCTTACATCTCTCTTACAGGCAATTTTAAAGAAACCACTGTTGTAGATCACAGAGACATAAGTTTCATAGTAAAGCCAGAGAACCTTCAGGGAGGATGGCTTTTCCACTTTTTCTCCCTTGAGAGTTGAGTTACTTGAGAGGTAGTGATGTTGCTCATATTGCACTTTTTTGGGTTTTGAAGAGAGATGAAGTCATATGTTAGTACTCAACCCCTTGAAGTTTGTGTAACCCCTTCAAGGTAATTTTTTACCTTGCCATGTTGGAAACTAAAGTTGTTTATACAGAGTGCAAATCCCTGGATTAGTTTTCATATGAGCCTTCTTAAAAGTATACTGTAAAATCAAGCTGAAGAGTCTGGGTCTGAGGAAAAGATTAATAAAGGAATGCACAGTGAACTCTGGGGAATTGATAGTTCTATAAACAATAGCTAAAAGCCATTTCAAGAAGATTGGTGCCCTGCTGAGGTCAGTATTTAAGTGGATGCTGGGACTTTCAAAAGCTCTTAAAGTCACCTTTCAAGGTTTGTTTAGGTTTCTATCTTTGTGGAGTTGAGTTCATTTTATGATAAAGAAAATGCTGATAGCAAATACTGTGAAGATTTGTTTTGCAGTGGTTATATGACACTATTCACTGGGCAACTATCTACAGCAGTAGAGTGTTTACAGAAATCATAAGATATGAAGCACTTTTAAGGAAATTCTTTTCCCAAGTTACCCTCATGAAACTCAAACATGCTTTAGTGATAGTATTTACCATATTTACCATGTGGTAGACCATTATAAAGAACAGTGCAAAAGGTAGTTGCATACGTCTCCTGTTAACATTTTGAATATATTTAGATATATTGTACGTATATATATGGAAACACAGATGGCTTCATCTAGTTTGATACAGTTCTGTTTTCATGGCTCACATGTTCTTTTTCCCCCCTGATATTGCACTACTGGAGCTATATTTGCAGGGATAGACACAACGGAATACATCATTGCCATAAACACAGCCTAGAGAGTCTGAAATGAAATTCTCTTCAGGTGCAGTGGGAGGCTGTCCTTTCTGTGAAAAGTCAAAACAGAAAGAACCAGACAGAGGAACTGTTAGCACCCTTGCTTCACAGAAGGTGGCTGAGGTGGGGTGAATGTAATTTCTTTAAATTCACACTGTACTTGTGGTAGATTAAGGATTACAGTCATGATCCCTTAAATCCATTCCTAGAATGACTCTAGCCAAAGATAGTAAATAAACAGTACTGTAAACAGAAAGTGATTTCATCTTCTAGTGTTGATTCAGATACTTTACTTGATGAACTTGTACTTGCAAATATATTTTGCAGTTACCAAGGGTATTTCTTGTTTTTTGTAAGGGCTTATCTTAAGCAGCATTCATGATGTTTATTTTAAAATAATAGCTCAGTACTTAAAATTAGGTTTAATTGGAAAGGTAGTATAAAAAAATTGGGTTTCAGTGCAAGTCTGTACCCAAAGGAAACAGTAACCTGATTCTATTTATCTCAGGCTTATAAAATTAAAGCTTAGGCAATAATAGAAATTACTAATTGTAATTGAAGAGGGAGTATTGCATGTGTATGTATATCTGTGTAGAATTGCATGGTATGACATTATCACCCATATCCCCTTCCCTCAGTCCCTTTCTTGGGAGGAGAGAAGAGGATATAGAGTAAATAGTTCTAAACGATTTTGCTATAAGCAGCTCAAATTCAGGAATAGTTTATAAATAAAAATGATTTTTTTTTTCTGTAAGCAATTCAAGGACCATATGGTACATATCTAGAATCACCTAAGTGGTTAATTGCATGTTAAATTCCTTTCCTCTTCCTTAGTGTAAACAACTGCAAAAATATTTACATTCCCTGCCTTGCTAGATTTATTTATCATTTTATAATAAAAACACGGAAGTGTTACAAATTGAAATCTTAATCTCTTGCTTGACTTGCTTTCTGAAATGTCAGCAGTGTCTCTGGCTTGGTTTACTTTGTGTTCTCTCCATTCCTAACACAGAAATGTACAGCCCTGGAGAACTGAAGAGTATTGATATTACATGAGTTAGAGGTGCTGCACGAGATGAGTTTTTTTGAGATTAGTTTCTTGTTCTTCTAAGTAGGATTAAAAACTGCAGGAAAGAAAGTGGTTCTTTATTGAATTTATTATTATTGTGAAACTCCAGAAGAATGATGATGTCATTCTATAAAACTTGAGGTCAAAAATCCAGAGTATAAGTTGACCAAGCAAGCTGGTGCATACTTATGGAGAGAGTTGTTTCTACAGTCAGGGAGTGCTCCAGCTTTTCCCCAGAGGTAGCTACTGGCACAAACAGTTTGCAGACTGTGCACTTTGATACTCATCAAGCCATTTCTTCAAGTGAGAATGAGTTGAGGACATCTTCAAAGCACTGGCCAAAGTGTGCTTGTCTGCATGGCAGAGCAGCGTTGTCCTGGGTTTCCACTAGCACTGATAAACCTTGGCCTCAGCAGAGAGAAATAGCCTGTGCTGATTCCTGTGCTAATCGCCCTCCTCTTCTCTCCTGGCTCCGAGGAACCAGAGCCTGCAGCTTCCCCTTGACTCTTGGGAGTTTTCCAGCCGTGCTGATAGCTAAATTCAAGGGCATTAGGAGCAGTAATATCAAGTTAGTGCCAGACACAAGGGGTTCTCCACCCAGTAGCTGCTGAAGGAGATAAGTTGGCTGCTCTTTTGTTGGGTTTCCTACCAGAATAAGATTTTAATTGAGAAAGGGGGAGGGCACCAGATATCATCTCCATCAAATATTGTTCTTCATGGAAACAATTGCTCATTGACGTAATTACTGTAGTACACATTTTGTAATTAGAAGTCTTAAATGACAAAATACTTCCCCTAATTTAGTATTGGGTCTTTTCAGGTTCTCACTTTTTTGTGTTTTTTGTCTTAAGTTAGAAAGCAAAATGGACATAAATATACTTTAGTTAAATACCTAAAGTCACAGCAGAAATTGTCAGAAGAATGTTTTGAAAAGTCCAAGCAATAGACAAGAATTTTTGTAGGATTTATTTTCAAAAGATGTAGTAGGATTTTGTAGCATTGATTCCTGATGAAATTAGTGGAGCCCCCAGGAACAATGTTGACCTATGCTCAAGCAAAAGCTAGCTTAGTATATATCAAGCTACTTACGGATTTTCTTTCAATTTTTACTATCACATATAAATTTTTGTATCAGATTATTTTTGTGACAATATTAACAGTTTTAAGTTTAATGTTCAAATAATTGAATCCTAGACTAATGTAGCCTGCAAAATAGTTTTAACTGATCCTACCATGTTGTTAAAATGAATGAAGGGACTTAACTTTGAATAGAAGATGGAAGGTGCAGTAAATTATTCAGATTTCTCCTAAAGCAGTAATCCTATCTTCTCAGAAGACAACAGGGTAAATATTTCTGCCCTCTACTATAAAGGAGGCCTGTGTGACTAGTTTGAGCAAAACACAGTTTAAGGTAGGTAAAGTCAAATGAACTGAATCTTACCCTAAGAATGTATTCTACAAGGACTTTTTAAAAAGTCCTGATAAGGTGTGAGAATGCTAAAGTATCGGTAAGGTATTTTTGTTTTCACATGATGGGGTGGAAAGCCATTGCACATGGAATTTTGGAAATGCTTCAGACATGATTGTAAGAAAAGATTGATAATGTTGGTGGAAAAGAAGCCTGTTTAATAACAGCAGTGGATCAGTCAGGCACCTTTATTGCAGTCTGTTGTGCTGAATAAAAAGCAGGCATGAACATGACCTGTGGATGGTATATTATCATAACCCATGGGCTATGCTGTAAAATGCACTGTTTTATAAAGTGCTGGAATGGATTCATGGAACTTTTTGAAGTAAGTGGTTACTCAGACTTTCATTAACTTTCTAGCTGCTTACCAAAAATTCAACATTTAATAAGGAGACTGCCCTAGTTCTACATGTCTAGCCTTTACCCTGTCCAAAAGGGAATTTGATATGTTGGGTTTTTTTAATGGAGAAATGACTCCTCGTTAGAAATAACACAACAAATCAAGTCATCTTATAGCTGAATTTATTAAAATGGAGAAATGGAGTTTCATGTACAAGGTCAAGCATTTTGTTTTAAATACATTTACAGTGATGGGAGATGTCTTTTTATTCATCATAGTACTTTTTAATGGAGCAGTAGCCTATATATTCTTGTAATTTTTGAGCATTTTATTGCCTAGATCATAATGTCTTCTGTATGAAGTAGGAGGAGAGCAAGAGGTTTTTTTGTGTGGGCAGATAGCTCCTTGTGAATTAGGGTAGAAGATGGATGTTTTAAGGTTTAAATATATTTTTATAGGTAGCTAAGTCCAGTCTTGAAGAGTTAATTGTTAGGACAGCATAGAATCAGAAAATATACTTGAATAATGTAATGGGTTCTGGGTAATACTGAAGAGTTGAGAGTTCCTGATCAGGAACTTTTTGTGAGGACTGGACAAAAGTAGTGACAGGAAATGATAATGTGCTAGAGTTATTAATGCTCTAGAATGGGGAAAATCTGTACTAATTAAAAACAAAATTAAATATAGGCTTCAAATTTCAGTAGGGAATAGCACTATCTATTATTGGCTTTCCTTTACTGCTGTTTGCAATGGGAAAACAATCTTAGTTTTGGTTTGACCCATCCTTCATTTCTGTTTCTCGTTTTAGATACTGTCCTGTTCCAAATGAATTTTTGAAATTTCATCACTTCATCATATTTGCATGCCTCCCCAGATTCAGGGAGGGAGATGAGCTGTGTCATTCCTTATTCTTTTTGTATACTTTCCTTTTATCTTTTGAAAGGAAACAATGTGAAGTTTGTTAGTAAAGTTTAGTAGCAAAGACAAGGTCAAACAAAATTGAACAGAGGGTTCTGAGGACCATTTTAGGTGCAGACCTTGAAGTCAAGCTTTTGGTCTTGGATAGATTGCTGAGAAGTTGCTCTTTTCTCCTTGCTTGATTATGATACAGAGTTTCAACAAACCCAATAAATGGAATAGTTGATCAATCTGAAAGTGCAGATGAACTGATTTGGGTGCAGACCGTTAAATGCCAGGAGCATTTGAGTGAACAATGTAATCTGAGGTTTCAAGGAAGACATACTGTCTTAGTTACAGCTTCCATGATTATCAAAGTAATTCCTTTCTGATGGGAGAGGTAGAAATATCCTTCATTATGCCAAACACCTGGAAATTATTTTTGTTTGTAGCCTAAAAACCATTTCTGAGTATGTGAAACCAATTCATCAGTAAAGTTTTCCACATTCAAGAGGGAGAGAGCAGAAGCTTCTAATCATAACTTAAAAAAACTTATTATAAAAGAAACTGACATGTTTTCCTGCTCAGTCTTCTGAAAATGTAGTCTCTGCTCTGTTTCAAAATGTGCTTTTAGTTTAATGATTATGGTTGTAATTAAGGGGCTAGTTAGAAAAACTATAGCTATGAAGTATAAACATGGCAACCAGAATACCTTTCAAAGCAAAGCAGAGGCTCTGTGTCCAAGCTGGATGTTGCAACACACTTGCATTACAATGAGATACAGGACTGTGGTTTACCTTAAAAAAAAAGAGAAAAAAAGTTAATTGTTGTTAAGAATTTATACCACGCATCAAGACCCATCAGAAAACTGAACACTGGAGATCTTCTCTCATCTCATTTAACCTTGCTATTCCTACTTTAGTTGTGTATAGCTCACCAGTACAAGCTCAATTGCTCACCCAGGGTAAATTTCATTTGTTTGGGGCACCTGTGTTAGGGTGGAGGTAACCATCTTGTAAAAAGTAGCTTTTGAATGGCTGAACTACAGCTAACTTTGAGAACTTTATTTGAAGGTGTTGCTCAGGAAAGGTAGTGCAGCTAGCAACTTGTTTCTCATCTGCTGTTCAAAGTAATTTAGATTATGAGGCACCATTTGCTCACTTTTCTTTTAAGGAAAAAAGACCAAGTAAAAGCCAAATACTTTTTCCACCCTTTCAGTTGGTCATTTTTGTAGAATACGCATACATCTTTTTGGGTAGTGGAGAATAAGATAATAATCAGCACTTTCTTGAATAAAGAAGCATAGTTTATTTCAGCTGTAGAAAAGAAGGAGTTTGTTAATTACACTATGCTAAAGAATCACAAAGACAAATAGTTTTGGAAAATTACCTGTGTCCTTTCGCTGTTTTGTTTGGCTGTATCAGAATTCCAGATATTGACTGTAGGATAAGAAAAAGCATCTCACAACCCATGGATTTAAATTTAAAATATCTGTTATGCTACATTATTGTTTATCTTTTAGTTCCTCTTTGAAACTCTCTTTTTTATAGTACCTGTAAAAATCATAACAACAGACTTATCAGAAGAATGCTGAGAGTTTTGACTTTGGATAGGAGGACAAGTAAGTAAGGGCACTTGGTTTCTCTCTGGAGTCTCCTCAGAGCCAGCAGGACAAAGGAAGTTTCGTATTCCTTCCTTTATACATTCATCCATTCTCATTTCAAAAACAATGCCTGAATCTGTTGGGAAACAGCATTTCAGTTTGGACATACTTGCCTTTACAAATCACACTGGAGAGGTGATGAAATCTTCATCCCTGGAGACTTTAGACAGAGCCCTGAGAAATCTCTTCAAAGCTGTCTTTGCTTTGAGTGAGGGTTGGACCAGATGAATTTTGGAGGTCTGTCACAATTTAAATTATTCTGTTGCAGTCAGAGAAATAAAAAGAAAAAAGTATTTTGATTTCTGTGAAGATAAGGCTGATAGTTCTGGTTTTCTTTGCTGGGAAAACATAAGGAAACAGTCAACACTAAACAGCATTAAAAAATAAGTCTGTCATCACTTGAATGAGTCACTATGCAAAGTAACAATGTATAAATGAATAGCAATATAATTATTGGATTATAATATTGCTATAATCTACTATATATACACATTTAAATGTGCAGACAAATCTGTGAATTATGGCATTGCGTGTGGATGGAATTTGTGTATCTCTAAGATTGTTCCCAGGTGGAAAGCTGTATTTTTTATAGCATTAAGCACAAGTCACTATTACCATTTTGTTTCTGACAAAAGTTATAAATTAAACTTTTCTGAGTATGATGCTGCACTTACCCACATGGAAAATTATAAAATATTGTGTTACTTGTAACAAGGTAATTGTAGGTTTCATTCAAGATCAATAGAACTACACAGCTATTATCAAGTATGAGTAATTTATTTTACTGCTTGATTTTCTCCCTTTCTGACCCTGTTTATATATATTTTCAGTCCTGATGATCAGTGTATTGGATATACAGCATTTAGATTGAAAACTGCTTCTTCAATAAAGGATTGTTCATTCTGGGATTTATTTCCGGTGGCTATTTTTGTTTCTTTTCTTCTTTTTTTGTTTGTCATTAATAGTACCAGATTTCTTCCATCATACACATAAGAAAATTTTGAACAATATAAAGAATTTAAAGGATAACATGAGGTTTGGGGGTTTTTCTTCTTCTTACAGGCCTGGCAGCTGCGATTCAGTCACCTTGTGGGCTACGGTGCCAAATACTACTCCTACCTCATGTCCAGGGCAGTTGCCTCTATGGTGTGGAAACAGTGTTTTGCTCAGAACCCGTTTGATAGGTAAAAACACAGAAATGTTAAATAGAATTAAATGCTAGTTGCTTCTGGAAAACATGAAAAAACAAAGGTTGGTGGGCTTTTTTGACACAAATTAGTTTTTAGCATTTTTCTTGATTTTAAGAGGACTACAAAGCAGGAAATAACCACAGAGAGAGAGAGAGAGAGAGAGAGAGAGAGATACATACTTTGGGACATGTTCATTGATGCAAAAAAATTGTGTCAATGTTTTAAAATACAGGTGTGTCAGTTGGGAGGCACTGAAATCCCTATTTAGATGTAATTAGAGAGCTTGAAATTCACAGATGCCTAATTGCTTGCAATTTTCTATTGAAATCAAACCAACTGTTGGTATTAAACAAGCTTCATGTCACCAACTTCAAAGCTCAGTATAGCTATGCTACTCATTTTGCTTTGTGAAATTAAAAGGCAAATTGAGAGGTCACAAATTGTAAGCATTCTTATACTTCTGCTGAATGTTCAGGACATTGTAACAGAGCATCTTTTCCCTTTGGCACAGTGAAGCCTGAAATGTTGTTTGCAAATTAATAAGCACTTCTATAAGCACCAACACACACTCATATGTATAAAATTTGTCTAGTTCAGTTCCTCAAAGTGGATTTTAAATGTGATTTGAATTTGAGGAGTCAACATGGCATCAGTCATTGTTTCAGGGTAGAAAATTTCATTTGATGTCTGTCTGTGAGTTCTATAGAGATCCTAGAAACAGAGCTGAGTGAAGGCTGGACAGCTTGTGTTTGCAGATGGCTCTAACACCTGTGTTTCTCCAGGGCCATGGGGGAGCGCTATCGCAGGGAGATGCTGGCACACGGCGGTGCAAAGGAGCCCATGCTAATGGTGCAAGGTAGGAAATAAATTATAACTCCTTTATTCTCCTGCAAAGGGAAGAAACTTCAACTTAACTGCATTTCCCAGCTTGGTCTTTTTGCTTTAATTGTGGTGTTCACTAGATTTGTGAAAGAAAAATTTAAGTGGACTGGTCATCACCTTTGTATCATGGTCAATAGAACTCCTTGTGATACATGGAGTACACACAGGTAAAGCTGAGCTGAAGTGTTGGAGAGGTTTGTATTACAAGGCTGTCTAAAGAATTCAGAATAAACTTGAAGGAAGATAGATTACATCATTTCTTGGATACAATAAAGTAGTAACTTTTCCATACATGGAATTCATAATGTCTCTGGTTATTTTGTATAGGAGAAGTTGAACTTGTTTTGGCCACATCATTTCAGTGTCACCAATACAGCCGTGGCTGTATCAGTACTTCAAGTGTAGTACTTTTCATGAAATGCATCTCTGACAACTGTATTAAAGAAACACAGCTCATTATTCATCTCACTACTGTATTAGCCTTTTGAATCTGGAAAATAACTTCTAAAAATCATTCATACCCATAACAAAAATACTCTGTGTGTTCATACCTTAAAAAAATAATGCCAAAAGAATGAAACAGGTTTGAGAAACTGCTGACATTATCCCAAATCTATGAAATCAGGGTAAAGATTTCCTGTGTAAAGTTGCAGAGTTCAAACCCAACATTACTTTTGCTGTTCCTAAGATGAGCACTTGCTAAGTCCTGGCACATCTTTCAATTTTCTCTGAAATTCTAGGTATTAAGAATGAATATGAATTCACTCGCCTCTGTTCACTCTGTTTTAGCAGACTGGAACTTGTGGGACTGTTTTCTACAGATAAGGAAGACAGTGTCTGTATTTCATCATGAGATTGGCACAGTTTCATGACTGGAGCATTTCAGTTCTTTGACCCATCTGTTTATATCTGAGGCCATGACCTCTGCTCTCCTTAGACTCATCATGTGTTAAGCAACTATATATTCTTTAGGTCGTCTATTTACATTTCTGATCTACAGGGTTACTTTTCATTCAATATGACTTCCCAAACTTCTCTTTACTGTTCTTGAAGAGTTTGTGTTTGTAACCTTGAAAAGCTGTGGTCCAGAACTGTAGATTACAAAGCTGCAAGACAGGAATGTGCATCTTTACAAGCATATCCAATTTTTACACTGTAAGTCATATGGTGGAGAAAGAAAAATGTTTTTAAACACCAGATATGCTTATGATCTCCTCTCTTTCTGGGATGTATTCTTTATTTTACTGAGCATGGAATTTTCCTGGAATGTCGTGGATACTATGTTGGAGTTGCTGGCAGTATGCTTCCTTGAATCAGGTACTATTTGAATGAAGTTTTAAAATTCATCTGTGGATGGTAGAGAAAAATCTATGGAAGTAAAACTGGCTTTCCTCCTTGTGTGTGATATGGTCTTATGGGAGACAAAGGGCTCACTGAAGTCCAAGCAGGTGACATGCACGGCTCTCCCCTTTTCTGCCAGGCCAGTTATTTCATCATACAAGGTTATCAAGGTATTTAAGCATGACATGTCTTTGGTGAATCCATGGTGACTATTCCTGATTTTTTTGCTGTTCATGAGTCTAAAGTCAGTTTCCAGGATTAGCTGGTCCAGCACCTTTCTAAGGACTGAGGTGAGACTGACGAGCCTCAGTTCCTTGGGTTCTGCTGCTTATTCTTCTTGAAGATACACATGACTTTTGCTTTTTACTAGTCTTTTGGTACTTCCGCTAATTTAAGAGATTACTGAGAGTTGCCTAACAGTTCAATTTGCCAGCTCCCTTTGCACTCAGGGGTGCATTCTGCCAGGGCCTGTGGGCTTGTTTATGCCCAGTTTTCTTAAGTGTACTGTGATCTGATCCTCTTCCATCAAAGATAAACCTTCCTTGCTTCAGATTATCTCCCTGGACACTTTTGTATTCTGAATTTCACTTTTAAACTCTTTATACAGAAATCCTAACTGATACTCAAGATTGTAAAAAATAACCAGTGTTCATCAGCAGAATCTTCGTGTGTGCATATCATGATGTTCATTTGTACACAGTAAAAGTAGTTAAGTAAAAAACTTAACAAACATGCTTGAACGACTCCCTGAAGAATGAAATCAGGGTGGCTCAGGTGTTTTGACAAGACAATAACTTGATTGCTGATTTGGGATTATTGGAAGCGAAATCACAGAACATGCCTGATGAGAAAAGTTATAATTGTACATAATTGGTCTGTATTTATTACAAAAAAGAGAATTTATGAAGAAAAGTAGGAACATTTCAATTTGTTTAGGTTCAATGAGCTTCTGATTCCTCTTGCTGCTTTTTTTTTTTCATTATCCATGTTCCAGACTACTTGATTTCCTTCTCCTGTTGGTTTCCATCAGTTGCAAAACTGTGCTCCCATAGCAAATAACAAAATGTATCTGATTAAAGACAGATTCCACCAAACTTTAAAGCTTGTTGATTTTACTCCTCTTCAGAGAAACGGTCCAGATTCCTCGCTGACTAGTGCCCTATTTCAAAAAGTTCTTTAGGTTGTTATTTCAGGTGGTTTTTTTATATGGGCTTGCACATGTCTGGCTTTCGGATGCACATCTGCAGCCTCACCCTTGAAGTGCTTCCATACCTCATTAGGAAGTTAGCCATGTTCATTGGCTGTTTGATAGCAGGTTACTTCACGAGCACATTTCATTTATGCAGTTTCTTTGTTATGATTTTCTTCTCAGAAGCTATCTATTGTCTTTCTTTTGTGTTTGGGTATGACCCTAGCTTTTCATCTTTCTCCAACATGATTCCATAGATGTACTGATTAGGAAAGATAAAGGATCTGACCTGTGGAGTTACTGAGAAGGTTCCTGTTTGAACTAGTCTTTAATTAGGAAACACAATATGCATCTTGTTGTTGTTGTTTGCTTTTGATTCTCTTGGTATTTGTTTCCTTTGAAAAAACCAAAAATCATAGAAGTCTTGTGAAAACTTTCTAAACATTTTCTGTAGTGACCCTTTTTATCTTACCCCCTTGATAGTCAATGAAATACAGAAAGAGTCACAAATACTATCATGGTATCAGGAGCAATTGAAAATTGGTGGGCAATGTTTTGTCCGACAGGCTGATTTTCATTCAAATTTTCCTTAGAGAAAAATACGTTTAGAGAAGAACTTGATTCCTCTGTCATTTTGTGTTGACTACATGGCTCTTGCAGATTTTCTCCTTCCTAGGACTACATGGCATTAAGGATTCCAAATTCCTTTAAAGTTATATAACCCAGGTGTCCCTTCCAGGTCCAGTTGTGTGCCGGTTGCAGGTCTGAACAGGATTCAGGTGTGCACCATTCCTCCCTTTCTGCCTTGGCACTCCCTGGCTGGAAAGAAACCCAGGTGCATAGGCAGAAAGTGAATTGCAGTGTGAAAACTACTGGGTTGGATGTTTTGGAAACTGAGAGCATGGAACATATCCTGGAGAGCACTTCTCCTGCAGCCTGGGTGCAGTCACATTGCCCTGGGGACTTCTGAGGAAGTCCTTGTGCAAAATGTGTGTGAGGTTGTGTTCTTGCTTTGTTGATACTGTATTACATTGCAGAGGGTCATACTCAGCTCTGTGCCTACATGGTAACCGAACCAGCTGGCTGTGTAAATAAACACCCAATTGCTCCAACGATGTTTGAAAATTCGGTTTTCCATGCCTCAGACTGTATTTCATGAAGTAATTACAATTTGAAGAGGCTGCAAAAATCTTCATGTAATGATTGTACATCCCTTTGAAAGTGTAAGAAATATGCATAAATCCTAGAAGGTGATGTGAACGGCAGCATATGTTAGCTCAAACTGCATGGACCCAAAATAATTAGTGTTCCAGGGGGGCAGAGGCCAAATTTTGCCACAGGCTTTATTCTTCTCTCAATTTTCAGTGATTGTAGGTTATAGCTAACCATCTCTCAAAAGGGTGTGGTTAACCACAGTGCTGTAATGTGAAAGAAACTTCAAAGCAACAAAGATAAGCTATGCAGTTGCCTTAGGCTTGGGAGAGACTGAGCTGAAATAGGAGTTGGGCTGAACACATTAAAATACACTCCTAAATTTGAAAACTGCAACCATCAGACCTTGTGGACATCTTACTGAATCATTTAGACTGAAGTGCTGAGTACTTACAATATATCAAAGCTGATCTTGCTTTGATATATTTTAATGGGGTTTGAAGAGAGACATGACCACTCTTTAGCACATCACTGTAAAGTAAGAGGTTAAAACACAGAAATACCATCATTGCCTGTTTCTTTTGGAGCTGTCTACTCTAAAATCTGTATTTATTTATTTAATGAGGGCATCATCATTTCACTACAGTTCTTTAGCCATGACCTCAGTTACTCCTCGTCCCTTCTTTGCAAAAGCGAAGTCTGTTGGTACCTGCTTTTGATATCAGTGTTGAGAAAATAGGAATGCAACAAACCACTAATGCAAGAAATCTGAAATCTGTTTTTGTTATCAAAAGCTGGAACTACTGGATAGGAGATCATTTGACATCACCATTGCTAGAATTATTTTGGAATCTCCTACATATTTAGAGCAAACCTGGTTTTAATAAATAAATACAATTTATAACAATTTGAGTGATATTTGCTGGGACTGTATTCAGCTGCACTAAAATACATCCAAGTATACTGTAGTTAATTATATTTCTCTTACTCATTTTGTAATATCCAGGGTTTTTGTTATGATTTGCCATCTTTATGTAAGAGGGGAAATGAAATCTCCTGAAAGATAATCCCAGCTTCAGTTTCTTCTCTTCTGCCTATCATTATACTATTGGCTCTTCTTTTTTTGCAATGTCTTGATAACTGGCAGAATAATTGTTAGTCTGTCAAAGAACTGACTGAACATCATCCAGACTGGCTGTTTTTTATAAAGTCAGTATTGGAAAGGGAATTTTGTATGATGGGGCTAGGGGAGTGGTGGTTATGTCTATTATGGCCATCTTTATGTACCATCTGTGCAGTATTTCAGTCATCTCTCCATACTGATACCTGGTGAGAAAGGAATGACAATACATGTTCCAGTGGACTGCCATCCCTGTCACCTTCTTAAGGCACCCTCTCTTCTTCTGTGAAAACTGCAGGAACATATGAGTTTAACTGGAATTTTTCATAGGCTGTTGGGGACCAAATCTGTATGTTCCCCAGCCAGGAACCTGAGGGAGGGAGTCTGCAAGAGGTCATGGCTCTCTGGCGAGTTCAGACCAGTACCTGGGTATCTGCTCACATCTGTTTCTCAGCCCAGCACACAGCGAGCCATTTTTCATTGTGAACTACAAGTAATTCCACCATGATTTTTCTAACATTAGAGTAGATGACAAATTTACCAAGTACTTGGAAATATTAATTCTGTTCTCTTTCATTTTGAAAATAGCTTGATGCAAACTTCATTTAGCAGTATTTCAGTCCATCTATATATAGTGGGAGATTTATTTTCATTTTAGTGTTTGCTGCTAATCTACTGGGCCATGGCAGTTTGTGTTGACACTTATAACATGTTTAAATCAGATTGAAGTGGAATTCTGTAAGGTCTTAGCAAGAAAATTCTTTTTGGTTGCTCACACCAATTTACTTTGAGCTGGTCTGTTTCCTGATGGGTTTTGAATCATTGTGTTGTAGTAAAGGATTATAGTCCTTCAGCAGCATGCAATTATAATTTCCACCAAAAGAAAATATTGTTGAGGATGTGAAAGAATATAAATTAACGTTCAGTAGGTATACTGATCAGAAAGGGTAGAACAAGGTTATATTTACATTGGCAGATGTCAGAAAGAAGAGATTACTTCAAAGAAATATGAAGATTAAATTTTACATTATTTGGCAGTTGTACTATTGGGGGTTTTTTTGGTTTGTGGTTTGTTTTTTTTTTCTGGTACAAGTTATGCAGTAAATTTTCATATGTAATCTTGAAAACATTAATAACAGTGAAAAGACCAACTATATGTGGTTAAGTACAAAGAAATATCTGAAAATAATTTAAAGGATATATTCTCATGCCATCTTAAAATTGTGATTCTGGAGAGGAAGGGGTGAAATTTTTAGCTTCTCTATGTATAGAATTACCTGACAAAGTACTTGGGCATGATTTTAATACTAATTCATTATGCTAACTTTCTTGTCTGATATCATGTAGCCAAGTGCTACAGTCAGCACGTGCAGTAATTTAAATTCTTAAGAAAAGATAAGTCCTAGTACTGTAAAAAAAGCAAAACTAAAACTACAGTGTATTGAAAATGCTTTTGTTTGTGTTTTGTGCCCTGTCAAAAATTTCAGATATAGCTTTACTTCAAATACTAAATTAAATGGTTCTAAGGTGTGCAATGCTTTGAGAAATTTTTTTTCTGGCTTGGTCAGAACTGGAACTTAGCAGATAAGGGTTTATATACATGCTCAAAAACTAATTTGTTTCACTCATTTCTGAATGACTGGGTCTGTGGTTACATTGCTTTAAAACAGATATAATTCCCTGCTTAAACAAGGTAGTAATGACAAAAATCAGTTAGCAGTCTTGAAACCTGTAAATTCTGTGAAAATGTATAACAGGTATCTTGAAGAAACTAAATAATCCCTCTACATTATAATTGCACTTTTTTCTTGACAAAGAAATCTGATAGCTGTTTCTGTTGTATAGTGACATTAAAAGTTAGTTAGCAGTAACTGTTACTGCTGACAAAGCTGTCAAGGTCAGAGCATCCTGATGAAGAGTCTCTTGTCTTGCTTTTTTGTAGGTATGCTTCAGAAATCCCCTTCAGTTGAAGATTTTGTGGATGCCCTTGTTTCAGACTTAGACCATGACTTTGAAACATTTATCATGGACTCATAACAACAGAACTGAATTATTTGATGGGAGATTGCATATGTCTTCATAATTGTGGATAAAATATTGTTGTGACTGGTTTTGCTTTTTGATGAACCATTTTAGAGTTTGACTGTTCATGTTGTTGGAATGGTAATAAAAACTTTCATTGGATCACCTGGTTTCATTTATGAAGATGACTGTTTTCCATTGCATAGGAGCTTAAGCATGGAATTTGAGAGAACAAATCCTCTACCATGTACTGTTAGAAGATTTGATGTTGTTGGAAGAGAGTAAATGGGAATTGAACTCATCTTCGGGGTGACTGGAGGGGTATGAAAGGTCTTTTGGTACACACATTGATTCACTACTAGGATTTACCTCTTGATGTTATGGCCCAGAACTGTTCACACAGGTCTTTCTCACATGCTCATGGATTTTCTTTAACTTTTTTAAGCCATCTTTCTTGTAGGAGTCCTGCACTGGTGAAGAGCAAATTGTGTTTGAAACAAAGGGAAAATTGGAAAGAAAGAAGTGAAAAACTAGGAGCTGTATTTGAGATAGGGAAGAGAATGATGGGAAAAGTAGGTCTGTGGTCCTCCTGGTCTGTAATGGAAAATTTTAGATGAGAAGGAAAGAGATATGTTGCAACACTTAAGAGAGACAAAGGAGTAAAACAGATACCCTACAGCTGATCTGGTCTCTGCATATTTGTTCACACGAAGTTTCCTTTTAATGATGAGTGGATAAGTGTGAGGAACTGTTTAAAGTACAGGAGGGTGGGTTTTGGAGGGGAAAGAGAATTCAAAACAAATATGTTCTTCCAGGATAGACTGGAGCAGTTTGGTAAGGTTGCACGTTATATAGTGGATGATGAACAAAGGGAATGTTATCAGTGGGTTTTTCTTTTTCCCTCTAAGTAAATTATGAAATGGTATTTCAAGGTGTTTTGGAAAAAAAAAAGAAGAAAACTGATGATTTTTTCTGTAGGAATGCCCTTGTTTAGAGGTGCTCTGTAGGTTGTTATAGAAGGTATTGTAAGTGTTCTGCTCAATGAAATCCAGTGAAAGAAGCAAGAAAGGAAGAGAACCACAGCTGAGAGATGAGGGCAAACAACTGAGAGAGAAGTAAGTAAAGGTAAAAGAACCTAGCCAGAAAAGGTGGGTGTTTGGGAAGGGATAAATAAGAGTGAGAGGTGATTGGATGATTTGCCCTCTTTTTAGGAAAGTCTGTGTGAAAGGTAATTGTTTGATATTTTACCCTATTTTTTTTCACTGCCTGTTTTTGCAAGGCAGAAGTTGCCTTGTGTGAGTAGCACTGTCATTCTGGTAGAGCTGAGTTTAGACATTTTTAGATGCT
This sequence comes from Pycnonotus jocosus, assembly GCA_013400435.1. Taxonomy (NCBI): domain Eukaryota; kingdom Metazoa; phylum Chordata; class Aves; order Passeriformes; family Pycnonotidae; genus Pycnonotus; species Pycnonotus jocosus. Next base: position 362,094 of record VWYP01004444.1, read on the forward strand.
TTGATTAAACAATTGGGTGCATTTTCAGACACATACCACAACCAAGCTTCTGGCTTGTACTGCTGACTGACTCCATTGTGTGTCTGCAGTTGGTCCCTGAGAGGGAAGAGTGAATGGTTTTGCTTAACAAACTAGGTGGGCATTTTGCTGCAAGTGAAGTCATTAAAAAACCCACAAAGTAAGTGTCAGTTTAGGTGTGAGTAAAACCACATTGTGAAGATGGGAAGGCATATAAAGTGTACAATAGCTGACGAATGTAAATTTAACAACCCTTAGAGTGGGGTATTTAGTGGAAGTATATTTCAAAGGGAATTCAAGGGTGTTGCTAAGGGAGCCTTGCATTGTTTGTTGCCTGGGTTTTGTACTGGAACAAACTAACGATTATGTTTATCTGACGCTGGCACATGTTGAAAGATTCATTGTGACAAAAAGAACTTAGCAAACGGAAATCCTCGTGCTGACACGGCCCTGGAAGCACTGCGGCAAAGAAAATAAAGTATCATAATTGGCGGAATAAGCAGAGCAGTTACAATTAAGAGATTGCCCCTACATTTTAATTTGAAAGAAATTCAAGTGATATTGGATTTAGTGTACAGATACCTCTTCAAAATATATGTAGTACTCACATTGCTTTAGGCTCATGGCTGCTATTACTTCTTTAATTCACCATCTCATTTGATCCTTCTGCAAACAACAGTCTTTTCAAGGTTTTATCAGAGTGCCATCAAATAATATCTTTCTAATATGTAATCAGATATCAACAAAGAAAGGTAGAAAATCTTGCCTTTTGCCAGAGCATGGTGGATTGCTGCTTATTGCTCAGATTTATAACTCATGGGGTGTCTGACAAAGATGGGAGCTGGTAGAAAAATAAATACATCTCAGAATGACGGCTTCAGGTTCTTTTGTGAAGAAACCTGACTTCACTGATTTTTTTTTAATGAAATAACCTTTGAGGATTGAACAGTAGACATTGTTAAGCCTCTAGAGAACATATTATACCACCGCAATGAGGCTTACTACAGGAGGAGAAATATTACTCTAAATTTTTTCTCTTTTTTTGATAGTTTCTAAAAATGTTTCCAGCTGTTTGAATGTCTGATGCTTTTTCCTTTTTTTTTTTTTTTCTTTTCAAGGGACTTTTATTTTCCAGCAAATAATGTATACTCTCAGTAATGTGAGACCTCTCTTGTGACCAGCAGTGTAACTCTTCATAAATGTAAAAACCACTGTAATCCTTTTCCAGCATTCCATGCTTTCCCACTGGGGCTGCTGAACCAGCTATTCAAAAGTTTGGTTTATAATACTGTAACTCAACATCATGCTTTTAATCTGAAATTTTACAATGTTTTGGATTTTAGCTGCCATGGAAAATAAGTAGTGAACATCTTCAGAAGAAATTATACCCTTATGCAATCCTGAAATAATAACACATAATTACAACACATCAGAAAAGCACAGGTGGATTATGTTTGGAAGTCTGAGGTGTGAACTTTGCTGCTTTTTTTTTTAAATGTTTGATGTGATTATTTTTCTGATTCACTTAAGATAGACTGAAGTATTGTGTAATAATTACTTTCAGGTGACATAAATACAGCTGGTGCTGGATGAAGTTCTAAACACCAAAGAAGATAATAAGAGGAAAAGGCAGTAGTTAGGAAGGTAGGGAAGAATTGAATACAGATGAGAAACCAGGCATGGTAATGGATTGATACAGAAGTAAAAAACCTCTGAGTTAAAAGCTTGGGCAGAGTAAAAGAGGGCTTTCTTTCCACAGCAGTAAGTCTGAAATGGAAATTACAGCACTGCCAGTAACAGAAAAGGCAGAGGTGTTCAAGAATGTTTTTGCTTTGTGTTCAGTGGAATGCCAGATGGAAGAATTCATATCATATGCTGATAAAAGCTTTTCCAACAGATGTTAAATAGCTGCTCGTACAGCAAGTCAGAATCTAAATCAGTGTGCAAAACTAAAAAATGAATTTGTATCAAAGCAAGAGAGCTTATTATTATAGATGACACTAAGATAGAAATGAAGAGGTGACTGTAACACCAATATTGATAGCTCAGAAAATATGCATCTTAGTCTATCAGAAGATTAATGTGATGATGATACAGAAGCACAAATTTGAAAGATTGAACATCGATCTGAAAACAAGTGTTTAACAAGAGCTGTTAGGTGAAATTAGACAAAGTTGCACCTGATCTCTAGTTTGTATGTTGACAGCAGGGACAACATATGAGAAGAGCTGGAGTTGCCTGATCAGCAACAGAAATGTACATCAGAACTGGCCTGTTTTCTGAAACACCTGCCCTAATTCAGCTTGATGCAGAGAAGCCCTGTAGCCTCAGTTACACCAGGGCAGAGCCACCTTTTGTGGTCCAACAAGCTGTGAGTGAGGAGAGTGTCTTTGGAAGGAGGTTTTTTCATGAGGGTAGCAAGTCTGTGCTTGCTGGATAACTGTCCTGCTGGCAGCTTCCCCTTGTCTTCCATGAAGAGCTGGAAAAGCAGTGTCAGCCAAAGCACCTCCTCTGCTTGCTCTGAAGTGGGAGAAACTGTGTGTCTGCTATTTCAGATTTCTTCTGGGCAAAGTATTGGAGATTTTGTGTTCCCAGAGATAGGGATTTCTATGTGTGCTGTTGGGAACAAGTTCAAGTTGGCACTTTACCCCAGCAGGTTTGCAGTGTAGCAACAGGAAGTATTACATTAAAATCAGAGAGAATTCAAGAGTTAAAGAACTTGAGAATTGAAGATGCATGTTAGCAGGAGGAAAGCACACAGATTTCCCTGGGAGAAGGACCGTGGGAGAACAGCTAGTGTGCTCGGGGAGGAGAGGGAAGGAGATAAAAGATAAGGAAGTATAAATCAGCAGCAGCAGGGCTGCCTGTCGGCCCTTCTGATCTTCCCTGGGCTGAGATTTGTTTACTTTCAAGTCCGCTGCGGCTGCTCCTCACCAGCTGGCACGCGGAGCTGCACGGGTGTAGGAAATCATTACCACTTCGTGTTTGGAGGAAGCATCCAAAAAATCTCGTGGAGACAAATGACTTAAACCAGAAGCAAAGTGGCAGTACAGATCTGACAGGCTGACTGGTTGGGGTGCTCTACTGCTGTATAGATTTGAAAGCACAGAGGGAAGGGAGTGGGGTGCCTCTTTCCAGCAGTTGCCAAAGAGCCTGTAGCTTCTAAGGCAGCTTGTAAGTGGCTAAAACTTGCCATTCTGGCTGCTTTCACTCTTGATGGGAAGAAACAGGCATCTTCAAAATGGAATATATCCTACCAGTCTAAGGATGGGGATGAGCTAGCTCTTTTATGTGCCTTTTGTTGTTGCAGTAACTACAGAGAGAGCACAGACGGCTGGAATAGAAGTATCAGGAACCCTGGTTTCTGTTCAGAACACCTTAAAGCACTGAAGTTTGGGGTTTTTTTTAATGTTATAATTTTTCAATTGTCAAATGCCACCATTGTTTACTTGCTGCCTGTCATACACGTCTGAGTTCACACATCATTGGCAGCATCACGTAGTACAATATTAAAATAGGCACAGAAGATGCTCTGATTTAATTGAATGTCTGATGCTTTTTCCTTTTTTTTTTTTCTTTTCAAGAGACTTTTATTTTCTGAAACATCTTGGTTTCTATGAAGCGCCTTTTGGCTGACTCCTTACAACCCTTTCACTTCACTCTTTAGACACCTCTAAGTACCCCCATCTCCACCTAGGACATGACCTAGGGGTAGGAGGAGGTGAGGGATGCTTTGGGCTGTGACTGACCTGGGGGCTGTGATCATATCAGAGGAAAAGCAAAATGGCAGCCTGGCAGGTTCTTCTCACCCTGTCCACAGCTGGAGTTTGTATCATGCTCTAACAGCGTTTCTCTTCCACCTTCCCCGTGCTGTGGGAAAGCTGGGCCTTGGGGAAATGCCCTGAATGTGATCCACTAAGAAGGTGAAGCATTTCCAAGTGGGCCAGGTTGGGGTGGATGAGCCCCTTTAGGTTACAGACCACAGGACAGCAGCTCTCAATGCTCTGCAGGAAGCTGCTCCTCATGAATAATTTATCAGGTTGGTGTTTCAAGGTGCTTGTCCCTTGAACATGATCAGAAGTTTGGCTGATGTTTGCAGCAGCCCTTAACCTCATCAAGCTCCTCTGGAATACTCACAGCAGATTAGCAGGGCAGTTGTTAAAAATAGTCTGTTTATCAATGGTGCTCTTCAGAAGTAGCCACAAGGCTCAATCATAGCCTACTTTCAGTATTTAAAAAACATACGAAATAAAAAACGTGTATAAGATCAGAAGAGCTTGCTACTTTCACATAGTGCACTCTCCTACCAGCCCCACTTTTCTTCCTCACAAGGATGCAACCCAGTTAACTCACCTTGCAGCTCCCTGCACAGAGACAAGTCCTCATCCAACACATATTTCTGTAGCTCAAATGAAGTTATTAAGGACTTGTGTTATTTATACCTGTTGAGTGTTTCCCCCCAAGGTCATTTGACAGCATCCCAGCTCCTGGATTGCTGAGCTGCAGCATCTGCTGTGGACAGCCAGAGGCTGTGTGGAGGCGGCTGAGCAAAGGTTGTCTTCAGCTTTGGGCAGCTGATAGGGCTGAAGCCTACAAGTGCCTGCATTTCTTCACATGGATTTTAGAAACAAAAAAAGGCATTAAAATTTCCCTGAATGCCTTGGCTTACAATGCTTCTGACATACAGATGTGCTCAGTTGTCTGCAGTTCACTTCCAAGGAGAATACAGTTGTAAAAAGTCATTTTATAAGAGAGGCCTGGGGGAACACAAGTGATAGAGCAGTTTTTATAACATACTAAAACTTCTATAAAACTAATTATAAATGTTATCAAAATGATTCATGCTAGCGTAAATCCTACTCATTACAAATGAGAGTTGAAGTGACAGTTCATTGTCTCTTAACATTTGCACAAACATATTGCCTTTCCTCCCTGTGCTGTCACAGGGAGGTTGGGGCAGGATTTCCCCAGGAATTGGAGGTGCCATTGCAAGAAGGAGGCAGTGCCATGGGGGTCCATAACCTCAGCTGACAATGACGAGGTAAGTTCTGATCACACCTGATTCCTCACCATCCTGGCAAATTTTCTTCTTATCACCTGTAAATTTAATTTGTTGTCTTGCCCTGAAGCCTGCCCAGCAAATGTGTCCCTCATGCATGGGGAAGTGCCACGTGTCTATAGGTATTACTCTTGCTGAAACTATTTAATATTGAAGGTCTTTTGCAAAACAGTACTGAATTTCTGGCAGTGTTTTCCTAAGTGGGGATTTAGATAACTTGTTCTACTTAATCAAATTAGCTATCTGTGATTTAATCTGGTGTTTAAGCCAAATTCCCAAGACAAATTGGTTTTAATAGACTGTTCAGTTTGTAATCTCTGTTTTCCAAGAAAATCAGCTTTTATTTATTTTGCTTGTTTGTTTCTGACTGTCTCAATTCTACATGAAAAACTGATGTAGGCTGGCTGAGTACAGGGAAATAGCTGATTTGACATTCAGTTTCTTCCTTTGCGAGCTATCCCATTTTCCATGCCTTTCCCTTGGTCTGTCAGAACTTTCTGTCAGCTGGTTTGGCACCTGTGCCTCTCTGGCTATAGACGGTATTTTTTTTTCTTTTTCACTGTTTGTGTCTCATCCTATCTTGCATCTCCAGCTTTACCTGCTTTATTTGGAGGAAAAAAAAAAAAAAAAAGAAAAAAAGTTTTGCTAATTAAATTGGGTCAGTAAAAGCTACAAACCCCCTTTTAGAACTTGTTCTCTGTCTGTTGAGAGCCTTTGTGCCAGCTGAGCACACTTCAGATCCCAGTCATCATACCCTATGGAAAAGGTCACTTCATGGTAACCTCTTCAGAAGCGCAGGACTTGCTGAAGCAAACAGGACCCTCGAGCTTTGCTCTTCCTTTTCCATTGCTCACCTGGGGTTTTAGGCTGGAGCAGAGTCGCTGTGCACCTCTTATCAACCTCAGGACTGGGGAAGGTGGCCCTCAGCTCACACTGTGCTCACCCAAAGGCCCCTTGGTGCTCCAGCTGTAGGTAGGACATCCATCAGTGTTCTCAGTCAACTAGAGGACATGAATGCTGCATTAGCTCTGGACCTCTGAAACAGTGTTTAAAGGCCAGAGTCAGCATGGGGCTTCTGTGATTGTTGAGAGGCTTTGCTAAAAGTGAGCTCCTGGATAGTTTATTTATCAAGACCTGGAACCACACACAGTCACAGTATGAACACGGAAATAGGAGAAATTTGAGGAAGTTTGAGCTGGTAGTTTCGCTGACATCCTAGAATTCTATTTAATTTCCCCCTGAATGTTGGGGGAAATGATGGAGTACATGAAAAGGTTTTGTTTTCTGCATGTTGGAGAAAATCCCTTGTCATCAAAGCCGGTTTTGAGTCTTTCCATTCGTACTGCTGCTGCTCCTTACCATCCTCCACTTACCTGAAAGCAAACCTGAGTAAATCCTCCAGATAAACTTACCCTGTTTATACTGACTTACCCTACAGAGAAATCCCATCTGGACTCAGGGTGCAAAGCTGATGCTGGGCGAGACAAATTCTGTCTCTGCAGCCAACTCCTTCTCCCACCTTTTATTTGCCTTTTTCCTATTACTGTGCCATAAATACTACAGCCTCCTGGACACTGCTATTTGCACCAAAACAAGAATACAAAGAGAACACTAACAGAAAGGCAGGCAAGGGTCTGGCAGGGGTGTAACTGTCTGTAACTTCTCTCTCCATTATTACTGCTCTAAGCAATTTAAATGTGAATAAAGCAGCTCGAAGGGGAAGGAAGCACTGGATTCATCATGACCGTTGGTTGGAAAAGAGTAGGTGTTACTATGCCCAGAGGTCATCTGGGGCTTGTAACATCTCTTGGCACGGGCAGCCAAACTGGTATTTTCCTACTCTTCAGGAGCGCTGGGTTGTTTGCCAGCAGCCTCCACAGCTCACTCCACTTTCAGGATCATTATCAGAGAGGCTGCTGAATTGCCATGTCTCCTGGAGGTCCTGAAAGATGTCCATAAAAATCTGGGCACTGGTGACACTGAGGGGATGAAGTTGTTGATAACTGGTGGATTTTCTATGAGAGAGCTGTACCAGTGGAGACTGGACCTGCTCATGCTGCTCAGCAGCACAGCCACAGTGTCAGTGTCCCAAAAGCATTTATGCCTTCAGTGGCTTTTTCTGTTGAGTCTAGCATGCCTCTTCTCTCTCTCCCAGAAAAGGATGCTGAAGTGACATTAGCTGTTGGCTGGCTCAGCTGGAAGTTTACAGTGTTTAAATTACAGTTCCACACTCAGATCAGTGAGGTGGGATTGGCTAGCAAAGGTAATTAAAGAGCCATTACAGCAAGCTGGTCCCGAGGGAGCCGTCATGGTCCTGGTGAAGCTGCTGCAGGCAGGCTCTCCAGTCACATCCTCAGCTGCCTTGCTGAACTCAGGGATTGGGAAGGGTGTTCTTACAGGTTGGTCTGAGCTGAAATGTGTACAGCACAGGTGTGCTCATTCAAAAATTCCAAAAGCTCTAAAGAGAGAGTTAAACCTTGCTGCTGAGGCCCGCCAAGAAAATGTTGAGATTTTTTATTTTGACTAGAAACATGTAAATCTCCTGAATACCTTACTCAGACTTAAAAACTGCTTTCAGAAGAGTTTATAGAGAGCCCACTGTCGCTGTCTTCATACAATCCCAGATGGCATGATACAAATTTTACTTTTTTCTTGTTTTGTACATCCTGCTTTCCATCTTGTCTTTTCTTCCCCTTTGGCACTGCTGATGAGTATGTTTCACATTCCTATGGCTCCTACTCCTCAGTGCTGCACAGAGTTGGCTGCCAGCTCCACCAGCTCTCTGTCCTGTTTGGAATCCCTCTCCTTGCCCAGGTCAGCCTGAGATTCACTTTTGCTTAATTAAAGCATAAGAGGAGCAAAAATCCCCACCCAGGAGAACACTGGAAGAGCTTGCACATGGCAGTGGCAACATTTCCAGAGGATCCTGAATCTGGATTTCCATACACTACAAACTGATGGATGAATTGCAGACAGAGGTACATTCCTCAGCTGCTGGAGGTCCATGAGTAGTGCTAAGAAAAAGCCGGACCCATGCCTGTTTGCAGTTTCCCACTCAATCACCTAATAAAGAGCCAGAGACCAGCAGACCAAGTGCAAACACTCCTCTGTGGCTACAGCACAGCAGGACATTGCAGTGGTGTGCATATTTCCTGTGTAAAAGCCATTTGAATACTTTGAGCAAACACCAACAAAACACTTTGCAAAAGCAAAGAGAGGAGCAGATGCCAAGATAACACAGAATTGCTCATGCTGCAGGGACAGACAGGAGTTGCTGTGATCCATGGCCACGGCATCACTTCTGCCTTCACTGGGGGCAGGCGATGAGCTGCAGAGGGACTGGATCAGCCAGAGCCCAGCCCTGATGAGCAGATGGAGGGGCTCTTGAAAGCCCCCATTTTGGGGCCCTGTAGTTTTCTTTCCAGTAAAGTGTAAAGATTGTAAAAGCATAATGTAAAAATATATAATTCTATCACTTACACTGCATTGTTCACCAGCAATAGCTGGTGAGGTTGAAGAGATGGGTCTGAGATGGGAGTGGGGTGCTGCCAGTGAGCCTGCAAGCAGTATGTAGGTGTTTCCCTGCCCAGGCATCCCCTCCCAGTGCTTGTGGGGACTTTTGCCTGTTTTGGTCAAAATTAGGTTGGATTCTTTCTTCCACTTCTTCTATCTCGCTGTTTTTAAGTTTTTAAAGTGTTTTAAAACATCAGTGTTAAAATAATTTCCATTGAAATGAGTATAACCAAACAACTTAGATGTGATTGGACTGATTTATAATTAGCAGTTCTAAGCAGGAAACCAATTTAGCTGTGTCATCCTTTCTGCTGTAATTCCTTTGCTCTTGGGTGTTGTTTTCCACTACCCTAAGAGCACAGGAGGGAATGCTCTGGTGTGTCTCAACTAACAGGTCAGCCCAACCTGCTTTGACTCACCATTTAGGAAACTGAGTTGAATACCAGGTGTGCAAAGTAGATCTGATATGAAGGATTATTTGTTTTCCTATAGTATTTTGTGGTAAGATTATCTCAGGGAAGAGAAAATGATTGTTCCAGGCCAAAAAAGAGGACAGCTTTGTGTTCCCAGTGAGTTTAAACCATCACACTTCCCAACTGACCTGTCTGATCTTTTCCACAGATAATTTTTTTGCAGCACCTGAGGATAAGTCCTGTTATCAACAATTTTTACATACTGTCATGGATAGCTCTGTCTCACTGCTGTGACCAGCTCTTGTCCCTAGTTTTCATGGAGAGTTCTTGCAGAAAAATCCTGATCAGGGCATGTGCTTAAAAATCACGATTTTAAGCACTTTTACCATTATCTCCCATTTCAGAAGCAGCTGTCTACAGACAAGAATCCAACCAAATAAATCCCTGGGTAGATTGACTTTGAATGTGAGCTCTCTGCCTTTCTAAAAGCAAGCTTTACCTTGTGCATGTGTTACATCTTCCGAATTAACGAAATTCTGTTTTCCAGTGGCAATGGGGGATCAGACCAGGCAGTTGAGGAGAATGGGAAACACAGGCCTGGAGGAAAGCAGGCAAACAAGTACCTGACAATTGCAGCAGTGATAAATAAGGCAGACGGGTAGGAAAGAGCCATAAAACAGGAGGAGAGGGGCTAAGAGAGAGAGACATTCCTTTCCTGAGTGGAAAGAGCCTTCAGTGTGTTACTATTTCTGACACAGGGCAGGGGATGGGGAGGACAAATTCTCCTGTGTCAAGAAAAAGGGGTAAATGCAGCATGTCTTCTTCATAAAATGGATTTTCTATGAAGACAAAGAACATTAAATGCCTGGTATGCTTGAGGGGCAGAGTAATTCTGGAGAATAGAAGAATTTTCTTTCCTACTTGTTTTCCCATGCAGCCCAGGGTTATCTAGCCAAGCTTTTAACACACAAGTGGGAATTTTGCTGAATGATTCTCCAGTACAACTTTCATGTAGTTTTTTTCTCCTTCTTCTTCCCCCCCCGCCTTTTTTTTGTTTTCTTTTGTTTGAACCACCCATAGGCAGTGATTCAATAGCAGACTTTTAAAGAATGGGTTGTTGGTGTGGGTTGGGGTTGATCTGGACAAAGATGTGGGGTTTGGGTTTTTTCCTGGCCTGGTTACTAGGCCAGAAGACAGAGCAGCCGTAACAGCAGGAAGCAGTAGCTGATTCCTGGTTCCAGGGCCATCTTCTGGGTGGCATAAGGATATCTGCCTTTTTTTTTTTTCCCCCACGAGAAAATGTAATGCAACTTAAGCAAAATCTGAATACAATCTTTTTTTGTTTTGTCCAAAACCTGAGGTAATAAGGAAAAGAAGAGAGATTGTCAGGCATTTAAACCCTCCAGCTCTCACAGCATGCAGTGTGAAAGCCAACTTCTCTTCCCTAAGATCAGGTAAGAACCACAGAAGCCTCCTCAGAGGAGCTGCAGCAACTGTAGACCTTGGACTAGATGAAAAGCAAATGTTAGAAAGCAGATCCAACGAGGCCTTGAGTCCAAAACTTTTAGTTGTTTTTGGGTCACCCCCTTGGCTAACAGATGATATTAATTTCTTTTTACTTACCTCTCTCAGCTGCTGCAGTTACAACACTAATATATCTGCAGAAGGTGCAATATTGCATCTTTGGAGGTTTTTTTTTGGGCTTCCAAGCACTTTTACAGCTTCTGTGTGCACCTCTAGGCTTGCAGAGGGAAATCAGCTGCAGGAGGCAGCAGTGTGTGCTGGAAGTGCCAGCGCTGCCCCTGTTCTCCCCTGCCTCCTGCAGCTGATGCTGCTGCCCCCCTGCCCAGAGTCCCCTCCCTGCAGAAAGGCAATGAAAAGATTTCTTCTCTAGGAAAAGAAAGCATCTGGGCCATAAATGCCACAAGCCCTCCTCAGTGACACTCTGTGTGTTAGGAGACATCCTCTGGTACTCAGATATCTTCAGGAATCCCTATGTAGCACTTGCCAACACCTTGAGTAAACCCCAACACTATGTATTTGTTGCTGAAAGCCACAGGAGATGTAATTTATGGCATTCTTGAGCTCTTCCATGCAGATCCCACAGCTTCTCTCATTGTATTGAGAAGGCTGAACCCACAGGGCTTGCTTCTATTAACCCATCAATATAAAAAGCATTTTACCACCTAGAGCATTTAGAATCCCTTCTGCCTGAGCCCATCTGTCCTGCCAGTTGAAAAACAGTGTATGAAGATAGCTTTGAGATAGTTCTTGCCCATAAAAAATTGATTGGTCCTCTCTGAGTAAGCAACAGATCCTCTAAAGTTTAAAGTATGTCTAAAGGTACTGCTTTAATTGAGGATTTCATTAGATTGAGGGTTTAACATGGAGACTAGCAGCACAAACCTTCCCAGAGAAAACTTCCTTATGTGAATTTTCACAGCATTTTGTCAAGGTGTATAAACTTTTTTGATCAAGGATTTTGATCTCTTTGTAGTCTCAAAATGTCAAAAAAGTGTGATGAATTTTGACCTAATGCAAGTGTTATTTGCTGGGATATTATGGGTCTGTTTTGGTAGTAGAGTCAGAAAGATATTCTCACTCTTGCACTGGTGCAGTGTCTCCTTAACTTCAATTGTTGAGCATCCTTAGGGATGAGGTTTAATAAAGCTGAAACTCTGATAAAGGAACACAACTACTGTTGTATCTAACAACATAAATCAGCACTAGGTTGGTCAAAACCTTTCTTTTTTCTCTTGCAACAGAGGGACAACAAATGGCCAAACAAATGGCCAAGCTGATACTTGCTGCTGAAATTCTGGTTAAACTCAGCTACCTGATGTTGCTGGGGTCAACCTCAATATGCAAGAAAGCACATTTGCAAGGTATGGACAAAACTGGCATGGGAAATGCTGTTACTCTGCTGATTCCAGATCTGCTTCATTTTGCTTTGGGCTGCTGCAGAGTTTATGTGTGTTTAGGTGAACATGAAGTTAGAGAAGTAATGTGACTATAGACTAGTGCTTTACTTTGGCTTTTAAAATATGTTTTGCAATGTAATGGCCCCTTAATGCTCTGCACTAAAAGCTAGATTTCCTTTTCTCATTCTTATTTTGATAGCAAATAACCTTTGCTGCTGCCATTTTTTTCAATATTGATCTGTGGAACACCCATTGTGTGGAGCATTTTTCCCCCCTAAGGCTCCTATTGGCCTGTGAAATGTCTAGGGCACTTGGATGCCTGGGCTGAAAGGCATTTTAAAAAGTTGAAACAGAACCTTTATTATTTTTTTTAAATGCTCTCAGTTCATTTTGTAATCTCTGCCGCATGCAGAATACGTGCTTGGGTGGTGCACAGGTCTCCCCTGAATTGGTCCACAGTGTTCTGTAATTTCCTCAAGTTTAGGATTTAGGAATAAAATTACTAACTGACCTGGACAATGCCCTGCCTCAGGTCATGTGCAAGGTGACAAGTTTATTATTTTGTACACATTCTGTATTTATATATGTTTATTGTTGTGTTCCAATGAACTGTGTGATACAGATCTGGGGCAAATCAAAATGATCCCTGGAATTCCAATGGTTTAATTTTTTTCTAAGTGGTAAATCAGTACTCTCCCTTCAACTGTTGGTTACAACCAGATTTTGATATATTAGCTGCTATACTTAGGGGAATTTTTGCATACTAAATAGCATGTGAATTGTGGATCCATAAACTGAGACCTGGGCCAAAGAAATTGAAAACTCCACAAAGACTGAGGTTCAGGGGAAGCACTTTCTAAAAAGCTGCCTTCTCTTTTTGTCTGCTTTTCCACCAATGCTTTAGAAAAAAAAAAAGTCATTTATAACCTTTTGAACAAGTCAAATCTCCTTTTGTCAGATCAATCCCCCCCCCCAAAAACCAACCAAATTTCAACTGTGATAAGGATTTAGAAAATCAAATGATGGGAAACCCCCTCTGTCCTACTCGGCTGACCCTGCTGTTGAAGCTGTGGTTCTGTGTGGAAGCCTCAGTGTGCCCCCAATCTACCACCCTCTCCATCAGTAGGCTATTAGAAAACATTTCCTCTAATCCCATCATTCACTGCCTCCCCAGCAAATCCACCCACGATTATTTTTACCCTATTGAAAGCTCTGCCTTATCAGACATAATCGAAATGGCTCCTGTGCTGCTATGGGAAGAGCAAATGGATTTTACCATCACTCAGGCCAAAATTAAATATGGATTAAATTGCATCCTGCCAGCACAAAGTGTGCATTGTGTGCCTCTGCTCTGCAGTGCCCAGCCTCAGCTTGCTCCATGCCTGATAAAACACTGCACCCTCCTTCAATTCCCCTTTTTTTAAAAGGGCAAAACAAAGCAGCAGTGTCTGTACTGGAATGTGCTGCAGGTAGCGATCTAAACCTCCATCAGCAGAGACAGTGAGAGGATTAATTTAATGCATGGAGGCTGTTGCTTGGAGGGACTTCATAGGAATGCAAACCAAAGGCCCTCAAAGAGACCACAACAAAGGGAAAAGCCATGTGATCTCCCGGTAGGATGAGGAGCACTGGATTAAGGGCTTGGTCTACCTTGTAGAAAAGGCAGGAAATACTGTTGTACTGAATAGCAATGCAAGCAGGGAAAAGATTTTTGGGTGGCTGGGGTTTTTTGTAGACCTTCTGGAAAGCTTGGATGGAAAATTGCAGATTTGCTAATGACATTTATATAGTAACTGATATGAGCAAATGTTTATGTAAATTTTGTGGTCATGTATGTCATATGTTCTGAGTTATACTTTGTTTCCAGATAGAGTAAATATCTGTTCCTCAATTCCTGCTTGTTTATTGATTTTTTATATATNTGCTGAGAACCAGGAAGATCCCTGTCTTGGCACAAAGTGACCTCCCAAACATGCCACGTGCTGCTGGGCAGACTTGCAGAGATCCAAGTGGACTCCACGGACACTCAGGTGGGCTGGGCAAGTGAACTGCTGCCACTTGTGACAGTCACACCAGAAAACAAGTAGAAGACTGCTCAGGAGGGCAGTACATGGACCCAGGGGGATAATGAGTCTTTGCTATTATGGGCAGCTGGTCCCCAGTTAAGGTCTGAATTATGTACTTCAAAGAATATAGAAATAACAGCATTACACAGAGAATAACCAATGTGAAATTTGCTCAACTAAACCAGAGACAGGGACAGAGCAGCTTTTGAGTTTCTCCCAAACTTTCTCCCCAAAAATCAAGACTGCTATCACACTCTAGCACAAGTATCCTGGCTTTATGTTATCTGCAATCCCTCTCTGGATTCAGTTTCCAGTCACTGCTTATGGCTTTATCATAAGGACCAATTTTATGCAATTATCAAATTACTCTTTCTTCTTAGTCTTCTAATCTTGTCAGTCAGACTGTGCCATTCCTTTCTTAATCATTTAAATTGGGGCTACGACTCCAATTCTGCTTCAAAAATACAGCTCCTCTCATTATTTGCTTATCTGCCTTGTCTGAAACAACCTAGTGGTCTGGAGCACCAGGTTCTCTTTTCTAAGACATTGTAAAGACAGCAATCTGTCTTTTTCCCCCCAGCTTTCCACCCCCACCTCCTTTCTCGAGAAGCAGTATGATTTTAAGCATTGATGTTAACTTACTGCTTCTTCAGGATCCTCCTGCATGAAGAATGATGTTACTGCTAACCTGCAAACATCTGAAGACAAAGATGCACTGAATTCTACCATAACTTGAATATAATTACACCACTATGGAATTCTCAAAGAATTAGAAGAATTCATCACTAAATTTGTACAGAAAGCTATTACTAATTTGAGGTCGACAAACCAAGACTCCTTCACGTAACATTTTATTCACAAGTAGAAAAAGTATTACAAAACAATTTATACAAGATTTTAATTTACATTTGTTAAAGGAGTATTTAAAACAGCACTGTAAGTCCCTAGACATGACATGTGGGCAGTCTAAATGCAGTGATAGTGGATGTTTTCTATTGGCATGTACAACATTGCTTGCCACAGGCAATATACAAAAGACCAATTTGGTTAAATTAAGAAAAAAAAGTATATACAAAATATACATATATATTTAAAAAAACACTCTCTTAATTTTTTCCTCCCAATTTGCTCTCAAGATTTCACTCATTTAAAAAAAAAAAAAAAAAAAAAAAAAAAAGTATCTTTCTATAGGGTTGCTGGGTAAAAACAATTTTACAAAGTTTAAATTCCAATGGGAAAGCATACTGTGGCAGATTCTGGCAAAACTTTTGAACATTGCTTTTTCAAGAACTGTTATTAGTGAAAAATTAAATCTCCATATGTTCTAAACATATTTTGCCATATACTGAAATGCACATTGGATTTTTTTTCTATTTACAAAGTATATACAAAGAAGCACACATCTCTTCATGCACATGTATGAAAAATAATGTTTTGTAACTTCTTATATGTATGAAAGTATACAAAGAAATTATTCAAAACTACTCATATTTAAATATATATGTGAAAGTATTTATCTGAGTAATTATACTGTGTAACTGCTTATTATTCCATCAGTGACCAAAAGGTGGTATCTACAACTTAAACCACCAAACCAAACAACAGCAAAAAATCCCTTGGGTATCTTGTTGACTTGGTTTGAATTTGGGAGCTGTTATTCATGGCTGTTGCACAAATGAATGATCTCACTGGTGCAGAGCTGGAGAATCTCTCTGCCATGGCTGCCTGTACTGTCTTTAGCCATTCTTGTGCAGGTCCAACCTTCTTCTGTGTGCTTCAAAGAAAAAGTCTTTTTCCATAATGGGTTCTGAATACTGTCTCAACATTTCCATTGCCACACAAACTATGTGTGGAAAGATGAGTAATATTTATTGCCAATTTGCATCTGTTTTGCTGATTGCTTTGCTTTAGTCAAGGCACATTGGGTACTTTAAGGAATAATTGCTAGAGTTCATCACAGACAAGTCTGAGCCTGTGATAATGAATCAGTAGAGGTTACTGGAATTATCCACAGAAGCAAAACCTATTTTAGGGGTGAAAATGGCTGGAAAAAAAGGATATTAAGGGATGTGATAAAGCAAACAGCTTTTTATATTTTGTGGGGGAAATTTGAATTGACAGGGAACTACAGTGAGATGGACAGAGTGTCTTGAATAAAAGAGACCCCTAAATGAATGAATTCATTCACCACAGAGCTTGACCATTAAAAATGATGCATTAACAAAAAAATCTTGGTAACAGTCTCACTGTATAAATACTTTCATGGCACACCTGCTATAGTCTGACATTTTGATTTGACAGTTGATTACAATTATTTCAACATTCAAAATTATATGCTATAACAAGAAGTGCTGTATTCCAATACTGAGACTACTAATTAAACACAATATCCTTATCTATATGTCTGACCTTCATTAAACTAAATCTAATTTAAAGCTAATCTCCTGCTACACTTAACAATGCCACCTCCCAAAAATGTAATAATTGGATGGATGGAGGGGACTTCAACCACACATACTGTAACATGCTAATTCTCTAACTCCCCAAACTAGCTTATTGACTATAATGTAATACATAATAAAAGCTTCAGTTTATTAACAGGTGATCCTTTTATAAACAGAAATGGATTTTTAAGCCATCCTTCAATAGCAGGAATATTATTCAAAATTAGAACCAGCAGGAAAAGAAATCCTAATGCATGCACAAATCTGCAGGAAGAGTAACTGGCACCGTGTTGTCCCACATCTTCTGACACCTGGAGCCATATCTGAGACCCCCTAAACACACTGAAGTATTTCTATTTCTTGCTGTATTTACATATACTATTAAGCTCACTCCATTAGATGTTTTGAGACTCTGAGGAAATGGAGAGATTGAAAAGGTCATAAATCCATTTTCAGGGTCCTCATAGGATGCTCCTCAAAGTTTAACTTCCCAGCTCAGACACAACTGCTCAGAAGGTGTGAAATGATGCCATTTTTTCCCAGCTGGTTTGGAAACCATGCAACACTGAAGACTGGACTATGTTTGATGAGAGTCAGCAGGGGAGTGTAGGGGAAGCATTCAGCTTTAGTGCTGAGAAATAGCTCCAGTTCCTAAAAAAAAGTGACAGGAGAGTGGTTACATAAATTAATAAAAAACCTTCCTGTACTTCTATATTTGACTAAACACGAAAAGAGTAGAGGTATACTTACTGCTTGCTGTAAAATTCACCTAAACCTGAAGATTAAACCTGTATTAAAACCCACAATAAAAGGCTTAGATGTGTGTGTACATATATAAAAATATGCTATTTCCTGATTTTATGTTATTCTTTTGAAATATAATAATAAAACATTGACCTATGCAAGACTGTAATACATCCACAGGCAGTACAAAGACCATCCTTGCCTCAAAATATTTCAAAAATATATGAAAGATGAAGAGCAGATGAGAAAAAAATGCTATAGACTGAGGTGAAATAATTGGAGTTGTACAACTGGCCAGTGGTCATCCTGAAAATTCATCTCAAATAAGCCTAGTCCTGGTCCTGTCCCATGAACACTACTGAAATTTCTCTGCCAAAAATGCACACATAATGATGTGCTGTAGAGTCTGAATGGGGAGAAATTGCACAAAATGAATCAGTAGGGTCTGTTCTAGGAAAAAAAAAAAAAAAAAAGAAGAAAAACCTAACCCTCCTGAACACCTTGATTATTCAAAATTATACACAAATCTCAGTAGTAATAGAGGACAGCAGAAAACTGGCAAAGCATACAGGATTTTGAGATGCTAGAAAAGCCGTACACATAGGAATCAGTAAGAAAGTTTACAGTTCATATACTGTAACAAGTATAATGAAATAAAAGCTAATTTTTGTAGTCATATTTTGAAATTCTGTGGTTCTTTTGATCTAAGAAAACTCTTAAATAATACAAATCCCATACCTCTGAAGTTGATGCATGGTTTGGTGGCAAAACACCAACAAACTTCTGATTTTTAAAATCTGGTTGATATGGAAATGCACTCCCTTAAAACATCAAGAATTGCTAGGAACTAGCAGTGTTGAGATCTGAAGCTGGGTCCTTGTCACTGTCCCTTCCTACACACAGCTACAGCAAATGATATTGAGCACACACAAAAATAAAAGTGTCAGTGCTGCTGTCTGACACGTGGGCAGATAGTGCCCAGCACTGTTACAGAGAAAACCTTACACTGTAAATAATACATGAGAGAAATACGTGCCACCTGCATAAGGCTGATACTGTCAGTGACAGCAGCAGATTTTCATGGTGGCGTGTTCCATTGAAGTCAATGGCAAAACAATGCTTGATTTAACAGTCAGTTCCCTGCCCTTTCTCCCTCTTGACAGTGTCACCTAAACAATTAAGGCTGGATTTACAAAGAAACTGTTGCACTTACATGTTTTCAGAATATGTGTGGTTTTTGCTAAACACTAATTACTTTCTATTTCATATTTAGGAGTAACATAAAAGTGTTAATGCAAACCAAATGGAAGAGGATCAAAGGGATGCAGTTTTAATTCTGCAGATGGCCCAAAATTTTCATAATTACAGATAGCATAATTTTCTTAATTAAGTTTGGTGTATTATTAATATTAGTGGCAACTTCTTGTGTTCCTGCCTCTGAGTTCATGCACAGGAGACTTTCAGCTTTCCACAGCCTACTTAAGCCTGGAGTCACAACACCACTTGCCATCAGCACACAGGTCATAATTTGGTTAGTTATTCAAGGCTCCGGATTACTTCCCAAAGTAGAAAATTCCATTTTAAAAATATGGAGCACAGCTAATATTCAAGAAGTTATAATGATGAAGCAATAGCAGAGTGACTTTTTGCAATGGTTCTACTGTTATACAGCTGAGACAATTGTTTATCATCTCTCTGCATTTTAACCTCAGACCTGTATTTTCCTTGAGCTTTTATAGATAAATTTGCATTTTATGGACTAGCTTATGTTTTATCTGATGACATGGGAATATAAATGGCATTACAAGGCATTTGAGATTCTCTTTTGTTTCCACTACTACTGCAGTAACTCCACAGAAAGGCTTTGTAAATATTTGTAGATGAACACTTGTATGTCTTTTACGCTTTGTTTGCAATAAGCAAAGCCAATTCCTCAGTTCTCACTCATAAACAAAGGCTAGCCAGTCTCACACAATGGTTTGGTCATACGGCTATTAAAATGATTTTTTCTTTTGAAATTGAACGAAAAAATTCCTTGATAAAAGCTGACTGGTGTACAAAGTTACCCCTGTATTCTGGTTAATATTATTTCAACACCACAGTTGGCGTAATTACACCTTTCAAATTCAGTTAATGATTTAAAAATGTGAAACTGCTCAAACTCTTGTAGAGGTTTAATTTATTTCAGCAATAGCTAGGTGTAACCTATGGAGAAATACAACCCTACAACTTACAATTCTATTTTTATCTAGCTCTACATGCCTGGAGCATTCATTCTCATTCCTTTGTAGTTATGTTTTTTACCTCTTTATCAGTCCGTAGAGTCATTTGTTGTTCCATTACACTTTGGCTGGCTTTCAGCAGTCACTGAGTTCTGAGGTGATGAAACTTCCATGCATGTTCTGTGTTCAGAGATTTCAAAGGAATTTGCAACATTTCCATTGAGAGACTTTGGTGAAATAAGTGCTTCACTTAGTTCCTGGTTATTATCCAATTCAACAGCGGCTGCATTTTCGGTCTCAGGGCTGCAGGATTTTGCAGATCCTCCAGCCAGTTCTGGATATGATTCACAGATAGAAATGCTGTCACAACAAGCTGAGTTTTGCATGAGAGGCCAAGCATCTGGAATGTCTCCGCAGGTAGAGTGTGAAAGAGAGCCAAGGAAGGCAGGAATCATTTCTCCAACAGAATCAGAAGCTCTGTGGAAGGATAAAAGGCACATGGTTTACAAAGCATTCCAGAAAATACTATCAGTATTTTAATTACTGATCATTTCTAATTATAGGGATTTCAAGAAGGTTTAACAGGGTTATATTAATACTTTAGAGACATCCTGTACAAACTAATTCTATTGAGAAGGAATAGAGTTTGTTCCCTGCCTGGAAATGACAAAAGCTCTGGTGAAAACCACTTTGAACAGTGAATCCAGGATTCCACAAAACATGAACCACAGTTGGGGTTGTTTAGGGCCAGAAATATGACAAAAAATACTATAGTAGGGTTCAGATATAAACACTGTCACAAAGAAGAAGGAATTTTTTTTTCTCAGTGCATGGAGAGAGGAGAATTAAGAGAAGATGTAACAGGCTTAAAGCGCAGCAACTAAGATGGTTGGGCAGAGTCTAAAATCCAACACCAGGGGGGCGTTTGTTGGTTTGTTTTTTTTTTCTCTCCCAAACTGTAGACAGACAAATATCTAATGGAAGTAAAAAAAGTAAAGTGGCTTCAAATAGGAAGAATGTGGGAGAATGGGATAGGCAATAAGGCTTCTTGAAACTTTGTGTTTGCTTTAAACCTGAAAACACATTCACTTTAGATTTTTCAGTTTGTTCTGTCTAGCTTCCAAAATGCAAAGAAGTTTTTCTTCTATTCTCTTTTACGTGGAAAGGACATAATATTAAAGAAGAGCAAACATTATTTTTATTTTATTGAAAACAGAAGAAAGTAAAAGCAGAAACTTAGTATTATTTACCTCAAGTGTATTTAAAGTGCACGATAACAGTGACATGTGCCAAACACTGTTTAAAGTCCAGTAGTATTTTTCACTATATATAGACCAAAATAAGTATTAACAAAACCAGGAAGTTATACCAATATGTTTTATTTCCAAAAACCATCTACAGATTTTTAAAAATGCAAAGGCTATATTAAGTGTGATATGCAGTGTGACAAAACTTGTCCCACATTAACACGCCTATAACAGTTTTCAAGTAGCCTTACCCATTTCCAAAACATGATGCTTTAATGGCTTTGATATACACACAAAGCATTGTCAGAGATGAGGCCAAAAGTCAGGACATTGCACCACAATTGAAGGAAATACATTATTCTGGCAAAGGAAATTGGCACAAACTCCATTTCTACTGGAAGGAACCACAGATCTTTGATGTCCACATAGCATGGATATTACAGTTATTTTTAAAGCCTTAGCCAAAAGATTCTTCAAAAAGTACACAGGTCTCAATTTGTCAGCTTCAGTGGTATACAAGGATGACTCAAGCTTGTTGGTATTTAAACAAGTTGTTATAGAAAACTTAGATATTTGTACTTAGGTCACTAAGTCACCTTGCACAAACAATACTTATGAAGAAGCTGCCTCTACATTTTTAGTTACGTGTGGCCATAAGAACAAAATAGCTGAAGACCAATTTAAACCTTATAAGGCAAACTATTCTAGCTAAAAATTAAATACATCCTGTGTTAAAATCTGTAACCAGGAAACTCCGAAGGACACCATAAATTTTATATATTTAGCTCATGGCCTTGTTGTAAAAATAACTACTCCACTACTGCACTTACACTCAGCTGATTGGGAGAAAATAAAGGTTAAAACCTGCTAGAAATTCAGAAATAATAGCTTTTTCAAATATTGCTGTCCTAAAGAGTTCCTTAAAAAAAATCTTCATGCCACTTGTGAACTGTACCTCAGTCCCCCAGATTCATGGGTTTATGCAGCAACTTGCTAACCATCAGCAGAAGAGGGGGTGGCCAAAGCCTCTAAGGTGCCACAGAGTAAAAGGAACATTATCTGCTTGTGAGAGAAACCACTTCTTCAGAGAAACCCATGGATCAAGTCAGCATTTACTAACTAACACTTAATTCTTTCACCATAAACCTATTCTTGCACAACACGGGATGATATGGGTACAGCTCATCAAAATCCCTCATTCCACTTCAAGCAGCTGTTGTCTCTGTATAAGTATTAATTTGACTGCATTAAAAAATACTTCATGCTTAATATACATTTGTAAAACTAATTTACCTTTCATTGAGTGTGGTCTGTGAGTGGAAAGCACAACTGTGACTGCTGTGCTCCATGCTACAGGTTTCATCACAGCACAGGGAGGGAATCAAGTGAACTGGTCCTAAGGAATGAAAATTAAATAGTGTTAAAACTGTCAAAGCTCTGTATAAACTTAGTCTCTGTTCTTTTTCAAACTTGAGTATTAGTTAGCCAGTTACATTATAATACATGGATTGAGGAAGGACATTTCTTGCTGTAAAAACATTTCTTAAAAACATCTTTATTCCTTTAAAATTGAAATACTTATAAAAACCAAGTCCTTCCTCCAGAGTAATACAGAAGCCAGTCATGAGTATCTATTTTTTAAATTAATTTTCTTCTCAGTTGAATACACATAAGTGGAAGCATTCTGAGTTAAGCTATCAGCATGATATTTAAAGCTGTGCTTTTGTATTTAATGATGTATTTCTTAACACATCTGTTCTGATATGGTTTCACAAAATGGCAATGACTAGAATTGTCCAGGTTGTCAATGTCCTTTAGCATTCATACCACATTCTTAGATATTCTCTGGTAAATCCTTCATGCTAATTTAAGTCTCAAAGCCAGATGCAGTTATTTTTATCAGAAATAAATGAGATAGACATTTTAATTTTTTTTTGAAGTGAAGTCACCAAAATGAATACAGGAAAAAATCCCAAATAGCTACTTAAAAATTCTTTCTGCTTATTAAGAAATTAGCCAAGGACAAAGGGTAGTTTGACAGTGTTAGCTCTGCAGTTGAATGTAATTGTCACAACTCAAGTGTTAGATAAAACAAAGTCACTTTTCAGTAGACCTAACATACCACATGTCTGTGAGGTACTTCTTTGGCACTGGCAACATGTTCTGTGGTCATATTCACTTAGCCGTGGTCTATCAAAACATGATAGTTCAGAGCCATTGTAGTGAATGTCTTGTGATCTCAGAGACCCTTTGAACAAAGTGAATAAAAATCTATGTCAGTAAGTGTTACCCTTTTTCCTGCTCAGAGCCCTCTATTTTCACAGAATGTGTAACTGTCATGCCATAAAATATGTCCATACGTTTTCCAAAAGATCCACAGTGACCATGTGGCTTCCAAAATGTAAACCACAGATCTTGCAACAAACCCTAGACCAGCTGCTTCAGCTACAGTCTCTTCTAGGAAGACATCCACTCTCATTTTGATGATTTGAGAGTATGTCTTATTCACAGTTACATTTTTTGCAGTGTTTAATGATTCTCGGTGATTCCCGTCTGAAATTTTCCAGAGTCAGCTTTCAGCCACTGGGATTTTGTTTATATTATCTTAAAGAGCTTTATATTAACAGCAGACTTCCTTTAATTGCAGGCCAAGGCAAACAAGTTACTGCACTTCACTAAATGAAGCCTGAATTCACTATGTCAGAATTTCTCAAAACTCATGTGTAAAGCAAATTCTAGGTTAGGAACAATTCTTATAATGCCTCTGTAAACCTTTTAATTTCTGCTTGTGCTGAAAGCAGCAATAACATCAATTCATCCTAGATAGTCTTCTTCTTTGGCATCCAGGGTTCATTAGATGCTATAAACATATTTTGATAGCTTTATAAAACTATAAATGGGAACTAGAGTGCTTTTCACTTTTTTTTTTCCTTATTTTAGATTAAGAGGTAGAAAAATGTTTATTATAAAAAAATTACATTGATGAGCTGTTATGGATTTAAAAGAAATTTACAAATTTGTCTTCGGCATTTAATTCATCTTGAATATGCCCATAAAACTAAAACTTTTAAGGACAAATCTCTCATCTACACTTGCCACATTCATTATCTTGATGACCTAATCTGTGTTTCACAATAGCATTTGATGCACAGATCTTCCAAACTGGTATTTCCACATTGACATTTCAACTCTGCAATGTCCCATCTTGGATCATGAATGCTCCCCATGTATCAGTGCAGCATCTAGCAGAACATGGCATGGAATTGATGCAATTGGAGTATTTCTCGGCATCTACACAGCATTTTCTCAGTAGCAGCTGAAACTTCCTCACTCAGCTGGTGAACTTGGGTGGAGTCCTGGGCTCTGCTACAGTGACCATCTCAATGCTAAACTTGCTTCAATGATGTAGACATTTCATTTCTTTATCCACAGGGAGATCCACCAAACTAATACCACTCCATAAATGTTAACAAGAAACAGTAATGATTGGAAACTCACAGCTTGGTTTCTTCTCCATGAACTGCCTCTTGCAATAGATAACACAAAGGA